>NTHP01000436.1:133548-277372 GCA_003416845.1 Oplegnathus fasciatus | reverse complement strand
TGAATCTCTACTTCCATATGCGTAACTTATTTTTATTTATTCTTTATTTTATTTGTCTCTTTTTTTATGCCATGTCTTGTGATGTCTATGCCAGGACCCTGTAGGAGTTAGAAGGTTTGCTGATGCAGTGTACCACTAGTTCTTTCCTTTTATTGTTCTTTCTGAAAAATTGAATAAAAAATTTAAATGATAAAAACAATCTAGAGCAACATACAGTATGTGTAACAACACACGTTGCAGTAATGCTCTTACAATACAGACCTTGTGCATTGCTCTGCACTTTTTTGCATGTGGTACACAGTTGTTGATGCAGAAAGGCTGGAGAAAAGTGCTACTAAATGTACTCAGCACTCAAGACGTTCTTGAACGTTTTCATTGTGTTTCCTGGCCACCTTGGAATGCAGACCATGAAGGAGGGCTTTTACTCAGTTGTAGGTAATATTACCTTCAAATATTTTGATGTGCAATAATTTTAACAAGAGACTAATGCTTTAATCTGCTTGCACAGCATTCCCAAATGTTATTGGGGCAGTGGACTGCCCTCAGATTAAGATAATGTCTCCATGTGGCCCTAATGAGGGAGACTTTGTGAACAGGAAAGGGTTCCACAGCATAACAGGTACAGGTACATACCTCATGGCCCCATTAGACAGTTTCTGCCACAAATTCACATCTAATTGACCTGCCTCATGTACAATTTCCAGATGATCTGTAATGCTTCCTGTCTGATAAGCCATGTTGAAGCATGGCCCGGATCTGTGTATGACTCAAGAATATTGAGGGAGTCAAATATACAGTACATGCAGCAGGTAGGGCCACATTTTATAAGTAATAGAGTATGTGAAATATGTACCAGTCACGTTGTATTACTAATTTGTTGACACTTATTGATTATCTTACTTGTCAGTATGATGGGATCCTGCTCGGAGACAGGGGATATGCCTGCAGGCCATTTTTTATGACCCCATTCCCGGACCAAGCTCCAGGGCCACAGACCCGCTACAACACAGCCCTAGCCAGGTCAAGGGCACGAATTGAAATGACCTTTGAGCAACTGGTGGGGAGGTTTCTGTGTCTTTATAGTTTGAGGGTTACACCTGACAAGGCATGTGACGTCACAGCAGCATGCTGTGTGCTACATAACATTGCCACCATTCGAAAAAAAGGGCCCCTGGAGATACAGCCTGATGATGACCTTGAACCAGTGCACTTTGACCAACCCAGTGGCAGGGCTGCAAGGGACAGGATTGTAGCGCAATATTTTGCATGAGCCCAAGTTAATCCTGTGGCATTTTCCCCATGTTCTCCAAACATGGAGTGGAGCATTACTTTCTTGGCATTTTGTTTCTTGAAAGAAGAGAAAACATCGACTACTTGGTCTGAATCAATTTATGTTTGCTTTACTGGAGTTGGTCCTGCAATAGAAGAGAAATATAAGTTTCAAGTAGGTGAGGCATGATAGAATTCAAATTTAACAGTGTTATCACAGTGTTGTTTATCGAGCAACCAAATCTCCTTTTCCTTAGCTTTACAGCAAGATACTGCATTTCTTGCTCCCTATTTTTTATTTCCATTTTGAGGTACTCATACAGCGAGTGTACATCTTCAGAATTCTATAGAAGATAGGACTTATTGGCTATTGTTCGACACATTACAGACAAACAACTTTTACAATTAATTCACCTCTCTCTCCCTTTCCCCACTCGATGTGCCAGCAGCTGAGGGAAGACCATCTAGGGGAGTGGATTCCCACCGCAGTCACTTTTATAGTGATGCCCTGGGTGAATTTATCTTTCCATAATGTAACACCAACAAGGACTTACCTTCCCCTGAACTGAGCCAATGGAAATAGTATCTTCATTTGCAACCATCTGTAGATGATATAGATGAATATTCAAAAGACAAACAATTCCAATATTCTAACACACAACTAGCTGAGGTGTTAGCAGCAGCTTCACTACATGTCCTACAATTTCAGAAGTAATTGAAAATAAAATTAGGCCTGTGAAAAACATGACTTAAACACTGCGAAATGTGAAACAAACTTGATTTACCACCAATGTAACTGCTGCTGCATGCTGGCACCGGCTGTGAGGAAGTTCCAACCTCCGGCAGTGGCCAATCGTCGTTCTGGTAGATGGGCTGCTCCTCTGCAGGGGTAAAGTGGACCACTACTACTGGACCGATCCTGCACTTGCGTCTGAAAAAACGAAATATCCGGATGCAAATGATCAGGATGAACAAAGATGTAACACATCACTTTACCTTGGATTGACTGAGCGACGTACAAAGAACGGGGCCCAGGCCTTTCCACCTCTGCAACTCCCCTTTGGCACATCCATTTAATTCCAACAACTTGGCATGTTGTGTGATCGGCTAAACCGACACAATTTAGCTTGGCATGGCATTCAAATGAATGAGGACGTTTAGTTTTTTCACACAGTGCTGATGTGCATCTGAACGTGACCTAATGTAACTGAAACTTGTCATTTTGGAATAACAGTCTCAGTGGAATATTTCTCCGTGCTGCACTGGTGTCTCAAACTGTCTCTTCCTTCTCAACATCCCATAGCAGCCTTTAATAAACCCATTACTGGTTCCTCTTGGAAATGCTTATTGGCATAGAGGAGGGATTTATGCACGAAACATGGAAGGTTATGGGCTTCACACTATTTCACACTGGATATGTTTGGTGACAGCGAGCTGTAATGGATTGAAAGGTGTGAATCCATATGGATTTACTATAGGGAAGTAATAAAACATGTTGGCTCGTTCTTTCAGGGGGAGTGGGTGACCCAGCTGCAGACCCTGGAAGATGAACAGTCTTTCTTAGCTTAGCAGGAATGCAGACAGATTTCACATAATCACATATGTGCGGTTTCAATCCCCACCTTCTATCAGACACAAAATAGGGCTGCAAAGGTTTTACAGTTCGACTTTACAACTTTATCATTAATCAAAAAGTTTCTCCCGTCTCCTTTTTCTGCTTTTGTGTAGTTTGTTTAAGATTTCAAAATTACTGTTTAACAAATTTTATGTATTCATTTGTTCATCTTTACTGAAATATTATTTTATCAACTGTATAAACCATCCACTCTCTCCTCCTCTCTCATATATTGCTTCCCCAGTTACCTGTATCTCTGTTTAATCTCTCTTTAATCCTTCATTTGTGCTTGATTGCTTATTAAACCTTTTTTTTTGGATTATTTCCTTGGCTCTTTTCTTCTTCCTAGTTGAAATGTGTTTTTCAAAAGACCATTGAGGTTTCTGTCTCTCACCCACACAGTGTTCATTTCTTCTCTCTGCAATCTGTTGCCATCAGTTGTATGCAAATAAAGTAAACATGTAAAGCTGTTAATTCCAATGAGCCTGGGGGCATATGTGACGAGTCATGAAAAGACTTGGAAAAAGAAGTGGAAAAGTCTTCTGGGTTCAGTATAAATACCATTTACCAAGAGAAGATTTATTTCTAAAACAATGTAAAAAAAGAAGAAGAGAAATTAAAAGTCATGACTTGCAGTTCTTTGTACAATATCTGTAAACTCTAAATGTTACAGTCTCTTAAGTTTTTATTATGTCAGCCAAGTTATGTCCTATTCCATCATCTTTATTAACACTTTTTCCATTTTCTAACATTTAATATGTTTAAATGAAATTTGTTTAAATAAATTTAACATTTTTTTGAAACCACACAAACTCTCAAATGCACTCTTAATTGTATCTTTCAGACTGTGTGAACATTTCCACTCCTTCTTCCTCTCTGCAGCCCCCCTCTCTCTCTCTCTTTATCTACATCACAGAACAACAAACAAAGTCTTGCTTCTGTGGTTCTGACAGCCACGCGAAACCCAAAGTCGCACAAGTTAACAAGTGGCATATTTCCACATGCTAATTCAGTTGCTCTGGGAAGTGGGCACGCAACAGTGACCTCTCTCTGAGTCAAAGTATGCCACTGGCATATTAATGCCAATGTAAACATAGTCAAAGGCTAAATTACAACGCTACAACTGTGTCCTCCACATTTTAATCAAAATGATATACTGTTAGTGCTTGATATTTGTTTTCAGTGGAGTGTTCTCTAAATCTCAAAGGTCAGTGTGGTCAATCCAAGCTGTAATAAGTTTAAGGGCATATCTTAGATATCTGTCAATAAAAAGGGTTTATGCAGAATGGTTAATGTATAAGAAAGTGATCAGCACTCCTAAAAACAGTACTAATCTCAATGAATACAGTGCAGTATTCACTGAGATTGAGATCTAATTTTCAGGTGAGACATGAGGACATGTAAAAAACAAGATTTTCACAAAAATAAGATTAATTTTATTATTTTTATTATTATTATTATTATTATTATTGTTATTATTAAGCAAAGTAACCAGTAATTATTGCTGTTAGATAAATGTAGTGGGGTGAAAGGTCGAATATTTTTTCTCTAAAATACAGTCAAGTGAAAAGATAAAGATAAGATGAGTTGTAACTTGATTCATTCATAAGAAAAAGAGGAGGGTAACTGTAACTATGTTTGAAAATATAAGGCATTAAAAACAACAGTACAATGAAGTGCATCTATGTTACAATCTGAAAATATTACTATGAAGAAGAAAAAATGTACAGAAAGGTATGTGAGTGTCTAATAAACGGTATGGACTGTCTCAAGGGATGCACCACATAGCAGATTTGATAAAAACGGCAGAAATAGGTTTTAACAACAGTGGGTTGACTGAAGTTGCAAAAAAAAAGGAAACACTTTTTTGCTTTTTTTCTGGGAGTGAGATGAGAAGATTGATATCAAAGTCATATCTGTGTGTTAAATACAGAGCTGGAGTCAGGACATGGTTAGCCTAGCTTAGCATAAAGACTGGAGGCAGGGGGAAACAGCTTGCCTGTTTCTGTCCAAAGGGAAAAACGCCTACCAACACCTTTAAAGCTAGATAACACATTGTATCTTGTTTGTTCTACACAAATAGAAATGTCAAAAAAAAAGATTTATTCATTTCAGAGGGAGTTACGTGCTAAAACTATTTCTGAGCCAACACGATTAATCACAGTGATGTTGTCAGGTTTGGTATCATCGTGACTGTACAGAGACCAAACCCAAAACCTGGCAACCTGTACATTAGCTGGAGACGCTGCACAGAAGTACAAGGCAGATGGATACACTGTTTTTCATCCAGCTACACCATGTAACTGACATGTTTATATGTCTGTCTGTGTGCAAATTAAACAAACAAGATAAAACATATTAATCAGTGAGCTGTAGAGGTGTGAATTTTGAAACTCAAGACAGAAACAGGCTAGCTGTTTTCTCCTGCTTCCAGTCAGCCCTGACTCCAGCTTTGAACCTCACACACAGACATGAGGCATGATATAGAAGACAATCCATGCACGCCGAACCACTGGTAAACAGCCTGAGACAGAAGCTCAAAATTAATGTAGAAGAGGTAGAATTTAGAAAGTGACAGATGCTCTCCATTACCACGTTCAGGCAGAGCTTTTTTCCCCCCCCCCTGCTCTCTCCTCTGACCAATAATTATCTCAATCAGGAGATAAAAAGGAGTGCAGGGACCGGGGCTAGATGTGGGCCGATCCCTATAAATCTTACATAACCCCTTTTGTTTCCCTAAAGGGCAAAAAGAACTGAATCTGGAGTCAAAAGTGCACATGGGTGTTTTAATGACAGAAACGAGCCGAAAAGTTTGGAGCTAGCCAGTGGCGTCTCATTAATATATACGCACAGGCTGGAGCCGGTGTTAAAGGATGACTACCTGCTCCCATATTCCACCTCAGTCAGTGCTGATGTACTGCAGCTAAAACGAGAGGTGATGAGGAAGGTGTTTAAGAGAGGCGAGTGGCGATTGATGTTATAATGATAGCGGGTTTCTCCCAAGGCTGCTGGAAAGCTGTGGGCCTGACTGAAACCTGCTGAGGATTCTACATATTTTCTCTGACTCGTCAGAGGATGAAGACATTTTTTAAGGGCTAAATTTCTTACATAGCAGTCAAATGTATGAGAAAAGATTGCAGGGCTGCAGTCCTTAAGTCCGGTCTCAAGCACAAAACTCTCTAAAATTATTTTTTTTCATTTATGACAAACCTAGTAGCCATCATCTGTGGTGTTTTTGCCAGGTATCCATCTTTAGCCACTTTACACAAAAGGGGTGGACAGGAATTAGTTTATAGTAACATTAGTATCCAGTATAGTAACAGTTTGCTTGTATGAGTGTTCCAAGTAGATTCACCAAACTTCCTTAACTGCGCAAACTTGTTGTAAATCGCTTGTTTCAGCCTGATGAATGCCACCTGTTCATGAGGAGGTGACATTTGATCATTAGCACAATCTGCGTCCCTAAATTGCCGTATAAGGACCTGTTCTGCTCTGTTTGTGAACATCAACTACATCATCAGAGAAGCACTGTATTGTGACAGAAATTAAGAATTAATAGTTTGACATGATTTTCGATGCAATAAAATGTTTCGCTAAAGCAAAGCGGCCTATGATTTCAATAGGAGGCGGTTGAGGGGACATGACAGTGTTGGAGATATAAGATGAGTGGCACAGTAGCTGATGTTACACTGTCTGGTACTGCGGAGGTGATACATGAGTCGTGCGACAGGTCTGGACCACTCATGAATTTCATGAGAAAATGCTCAAGAAAACTGTTGAATGCCACAAATTCTCTTAAAACTTAAAGCATTTTTTGTTATATTTGTTGAAATTCTCTTTACATCCCAACAACAATCAATAAATCAAATGCTCTGATGAAAAAAAAGAAAAAAATCAGTTATCTGTGGTTGTTAAAGGCCTGCAATAAGCCTCCCTGCCTGTCTGCCTACTTACCTGTGCACTCATTGCGCATGACTGGAGTCTTCCACAAGCCTAGGCAGACATATTGCTAAAGTTAGCGAGCTGTTTACATTCATTATGACAATGTTAGTTTTTTTCTTAAATGTGAATGAGACACAAGGTACTTGGATATGGTTAGCGATGACAACGATACAGCAGTAGTCAGGTAATGCGCTGTCGTGTTTTGGGGGAGTGGCTTTGGAGGAAGGCCTGAAGGGAGATGCTGGGATTTTTGTGGTTGGATACTTTCAAAATGTAACTCTTGCTGGTTTCTCCAAAGTTGCCTACCCCAGCTTTAAGAACAAATCTGTTCGTAGGAATGGTTCTTTGTTCTCTGTTCTTTATTTTTGTGCACATGATGAAATAAAACAAAAAAGAAAGAAGTACACAATAACATAAAAAAAATGCATAGGTGGGATGAAAAAAAAAACCCTGAGGGCTTGTAAAAGGAACCCACCTAACAAAAAAGACAGCTGTATATGCTTGCCACCGAGTTACAGACATATTTTTAAAAATATCTAAAAAAAAAAAGAAAAGAATACAATTTCCAAACACAAGGCCATAAGGCCCATTGTTTTGCAAGTCACAACTACGTCTCAAGTCTCAGCTATAAAGTCCCAGGTCAGTTTGTGTTTTGAGTCCTAAACAAATGATTATGGGCCCTTCATCTAATTTAATACCATTTAAAATTTTTAAACAGAGTAAGAGTAAATTTAAAGAAATAATACACATACACAACAATAATGCACAATAAATATTAATCTTAATTTTACTATAATGTCACATACACAAATAAAATGACTAATTTTGCTGAATTTCTGAAGGCAGTGGTGCATTGCATAGCCATTACTTCACCCTCGCTTAACAAAATGTAGTGAAAACAATCAATATTTGCTCAGCATACTCATTTGCTTAGACATCTGTTCTGTCATGCCCCAGTCTGGGAAAGGTGAAACAAAGAGCAAACTGAAGCATTAACTACATGATTTTTGAGTTGCTGTAATTTGCAGTGGTGCAGGCAACCTGACAACAAGCACACACCGGTCACTGGGTTGGGAGGAATACCATCAGGATTTTCTACAGCTACATTACTCTACCAAATTTGACTTTACTGTCTGCTCACTACAGTACCTCAGAATAAACTACACCTCTGTTAGTATACTGTCATACACAAATCTGCCAAACCTTCAATTCGAATTATAATATAATTCTAAATGTATTCATACAGCCTAACAATATCATCATTATTTTAAACTGGCTATTGATGCTATTGTATAACATTACAATATCAGTATGAAGATCTCAAACTGCAAAACGACTTAGATTAATTGAAGGTTAGGTTTGTCTCTGTATATAATAAGGTAAAGGGGAAGTGTAACCAGGCGCGTCATGGCTGACTTACTTCTTTTGGATGCCTTAGCGCATCAGGCCAGAGCGTGTCTTTGAATGAACACTTCCTGACATGGGGCACGACGCGTAGCCTTTTTTGGTATTATTGGGGCGTTAATTATGCTAATTACAATTTTCATGAACGCACGCTCAATTACCCACAGGTGGCATTCATCATGTTTACGCGGGTCATTTACACAGTTATATGAAGCTAGGAGAGTGCTGAATCTGACGTGGCACACGCGTACGTGCCCACCATACGAAAAAAAGTAAGAGAAAGTCAAGATAAGAATACGAAAATGTTCTTGCATGAAGCCCAATGTTTTTTAATTATTTTTCTTTTTAAAATGTCTGCAAAAGGCAATTACGGTATGGTTAAGGGTAGGGAGAGGGGTTATAGTATAAAAAAGCGAAAGTTAACCGTAATGGAATGCACGCTCCGGCCTCCCACACAAAAGTCAGATGCATTACGCGCTCATCAACCACCCGATCAATGAACCCTTACTTCCCACCTTGATACATAAAGGGCACACTACTTCCTGCATTTACACTGAAATTTAGCATTGGAGATTTGTCCAATATAAACATAATTCCTAGGGATACTGGGTTGGATAACAAATAATTGACTCTTGTTTTCATGTGACCAAAGTTCCACACTTGGGTCAAGTTATGAAACCATTCACTGAACAAAGACCTTTGAGATGTGGTTAAAAGTTACAAAAGCGAGTAATCAGATCTTTGAATTTGTTTTCATATACTGTTCCCAAATGTCCCAAAGGAGCTTCCATGCTTAGGCTATTGGTTGTGTAACATCTAGATTGGCAGAAGACAATCAGAATGTGCTACAGCTACATTATGTTACCAAATTTCAGTTTACTTTTCTGGCCCAGAATAAATTACATTTCCTGTGTCTATCACATGTTTAAATGTAATGAATTGTCTTGAATCTGCAGGAAATAATATAGATAATAACAGAATGAAAATATTGAATATTGAATCTCATTTCCAGCTTTGTTTGTGAAAGGACTCAAATTTACAGGACTAATCTTAGACTCAAGTTGAGTTAAGTTGTCTTCACCACAGCCCGAAGACTGTGTTGGCTAGTTTTCCAAATACATTTCAAATGGCAATCAATTACATGTGCAAATGATTCTAAACACATGTATAACTATTATTTCTGGTCACAGAAGGAAAGAAAGAATAAATGACTATGGCATTCTCAGCATTAGGTTTGATACTTGTGTGCGCTTCCTGCTCAGCAGAATATCCGGATGATGTGCAGAACAAAATATTTTTGAGTTCAAGGTCATATTCTGACTTTAGTGTGCCTCTCAGCAATATTTGCAAATGTTTCACAGCGTATGAACTTTACTGCATGTTTTTGGTATTTCCAGACATTAATATATTTGCATGCCGTTAGGTATGCTAATTGTGTGTGCTTCACTACAATGAAGTCATTTCAAAATGGCCTTTGCCTGCTGGATGTTGTTGCTAAACAGAGAAGAGCTCTAAAATTAACTTTTTCTTCAGTGGCAAAATGCAGCAAAAGTCAGACGTTGGATAGCGGAGCTGGACAGAATTTAATTTTCCCATTCCTACAACAGCTTCAGCTGCATGTTAAAATGGTCAGCCCATTGTGCGGGCAGCTGATTAAAGAGCAATTGTAAAAAAGAGGACATCTATTTCTCGAGGGTCTTGAGTGCCAGACAGGCAGCGTGGCTGAAGGCTGTGTCTGGGCGGACAGCCGTTGGACAGACTGCCCGGGGGAGAAGCAGGCCAAACATCGCCTAAACTGGATGCTGTCAGCATTGCAGCACAGGCAGCTGGAGAAACAGTGAAATAAAACACCTTTCTGCTGAGCATCCTTCAGATTCAAGGGGGCCACCTTCTTCTCTTTCAAGCCATGGAAACCCTAACTGACTCCTTCACCCTGTACCCTGAATGCTGAGCTCTCACTGAGGAGGTTCATTTATAACAGACAGTTAAGTAACTCAACACTGTCGCTACATTTGGATCTGGGTGATATACAGTATACCCAACAGTCTGATGCGTTCAGTACCTGAGCAGGGCGATATGAGCCCCGTGGAGCCTCGTTAATCCTATTTCACTTCATAAAAAGAGATTTACAGCTGAATGAGCAGCTGTACAATCCTATCACTAAACTGTGTTTCCAGTTGTGCCTTGACATCTCCAGTGTTATGGATTTCCAAAATGGCCGATGCTGAATCAGTAAATAAGATATATAAATAAGACATTATGAGTAACCATAGATAAATAGCGAAAAATATATAAATTAACCAATAAATTGTGAAGTCAGTAGTTTATTACAGCTCAGATCATCATTAGAAATCTTATTTTCATATTAATTAAGTTTTATTTAAAGACATTTTATTTAATTGTAGCTCGCTTTAAAATGCCCCTTTTCAAATGTCTTTTTATTTCACAACGGCATTTGTCCAACTAAGTGTGAAGTGAATTTTACAGTTGGCACGACTGCATATACAGCAAAGGTAGCTCATTTGCTAAGACGCTAGTGAATATGCTCTGAGTGGTGGGAATTTCAAGCATCAGTTTGAAAAATGACTCCGCTTCATGACAGCAAAACAGGAAATGGGTCTGGAGTAAAATAGACTGATCTCAGAACTCACCAGGAACTGAGAGTGAGCTGAACACAAACTTACACACACACACACACACGGTTGATGGATATTAAACTAGCTGACATCTGTACAGTACATTGGCTGTTTGTGGTGAATAAAACACAGATTGCAAAGACAAACTAGTCATCAAATTAATGTGAAGTAATGAGGCACCTTGACATTTTGATTTTATATCGACAGTTTTCATCATGTCACCAATTCCCACCACCTCAACTTTATAGCTAGTCCCTGTTGGCTATAGTTCAACCAAAGAGAGAAGCTTTTTGTCATTTTGCTCTTCAGTGAATTGACTGAGAGTGTCTTTCTCTGAGGAGCATCTAAAGAAGTACAACGATGTCGAGATCACTTTGAATTAACCGGCTAGTCGCTGCCATCAGCACTTGCTCTTTACTTTGATGTGAAGTAAAACTCCAAGTTCACAAACTAACTGGCTGGCTAGGTAGTCTCCATCGTGTTTTTAAGCCCAATAAAAGTAGTAAAAGTAGTTATTGCATTGTGTTTGTGTATTTATTCAAAGTAGCAGTTAGTTTGTTGACTCAGAATTACTTGGCTTTGTTGTTTTTTGGGCTAATAAGAGCTAACAGGCCAAATTTGATATAATTCGTTAAGCTTGCTAAAAGAGACCAGGAAGAGGCCGGGATAGGTAACAACACCGCTGTAAAAAAAAAAGTCATTATGAAAAATGAAATACCGTTGTGAAATGAAATAGACTTTGAAATAAAAATGTCTGATTATTTCTTTTATAATGAATTAATATTTGTATTAGTATTGGCCCTTTTTGAGTTCCATACCAGCATCAGCACACTGTCCATGCAATGCTCCAAGCTGTGATGCCATGTCACCACAAGCTATTAATATGCAGCCAGCCCTACGTCATAGCATGCATACACTTCTGTTCGTGTGAATAATTACATAGAAACCTGCCTTCTTTTGTGTGGCTGAGGTATTGTCACTGACACATTTGCATTAAAACAGGAGTTCCTGACTTCCTCCCCTCCTCACTTTTCACTAGGAGCTCATTTTCAAATGTCTCGACTGTGGGATTCTGGGCAAACTAAAAGGAAGCCATTTTAATCACTCCTAAATAAACAAACAACACAATGACGGTGGAAGAGCCAGTCGCGTTGCCACGCATGAATGATGTCGAGTGAAACTGACCACATGTTTCCCATAAGTGTAGACGTCTGGCTATCTTCATTTGTCAACAACGATTTCAACAATCCCGCAGTCGCACTGAAAAGAGCAGTGACATAGGAAATGAAGCAGTCATCAGACCAGCACACTGCAGCATTGTGACATTTCACTAACTGAAAGTGATTTTTGTGTAAAGCCTTTGTTTTAGTTGAAAGTGAATGAAGAGCTGTGATCCTGTAATAATTTGAAATTGGACTATAAAAGTAGTAGTCTTATGTGAGCAAGACCGATTAATTAGCGCTTTAATTAATTTTCATTTGCATGGAAATATCAAACTGGAATTAAAAGGATTGTCTTTACATATGGTTGTCTTTAATGTGGATACATCAATTAATTCAGTTGTGTTTTATGAACAGGGAGAATGTTGAGTCATTTGAGGCTCCATTAGTCCTGTTTGTGTCTCATTCGACATTCTGGCTGCTGTTCTTTCTGTAATTACAGCAAAAAAAATAATGTTTTTTTTCTTCTGTATCGCAGCAAAAATTAGTTAGCTATAACTGTTCACTCTGAAGTTGCAATATCACACATCCTGTGACCCATTAACTAAGATGCAACACACCAATCTACTGCTGTACCCACATAACTAAAAACTAGAGCAACATTCCAGACAGAAATGTGCTTAATAAATACAACTTCATACTTCTCTCTTTGAATCTCCTAATTGGATCACAAAGAAATGTGGATTTCTGGTGTACTTCCTCGTCTCCTGATGAACCAATTTTCATAATTGCGACCCAAGGCACATGTGAGTTTAAACACAGGGGAAATTTGGTGTGGAATGATTACTCTTTCTCCGGTGCTTTGCATTTTAAAACTTCACCGGAGTCGCAGACAGACTCCAGAAGGAATGTGATTATATCAACAAAACGGTGTCAGGTGCAAATGGCTTTGAGCTGCCCCACAACAATACCAGTTGAGTTTTCAACACTTGAGATTTCCTCTGGGAGAGCCATTCCATATTACCAATCTATAAAAAGAAGCAAATTGCCTGCTTGCACAACCAAACCGCCATTTGACAGGGACTCTGGGCTGCTTCTCATGGTCGCTATTAAAGCTCTGGGTGGTGTTTTCCTCCAGGGTCTGACAGGCAGACTTCAGACTGCCCCCACCCTGCCTACTGGATGCCGGGATCAGCCTACACAGCCCCACCGGCTGTGGACGGCTTGTTCGCGACTTACTGACACAGCCTGAGAGGTGCACAGGAACAAGGTACAACTGTGTACATAAGTATTTCCAACTTCTTTACACATCTCAGCAGTCTGTGGGACTCTGTCTAAGAAGTGTAATTCGAGCCTGGAGGGAGGAAACACTGGGAGAGGAGTTAAGTGCTGCCTGCTGATGAGGACACTGGATGAATGTTTAACAGATTTGTCAGGAAAGGAATACAAATTGCAAATGTTTGTCTCTGTGTACGTTTACTTCATATACACTATATACTTGCACTCTACTTTCTGCAATTCTTTTGATAATGGGACACTAAACCTTCCCACTGACACCAGAGCTGATGAAATTTCTTATGGTGGGTTTGCAACTCCTTAAGGCAGGTGACCCACAGCACTGCTTAACTGAGAGGGGAAACTCTGATACAGTTTTAGGGATCACGGGGCTATACAAAACATTTTAGAAATACTGAGGTCATGAGTCCAGGTTCTTTCACACTCATTATTTTCTGAAAATTAAATCTCTCCCTACATGTTGTCTAAATATCTAAATACTGTTTCCAAGCCCTTTCCAGACCAAGAATATAATTCTCATGCACAATTATGAAATCCTTTTTTAATTTCTTTTTAGAGGGTTCCAGCCGGGTTGGGTTGCTGACTGGACATTTCACCCCGGGGCTCGTGAATAGAGTTGTATTGAAGAGCTCTGTCAAAAGTAGAAGGCAACTTGCACTAAAACGTCATAACTGTTCAATGGTCAAACTACACTGTATAATGAGATTGTTATACTTCATTATTATACATGGTTGATTGTAAAACAATGATTATAATGGATTGATATCTCAAGACAAGAGTGTAAAATCCAAAAAAGGTGATACATTTGAAATGGTCCTGTGATGGCCATGGAGTTGTGTCCATTGTTAGTGTTATCAACACAAAAGGGGGAGGGGGCGTCCTGAAAACACTGGGTCCATTAGGTGTGTGTCAGTCCACAGTTTGCAGTAGCAGCTACAGCGACAGCTGCGTCTTTTTACAGCCACTCCCTCATCATTGTTGCCTGTTATGACAGAGCTCCTATTGAACCAAAATTAGCTTGAAAAGGCACCACTGAGAGAGCTGGTGCACGCTGACACGCAAAGTTTCACAGCTCTCACTCCGAGCGACCTTTGACATCTCGCACACTTACACTTTTCTCTGTTAGCCAATCAATTTGGCGACAACAAGGCAAGACGATAGCAGCTTCATTACTGTCAGTGCTGAACATAATACCTCTAATGCTAAGTGTCACTTCCATATGAGGAGAGCAGGAAAGCTTTAATTGGAGGACGCCATGGCAACAGTGAGCATGTTTAGGATAGGCACAATGATGTGAAACAGGCAGCTTCCAATTTAGAGAGATATCTCACATTAGTCAAGCAGTTAGAGCTACTGTTAAGATAGTCAGGGTGTTAAGAGAATGGCAAAGTGACAAACAGTAAGGACATACAAGTGCTAACATATCTGCTGGGCTTAACTCTTAAAAAATACATTCCAAAGAGGTAGTGGAGCCTGTGCCAGAGGATGGAACAAATACTTAAAAATATTCAAGTATTGTTAATTGAAATCCTAAAAAGCAGTGCAGAGTGTACCACTGCAGTAATTCACATTTCTTAAAACTTGTGTCTTACTTTAATTGTTCTGTCTATCTTTCCTACAGGCCATAACAACATCATACTCAACAAGGAAATTGCTGAAATCTAGAACACAGCAATGTGCAAAGAAGTCAGAAGGGGCAAGAAACACATGCTCGTTAGCCCTGATTCTGTAACTCTGATATGTCAGTCACTGAGAGTCTCAGAGTGTTATATACACACTTATAGACTTATCCCATGGTAGGCAATGTTCTTAGCAACTTGAGGTGGGAAAGAAAATGTCAGGCAGATGCAAAGTAACAAAAATATTATGATTCGTCCTGACCAAGAAAGGTGTCTCCCATTTAAGTCAGTGCAAACAATGTCAAATCAAAGATGGTGCAGGATGTCTTCCTCACTCACTGACTGGAGTGCGGCTTAACAGCAGTGCTGCCACCGGTGGCCTGAAGATATATAACAGCATTACAGCTTTATATGTTCTGCACAGAGCACACTGCGCACATGGTTTGTATTGACTTCAGTGGAACAGACCTTTCTGGATTATGTTGTTTTTGTTACAATGGACCCACCTGACATAGTTTTTCCCTCCTTAAGAAGATTGCCTACAATCTCATGAATTCATATTTTCGAAATATATTATTGCAACAAATTTTATGAACCGAAATGTCCAAGTTATGAAAGGTAGCAATCCAGGATGGTGATACGTTGTCAGACAGTCCAGATTCAGAGTTAGATGATCTGACAGGTTGTAAACAAACCCCCAGATTAGTCAAACTTAAGTGGAAGAGAAAACAAAGTCGAACAGTAAAATTATTCCTCAAACTGTACGTTATAAACATCCATCACAGTTTACAGACTGACTTCCAGGTTCAACTTTGACCTACTATGCCTACCATGGTTGTGCGCTCGCTTTAGGTTTGGATAATAAAGTGGTTTAGAACATCTGGATAAAGTGCTGGTATATTTACAACATGTCTGACCGCCTTACTGCTTGTGTTTCTGGACCCGCCAGATGTTGTGGTAGCAATGTTGCAGCGTTCCCAAATATTAACAATTACTTTGGTGAGTACAATGCAGGACTGTAAACAGGATTTTAAAAATACTGAGGTCATGAGTCCAAACTCCCCTAGTACAAACCCAACCAAACCCCAGGATGGTCATGTAGCACATCTGACTTTTGTTGCGGGAGGCTACAATTTGTGTCCTGCCAACATTCAACAGTTAATGTTTGATTTTTTTTTTTCTCAAAACCATGACCATGATCTTTAACCAAGTATTTTAGTTCCCTGACCTTGACTTCACCATAGTTGCCAGCACAGATACTGTGAAAGGAAGAATTTTAAAAATATTGGCATCGAATGTTAAAAAAACATTGTCATTGGGTTGTGCAAAATCATCCAATGTTAACATTCTGTCTGGCAGTTGGGTTGTGCAACCCCAGACTTGTACAAAATGTTTGACTGAACACCGAAATATCTCTGAAATTTTATTTCTTTACACGGTATTTATTCATTTAATTGTTTAGTCAAAATTTTTGTAGATTTTTTTTTATATCCTTACATGATGGTGTTTCTCCTCACAGCCAGGAAAATAAATTCTGGTGGAAATACAAAATCCTTTTGTCTTAAAACAGTTGTAGTTAAAGATACAGACTTTAAAGAATACCAGAATAAACCTTAAAAAAAACTCACCTTTGTTTGTGTAATTTGTTTGTAATTGTGAAGTGTGTACCCCCCTTCTGCTCCTTAAAATCCTCAAATTTCCACAGATATTGCTGAGGACATCAGACAACAAGGTAACCACGGCCCTGTTATAATAACTGATAGAAATGATGGCCAAAACTATGAACAAAAGACCCAGGTTGTAATAAACTGGAATGATACATTAAGGATGTACAGCTACGAAGACGCAGACTTCATCTTGTCGTTAACTTTTAAGAAGCACATTCCAAAGAGGAGGAAATCTCCCTGTGCCTGTCACAGAGGAAGTAAATCCAGCTGAGAGGGAAGAACACACATTAATGAATATTCAGATACTGCTGATTAAAAACCTAAAAATCAGTGGAGAATGTGAGTGTGTATAGTTTAACCAAACCGTCTGAAATACTGTCTCTAACACTTTACACTGACGCATACTGGTGTACTGATGGTGTCATGCAGACAGTTTATGATAAAGGTAACATTAATCCAGATTAATTCAACAATCATTAGTTATACACTTCCATGCAGGACTCCACTGTGTATCAAGGGTAAAAAGGATTAGCTGCAATTTGCATAATAAACAGGCCAAACAAACAAACAAAAACAGAAAAAGCAGAGGTAAATAAACCTTGAAGTGAGTCCTTGTCTGCTTCTGTCCATTTTTATGTACACAGTTTATTAATCAATATTTGTTGGCAATAATTACAGCTGTTTTGCTTGTTGGGAGGTAATGGAGATTAATTAGTGACCTGCAACAAATGCTGTATATATAAAGGGATAATGAGCTCCGCTTTATGCTTTAATTTTTAAGTGATATGCCAAGTCATCCAAGAAAGTGGGAAATTAACTTTAGACTTTTAAATTGTGTTTTTTGTTTATCATTGTTTGTTATTTAAGACCCCCGGTGGTTGCGTCTTTACGGTGGAAGTCTCTCAAGCAGCAGAGCAATAATGAATCAGGTCCTGGCGTGTGAATGGCCCGTCTCAGTCTCAGTCCCTTACTTAAGGTGACCCTCCACAGATTAAAAACACTGTTTAACGTTTTACACTGTGTCTGAAACTCTTTAACTGGTTAATTATAATCACGTTTGTGCTTTGTTTTCTTAATATATAATTCTGTTTTAACATATTGTATTTTGATCTCCATGTTTGTCTGCTCTGTACATACTATTGCACGTTCTTCCATCCTGAAGGAGGGTTCTCTCCTCTGTTTTTAATGTTTTTTTAATTTTTATATTTTTTTCTGAAGTTTTCCCTTATCTTAATCAGGGGTCTAAGGATAGAGAGTATTGGAAAGCCCTCTGCGACAAATTTGTGATTATGGGCAATAAAATATACTTGATTTTACTTTTTTCCTTCACTTCTTTTGTGCTGATGTGGCAGAGGTACCTTTCGTGGGCTTTGTAGTCACAGAGATGAGTGTTTAAGGTCTCTGTCTTTTCACACACACACACTCACAGTCTGTTAACACTGAAAACCAAGTCTACAGTGGGGGAGGAACTACACAAAAATGGATATATTCTGTGGGGGTGATCAGTGTAAGTGCAAACTATTCTGTGTTAAATAGTGTTGCAAAAATCCTAACTGTCAAGAGGCAGTGCTGGTGGTAACTAAATACATTCACTCAAGTACTGTAATTATTTTGAGGTACTTGTTACTTACTTTGTACTTCAACTCCACTACAGTTCAGAGGGAAATATTCTACATTTGTACATTTTTACAAAAAAACACATGGTACTATAGGTGTAATACATATATAGAATCTTTAAAATAAAAGAAAACTCTAAAAAACAAACAAACACACAAATTAAAAAAGCTTTGTGCTTGGAGAAGCCCTCAAAGACAGCTGCCTAGTTTGCCTCTGTGACAGCTTGGGTGCTGCCAGTGGCACCCCACCTCTTCCTCCTGGCCACCAACATAGTTGGGCCACTCTCCATAGTTTATCAGCCAGGATGAAAGTTAGTCTATTTAAAATAATGCAAAAATCAAATTCACCATTATTGACTCAGGAAGCAGTGGGCTTTGAAATATTAAGTTTGCCATATGTCAGGTAAAATAAGAAAATAGATAACAGCAAGAAACCAAAAATGCTACTAATCCCTGCTCAAGATAGAAAAAATGTGTGTTTGGATGGAAGCGGTACTTGTTTTAAAACTGATGAAAACTCACAGTGAACAGATGAACAAAGTTTCAAAGGTGACTGGAAAACTGGAAAATGAAACAAACTTTAAAGACTGTGGAGCTCATTGTTTTTCAGAGGAGCTATTTCAACCACTCAGAATCCTCTTGGCAGAGACTTTTGTTGTGTGTGTGTGTGTGTGTGTGTGTGTGTTTGTGTTGAGACACCAACTGTACTAGAGCATCCCTTGCCCTTTTTCCTGAAGAAACCCAAAAATATCTGAACCAAGTTGTGACAACATTTCCTCCGCCGTGCATTCCCCCCCAAACCTCTCCACCTCCACGCGCGTATTGGCCCCCAGTTATCGTGACGTTTCCTTCTCCGCGCTGCGATTGGACAATCCCTCCGCCTGTCTCCTTGACTGACATCACCGGAGCAACAGTCTCCTCCCAGCGGCAGCAGACGCTATTTGAGTGGGGACCAGCGGATTGTTGTACATAGAGCCGGTTTAGTGTCGTCAATGGGAAGCACACGAGACGGTGGAAAAGCGAGTTACGGTCTAGATTGAAATCCGCGGCTGCACCATGCTCTCCAGGTCTATCCCGTGTCTCTGGATTACATTTTGCCTTCATTTATGCTGTTATGTAGACAGCGGCGAAGCTCAGAATGCGAAGGAAGGTAAGTTCTTAAAGTTTGGACTCTTCCATCCCATCGCATTTGGAAGACATCCTCCAGAATTAATAGAGGGGTTTCCAAATCCAGCAGACAGCTCCCTTGTTTTTTTTGTATTTCCTTTTTAAATTCCACGCGATTTTTTCATAACTCAAAAGGTGGATGTTTTATATGCCCGGTGCTGTCAAATGAGGCCGGTGTGCGGGGATGACAGTGCTGTCTGCTTACGGACTGTTCGCGAGCGACCTCTCGGTGTTTTACGCACGGCAGTTAAACGCCGTGCAACATGGATTAGACGCAGGAGCTCTTGTTTTTATTTTACTCCAGAGCCAGTGCGCCATCGGCATAACTAGCCTTCTCGTTAAAGATTAACAATCTATCAAGACAAAGTAGGTAATATCAGCGGATCGATCGTCCCAGCAGGCTCGCCTCGCTGGAAGTGAGTGAGTCGTCTATCTGGACGCAGTTTCGGAGGGTTATTTCCTCCAAAGTGGCCTCGGCTCTAACAGTCCTGTCTAGTCTTGTTTCTTGGAAGGGAAATACAGCAGATTGATGCGGAGCCGCAATCTGCCTCAGACGCTCAAGTTGGCCACAATCAAGGCTATAAAACACCAAAATAAGAGGGGATTTAAATAACTCCAAAGGGCTGAAAATGGGCACTTTTAATTGATAAGATTCTGGTTCAATTAACGAAGGCTAATTATGTTATAAGTAAAACAGAAAATTACAGGGCTGATATTGAATTTACAGTGTAATAACCTAGCGCGGTCTCGATGTAATAGCTGATATGAATTGTAAATCCCCGGTGTTTATATGCGGGATTTCGCAGACATCCATATCAGTCTTCTGTAAGATATAACCGGAGCATTATTTTTCACGGCGGTGCGTCCTGGCTGCTGCCCCCTCCCATGATTGAGCTGTCTTCTGATATTAAATACAATTAAAACAACTTCATTTTTATGAAAACCGCCGCGGTGTCGCTTTGCGCGCTCTCACGCTTCTAGAACAAAAACAAAAAACAGACAAATCTGACAAATCCCCTCTACGGATTAAAACTGCAAACAAGCCGCTTGTTAGACGGTTTCACTGTAGTTTTTAGGGCCGTTCTGAACTGAATATATTCCTGAGTTTAAGCGCATGTAGTGTCTGTGCGTCGGGATGGGAGCAGCGGCCGCTGGTTTGACCTTAACGCAACAACTTCCACTCCAAAAATTAGTTTTAATAAACTGATGCGTAAAATAAACCCACATTTAATAGAATACATGCGCTTAAATCTCATGCGTAATGACTCCCAACACATTCTAATATGTGGCTCTGTTTCTAGACTCTTTATTTCTTCTTTATGCACACTGTCAGTGTCTTAATTTGTCTCCCAGAAAGTTCCCCCGCTGACATGAGGACCTGTCTGCTGCAGTTTATATATTCCTATTGAATGTTTTTGCTTTAGCTGCTGCTAGAAATTAGGTCACTTGTATATGCGCTATAGATATCGATGTGTGGCCTGTCAGTAATACCCAGCCCCGGTGCCCCAGTGAGATTTAACCACCTGCCTCTCGGTTTCCTGTCACTAGTGATTCTGCTGGACTCCAAGGCACAGCAGACAGAACTGGAGTGGATCTCCTATCCTCCCAATGGGGTAAGTCTGCAGAATCTCTGCATCGCTGGCACACGGATGTACTCCCTATCTACATTTTTTCCAGCTTCTCTGATGTTCCACATCTGTGATAGGAATAATAATATTTAACGCAGTCATGAAACATACATAAGGATCAGCAGTCTATATTTCCCTGCTCACAAAAGGCTCTCCAGAATAAAAGATAAAGAACGCACGAGGTTGTTTCCGCTGCTAAACTCTCCCGGCTTTTGGCATTCAGAGCACAAAGGCCTTAAGCAAACCACTTCCAACTTGCTAGTCTGATTAAAAGCAGGCTGTGAGAAACTTTTTAAATAAATAATGTGAGCAGAAGCAGATAAACTGAGCACAATCATTCTTTAAAGATGTGTTTGTGCGATAAAAATGCAACTGCTAATCTCCCTTCATTCACTGCAGTTTATTGTGTACAGTGCTGTCTGAAATGACTATATTTCATGTGCTTTGTCATATTCATTACAGAGTAATCACCTCCAGTTTGATTGCCAATCATTAGATGTTTATTTCAGTTTGATGGCTTTCACATCTAAATTCAACATGGTGATGCTCTCTGGATGTACTCATTTACAAATGTATGTCTTCTTTCAGTGGGAAGAGATCAGCGGCTTGGATGAGAACTACACACCCATTCGCACATACCAGGTTTGCCAAGTCATGGAGCCCAATCAGAATAACTGGCTTCGGACTAACTGGATAGAGAAGGGCAATGCCCAGAGAATTTTTGTGGAACTGAAGTTTACCTTGAGGGATTGTAACAGCCTACCCGGTGTGGTGGGCACTTGCAAGGAGACGTTCAACTTGTATTACCAGGAAACAGATTCAGAGGTGGGCAGGAGCTTACGGGAGAACCAGTACGTGAAAATTGACACGATCGCCGCAGATGAAAGCTTCACCCAGGGCGACCTGGGCGAGAGGAAGATGAAGCTGAATACAGAAGTGCGCATAATTGGCCCCTTGTCCAGGCGGGGCTTCTACCTGGCCTTCCAGGATGTAGGGGCGTGTATCGCCCTGGTCTCTGTCAAAGTTTATTACAAGAAGTGTTGGTCTATCATTGAGAACCTGGCCACGTTCCCAGACACCGTGACGGGATCAGAGTTCTCCTCGCTGGTGGAGGTCGAGGGCATGTGCGTGAGCGACGCCGAGGAGGAGGCCGACAACTCTCCCAAGATGCACTGCAGCGCCGAAGGGGAATGGCTGGTTCCCATTGGGAAATGTATATGCAAAGCTGGATTTCATCAGAAAGGAGACGCATGTGAACGTGAGTGCCTGTACTTTTTCTGTCATTATCAGAGTGAAACGTATTTTTTAGTAGTAATTAAATTGACTGGTTAGCATTCCCAGAGTTGATGCTTGTTGAATTAACTTTTAGATATCAGTCAGGGGCATCCTGGATTTCACACAACAAAAAGTGTGCCAAGAAAAAACAAACAGACAATAAACTGGGGAGTATTTGTGATTTGATTATGCAAAGCAGGTAAATGACAATTTAGGCATCGCTGGCTGAATAGTTGTGTTGGCAAATGGGATTAAAGCAGCAGATTTGACAGCAGCAAAGATGGATAAAGTATTTAGGCCAAACATCCTCAGTGTAATAATTGGAATCCGTGTTAATTGATTACCAGGCTCTTAATTTATAGCCATGATTCTGTTGACACTGGGATTAAATAATAACTTGAGTTTAGCTCCTCAGCTCGAATACTCCTCTCTTTCTTACTGGCAGCAAGCCAAGACAATCATCAGCAGAATACACAGGTCTAGAGGAAGTCCAGCCAGTCTTTCAGTATCTTTCTACCCCGGCCAACTGACCCTGACAGAGAGGGAAAACAAATAGCTGCCATACTGTGGCATTTAGGCCTCAGGATATTTATGAAGGAGCCTAACAGGAAGGGCAAATACAGCCTTGCCGCGGCTCATTTTTGCATTGTTGTGGTGCCGGATTGTGCCGCTACAATTAACAGTAACACGCTTTCTGTCACTCTAAACGCTCAGAGGATTATTTTCAGTGGCCACCTGACTTGAAAGATAAAAATCATTATGGATTAAAAGGGGGTGACTTAGGTCACAGAACTTAAGTGGCCTGCCTTGTCAGCCAAGGCTTTTTTTTTTGGCAAAGTGGGCAACCTCAATCTAAGAAGCTTATGAGGAGCAGCAGCCAGTAATAATTGAATGGAATGCGTCTAAGAACAAATTAGTGTCCCTGGCAGACAAGCTTTTATGCCACGCTGTCATCCATTAGGGACCCCACTGAGGGAGGTGTGTTAATGAAATATATTAGGCCATGTAATTTAGAGCAACACAGCCCGCCTCAAGTTGTGCTATGTCTCTAATGTTAGCAGGCTATCGCTGATTCAACCCCACGGAGCTCCTTTTTATTGTTCTTGTTGTTTTAATATGCACAGATGTAAGATCCAGTTGTGCCCTTTGGTGGAAAGAAAGCCCCCGATTTATTTCCACAGGGAGAGCGATGCAGCATAACAACCAATAGCTCTGGCTTGTCAAAGTAATTTTAGCTACCTTTTCTTATTATGTGTTGGTGCAAAGCCCCCAGAACAGAAGACTGTTGCATCTCTATTAATTAATCTGTTCATGTGTCAACTAAAACAAATACCTAGATATAGGCAGCAGTACAGTGAGCCTACCCTCAGGTTGTTTAAAGCCTGAGAAAGAAGGCTCCTTAATGTGTATGTGGATCAAATTCCAGTCTTGACACTGCACCTTTATGAGCTTTATCTCCACTGAGGCATGAGAAGCCTTTATATTAAGGGGTAGTTAATCTAAATAAAATGAGAATCACTGTGCACCATCAGCACTTCTTCCAGCAGCTCCACTGACATTAAATTGTCCATTCAGTAGTTTCCCCCAGCACAATCTAAAAGCTATTCAAAGTATTTCTATCAGCTGAACAGCAGAGCAATAATACCAAGTGGCTATGACCGTTAAAAATGTGAAATCCTGGACCTCAAACTAGCTTGTTTTAGTGATGTAAAAGTATGTCTTTATGATGGTGCCTCATGGTGATGCTGCACCTTTAGTACAGAGGGTTCAATATGCTTCAAACAAACTAAAAGTGTTTATACCTGTTTTGAATGGCCAGACTGGAAGATGGGGTGAAAAGCCCACCGTCATAGAGAGGGGGGAGATGCAAAGAATTATACAATGGGGATAAACATTGCACTCTTTCAAACAGTCTCTCCTCAAAAGGATTCTTGGTGTTGCACTCATTTGTACGGAAGAAAAATGATTTAAGTAATTGTAGGAAGGATAACAAAAGGGAGCTTGATACATAATTTCAAACCCGTCCTATTTTCACATCTCTGTACAGCTGACCAATCACTGCATACCAGTATCGGTTCAGGAAAGTTACAAAAGTTGCTGCAGCCAGGATTTTGAAATTTTAGACTAGCCACCATCATGCAACTGTTCAAACATATTATCTGTAGATTTGATCTCCCCACATACTCTAATGGAAAAGCATTTAAATTGCCGGACTCTGCCTCCCAAAGTCCGACATCGGATGCCAGAGGGTTGTCACAGGGACTTCTTTTGAAGCATGCTGATGCCTTAAGACAGTCCTTAACTGGCCTATTTTAGTATCTGCAGTGTGCTATGATTATAACATGGCCGCCGAGTAAAATATTCAGTCGGAGGGAGGGTGCAGGTGGAGTAAGCGAGTTGAGCTGTCAGTCATGTTATTTGAGGAACCCCCTCTGTGGATGCAAAGGCCTCCTCCGAAACGTGTTGTGATCCACTCATTCATCACCGTCAGCAAAGAGGGATCCCTTGTTTTTCACCCCTACGCCCCCCTCCCTCAGTCTCTCTTTAACTCTTTGTGTGGCAATCTGTGGCAGTAAATGTCACTCTTCTTCTCCGCCCGCTGCGTTCAGTGGTCTCAGTGTAATGGGTGTTGAAAAAGGCCAGTTGAAGTGTCCCCGCAGCCTGCGCAGGCTTCATTTTGCGAAGAAGTGCGTGGTGTGAAAATAGCGCCCATTCATCCGCTGGTCTTGTTTAGCGCTGGCTACTGGTTGCAATGGAGCCACAGAGTCGTTAAGACAGAGAGAGGGCCCTTGTGAGAGGACATTGGCACCTTTGTTCCGCTCAATCCCGGGAATGTATGTTGTCCGATTTTGACACATCACATCATTGTGGTACTAAGTAACCAGTGCCTGAGAAATTATTAACTGTTGACCCTCAACCAGAAAAGGGAGAGGCCTCTATCTGGTGGAAAACAGATAAAACAGGCCGTATCTCACTGCTATCGGAGCATGCTAACAAGAGAATTAATGAGATGATACAGCATCCTGTAGATGCTGGCACCATCCATCTTGACTGTCAGGGAGTTGGACAGAAGTTAGTTGGAGACTGATTGATGATTGAGCCCCCGAGGGAGGGGGCTGAGCAGTTGGGGTCTGGCCATGACAGCTAACGTGTATGGAAGCCACCAGGCGGCCCGGGCAGTCAGGCCCAGCTCCAGGCCTGGAGAAAAAGCTGCATTTAGCATTTCAAATGAAGCCAGGAAGTCAAGAGTCAGGAGGTCCTCATACATCTTGATGCTCCCCTGATTGATATGGTGTGAATTTAATACACCAAATGGCTGTCTTTTACAACTGCTCCAGAGCTTAATTATGCAAATGACAGGTGTGCGCCGAATCCACAGGAGACCCAAATGGACCTAAATCACTCAAGATTGAAATAAATTGGTGATGGATGGGAGCTCATCCTGTCGCTGCCAGTGCCGGCTTCCTGTGAATAGTGGCATTCTTCTACAGCCCAGGGCTTTTCCTCCTTGTTGTCTTAGCCTGGCAGGTAGCAGTCAGATACACAGATGTGGTATTCTCTGCTCAGGATGTTGCTACCATACAGTTGACAGTGTCCTAAAATTGATCACTTAGAGACATGAGATTTGGAGAAACCAAAATCTTTAGATTAAGCATTTAATTCATATATCATATACAATTCCAAACATTCTCTGGTTCCAGCAGTTTTATACCTTCGTTGGGTTTTGGACTGTTGGTGGGACAAAACAAGACATTTGAAGATGTCAGCTTGGGCTCTGGTGATGGGTATTTTTACTATTTTCTGACATTTCACAGACTAAACAATTAGAAAAATTGTGATTTTGGTGCTAAAACTGTTTTTTTAACATTATTTTCATTATATCAACTATTTTCTTCATTTACTGATTAATTGTTTGGTATAAATAATGTCAGCAGATAGTGAAAAATGCATCTTTGAATGTGTTGTTTTATCCAATCAACAGTCCAAAGATATGCAGTTTACTATTATCAAAAATTGAAAGAAACACAGAAAATATTCACATTTGAAAAATTGGTAGAGGTAATGATTAATGGATTATCAAAATTGATGAGGATTCATTTTCTGTTGGACAATTAAATATTATTTAAATAGTTTTCAGCTCTAAATACATTTATATTTGAGTTTTAGTTGGATGTCCAGGATTATTAGTGTACTAGTGATTATAGTGATTAGTGATTATTATCTCTTCTGATGTTCAGTACCTTCCAAAAGTTACTGTGATTTATGAGCAAGCATAATCAATCGCTTTCTTGCTGCAGCCACTGTCTTAAAAGTTGCTTGAACTGTCTCTACCTTAGTACTGATGTTCCACATTAGAGGATTTTCAACATCACCCCAAAAATAGTTTCTCTGTGCTCTATATGCTTTATGTAGGTGGGCAAAAAAAGAAATAGTGATTTCATAGTAAGTTTCTGCCGCAGAGAGAACAATGGTTGTTCAAATTATAAAAAAGACCAATGAAAAGGGAGATCAGTTGAAGTTGCTCTACTGAGAACAGATGTAGACCGGTCTTCATAACCAGGAGATATTACTGGATTCCTGTGCAGTTCATATGCTCTATCTAATTCCTTCTCATTAGCAGAGACTAAACCACAGTTACTTCCTCAGAGGATGAATAGGAGGCAAAATGTCTGAAAACGTGATTTGGCAAGCTGTAATAAAGAGTATTTATTTGACTTCCACATCCAGTGCCCCCTTTTAAATATACACTTCCAAATGAGAAGTAAAAGCAAAAAGACGTTGTTTCCCGGGATACGCTTGCTTGAGCTGGTGCCAGCAGCACTTTCTGTGGGATCCGGCTGCCCTGTCAACATGTCAAATTAAATACAAATGCCTCATTTTACATATGAAAAATCTTTCACCAGGAGGCTCATTCACAAAGTTGTTTGGCTTGGTAAATATTTGTCTTAAAGTTACATTCATATAAACTGCACCAATTCATATGCTGAAACAAAGGCAAGAAAACAAAAGGGCTGTCATGACTGCTGATTTGCTCCAACTGGTTTCCAGGTTTATAGATATTAAATTACATTACATTACTCACGCTGAGGTAAAGATGGATCTAAAACACACAATCTAAGCACCGAGAACTGATCTTAAAGAAGGACACGAGGCTGCCCATCTCTGGTTACTGGTAATGGGTTTGTCTCTCACCTCTGCTGATAAGCGACAGCTACTGACTCATGCATACATGAATATCAAACAGCTTATGGAAAAGCTCAGTCCACCAAACTGTTGTAGGTGCACAAACCTTGTTCAGAAAACACTATTTGGAGCATCAAAAACAAATCTCAGGTGTGTATTTTCCAAATAGTAGTGACCTTATGGTTCGTTGCTTTCTTTATTTATAGGCTTATGGCATACTCACTATGTAGCCAGGCCATGTATTGTTATTTTCATTGTTGTTTTGTTACTAACTTAGTCCACTCAGAAACAACAGCAGTTGGCATGTCTGTGGTATTATACATGTTCTAGGACAGTTTCTGTATAAAAATAAAAGTTTTATGAAAGTTGAAATTGTTTGGTAAAGTTTTCAACACAGGGCAAGCATCTGTATATGAATGGATAGAGTGATAGAGAGATGCAAGTATATAACACCATGTAGATTCTGCGCCTCAGTCCTGTCAAAAAGATTATGTACAGACAACAATCAACTGGATTACTTTTGCTACTGAAGAAAACGTTTACATCTGATGATTTTGTTGCGAGATCCGATGTGAGGAGCACCTTTCTTATATGACTTCTAAGCAGATTTATTGACATTTACCCTTGATCTGGGTAGAGTGCATTGCGCTAATTCCAGAAGTATGTGCATGGTGTGTGATTTTAGACGCAAATTGTGCCACCCAGCTATTTAATGCTATTTGTCAGCAAGAAAAAAACAGGAGAGTGATGACTTGTCAGTATCCAGGTCTTGGAATTTGACCTGCCAGTCCAAATTTGAGACCCTACGTTGCATCACATGAATAGACAGAATCCAAGTAAACAGTCCTCATTCTCACACAAACAAAGGCATATGGTCAGCCACACTGGTAAGAGACTTTGTAAATCCCCCTAAAAAGGAGACCTCCGCGACTTTGCGTCAGATAGCGTTATTTCCAAGGTGACACCAGGGTCCGCATTTGGCCATGCATGAGGTCAGTGAATATTAACTTCATTTACACATGGCTGCAGACCAGCGCAGCGCCACAATGGAGGCCTGCCTGTTGTGTTTAGTAACATGAGCACCCTGGCTGACAGGACACTGTCAAGACGGAAGATGGATGATCGCAGCAGTTGACCCCTGATCGCCAGAAGAGTCACCTCTCCGGCCCCCTCTCCCTGCATGACAAAAGAGCCCTCCCCATGGTGCAGCAGTCCTCATCTCCACTTGCACTAACAGGTTCAGACATCTCCATCGATCCCCGCTTCCATACCTCTTGCAATTCTAAGCTTTTGCCCTTTTTAGCTATCCAAACTGTGGCACAGATGTCTTTTTGGTAATTGCTTGCCTGCTGACTACTTCAGAGGGATGTGATCAGACAGGCGAACTCCATGTCAGAAGACAATGTCTTTGGTGTTCTGTGTTGTGTCCCTGTGGCAGGAGGGTGAAAATGATATGTGGCTGGGCCCGGGGTCTCGCCACCTTAAGAGGCAGCGGGGAGGGCCCTGTTGTCAGTGGAGCTACTCCTCTGGGAGCCTTCAGACCACTGGCTCTGTACTTCAATCTTCCTTTAAGAGAATCAATAACTTATTACATAACTTCACACTTTTTCCCACTGACATCCAGAGCAGAGGAAGCAGAACTTAAAGGATGGTACTGTTCCTGTTCTGCAGGAAATTCTGCTATTTCTTCCAGAGAGTTGTGTTGAAATGAAGACAGCTTGGCAAAACAGGAGGTATCCAATTTTTGCATAACCAGAATGGGAGGATAAACAACTTCAGGGCTATCTATCATCTAATGATTATTTTAATTATCAAATCATCTGCCAGTGACTTTCTAGATTATTTGTTAATTGTTGGGTCTATAAAAAAGAAAATAACAAAAAATGCCCATTACAGGTTCCCAGAGAATAATGAAAATGACTCATTCTGTCTCCTAGAATATCTGTGCAGCTTGATAGTGCTTGGGGTAAATTAAAAAAATGTTGTTTCTTATTTGGATGAACTGACTGTTCAAGAGTAGACTAGATCTGCATAAGCACTTGTGGGCATCTGAGGCCAAACTGGTGTCTTTGTGTGTCAGGGGAGGTCACAGGGGCCTGGCGAACGGCTAGTTTGACATTGTTTCATTCCTTTCTGTCACAGCTCTGGGACCAGAGGGGGGGCGGTGGTGGATTGGGATGGGCGGGGGCGGGGTCAGGAGGGTTGGTAGGCATTGGCACAATTCAGAGATAATGCTCAGTTGCTGACTGTGGACATTTTCAGTGCCGATTTCGCTTGGGCTGCAGGGGGCTTTGGATCGGTCAGACCTTTGGACCCTGTGCTTTTATCCCCAGAATGCGGAGTCCTCCCCTCATCTGCGGTGTCTTTTAGCACTGCTCCCTTTTAGAGCTGACCACCTCATCCATTAAATGTAGCTGCCTGGCTGGCCTTAAGGGCCCTCTCTTCTGTTTCCATGTGAGTTAAATGAACTAAACAAAAGACGATTAGGTAGGGACATTTTCCATGTCACTGAGAATCCATTTCAAAAAGCTCACTCCGCATGATAGCTTAAAGCAGCAAAGACTTCTTAGGAGGCCTGTGCCCAAATACAACTCCTGCTCAGGTGCAGTGAGAGGCTGTAAATTCACTGATATAATGGCTTTAATTTTAAAATGCCCTTCATTTTCCACCTCTAAATCCGTGCAGTAAATCAGCAGGAGAGCTGAAAGGGAAAACAGGTGTTTAAGTTTGTTGTTTGTAATTTGTTTTGCTGTCAGTAGCGACTCTAATGAAGCTGACGCAGTTGTCTAGTGAGATCATATTTCTTCTCCTTTCTCCTTTACATTTCACTCAAAACCTTTGTAGATGCATGGTCTTGGCTTCATACAGCACCAGTCTAGTAGTCTATAGTAGATTTATCCTGAAAATTAAGGTTTAAGGATATGATTGGCATTATTCCATATTTTTCCAAAGACCAAAACCAATTTTAGTCTCTCTCTCAGTACTTTCTGACTTCTCTACCATGTATTTGGCACTTAGCCCCAAGCCCATTGGTTCCTACTAACACAACCGCTAATACACATGTGTTGCTCTAGTGAGTATTTACAACAACATGATGGTGTATGAGGGATTGACTCAACATAAATAGAAAGGTCTATGGTTTTGGTCTTCCATGGGATTTGTTGGCAATAAAAAAAAGAAGAGATTATCACGAGCCTTATTCTTTATAGGGTCGGTTCACCCCAATTACAAAAATCCCATTTTCTCACTTACCTCTAGAGGTATCTAGCCATGCAGATTTTTTTAAAGTTTTGAAGTATCTGTTTCTAAGATTTCTGCCTCCAGCCCGATAAAATGGAGGTGAACCAATATGATTTGTTGTGCTTAGAGCATTTAAAAGATTGAAATATTCTTTCTAAAAACACTGTCCTGGTTATTGTGGATAATCCACACAAAATATTGTCAACAGTTTTATAGGGACTATTTCACCTCCACTGTATTGAGGTGGAGGCAGACCTCAAATACCACATAGAGGTAAGTGAGAAAATACTATCTGTCTCTTTGTAATTTTGGTTGAACTGGCCCCTTAAAACTGAGTATGGTTGGTAAGGCTAAAGTTACTTGTTTCACAGTGAGCGTAATCTGAAACATATATAAATAAATTATGTAAATTAATGTAGATTACCGCAAGTGACTGTAATCTTGACTTGGACCTGATAAAGTGTTCATTAGTTTGCTGTTTCATTCCAGATTGTCCCACTTTTAGGTCAGTCTTTGTGGACTGGCTGTAGCATTACTTTTAGCACCACAGCAGGCGCATCAGCTTAAATTTTAGTATAACTTAATCAGTGTCTGGCTTTGATCTTTGCTGTGAACAACCAAGCAGGCACTTCCTTTGGGTTTTCTCTGCTCAGAGGGCAAAGCTGCATGCCCTCCAACACAGTGTAAGGGAATGCTAATCTTCTCTTTGTTTCTCATGGAAAGCTACTTATCTCCTGCTAAGCGCAGGTACCTCGGATGAATGGGTTGGTTGTCTGTATGTGTGGAGTGCAGCAGCAGCCAGACAGAGCCATTCCAAGTATGTGTGGGGTGAAGGGAGGATCCAGCACAATATGACATCAGATTCTTTAACCATTTAAACTTGTGTTTCAGCGGCTCCTTTTAGTCTGATTTCTTTTTTGGCTTTATTGTAGCCATATTCAAGGTTCCCTCCTTTTTCTGAAGCCCACAGGAGGCGTTCGTGTTCGAAATGAGCTTGTTTGGAAGTAGTTTGACATTGAAACTCTATCTCTGTCCCGTGAAGAGATTTTCAGCACGGCCTCAGTTCTTTTCCTTTTCTTTGTGTGATCTGCCACTGTTTCCTGGAGCTGGATAGGCGCCGTGCCTCTCATAGGTGGGAGATTAACATGTCTGCCGGCAAAAAACCAGCTGCTGAGCATCTCTTCCTTTATTGAAAGAAAAAAGATTTAGAGCAGTGCAGCGGGCTCGGAGGAAAAAGAAAAAATTGACAAACACCTGCTGCTTCCTTTGTTCCTCCTGTGATCAGACTAAAAAACAAAACATGTTTGAATATGAAACATTTAAAGTATAAACCACAATAATTCTTAGCATAATATGAGGATACAGTTTAGACAATGCAAAGCCATAAACAAAATGCAAGCACTGCAGTACGCTTAATAAATAACTCATGTGTTCCTTCAAGGTGCACTTGATTTCTCTAAAACCTTTGCAGCTACACATCACCCGCCAGATGAGATCAATTGAGCTGTCTTTTGGCTTTTAAAGTAGAAGAAATACACTCAGCTAGGATTTTTCCCAGGTCTGCCTGCCTGTGTTGCTCTGAAGTTACTCACAAGATGTACAGCCTCTTACATTGCAGGAGAAAACACCACAGGCTTTAGTCCATAAAAGAGATGCAGCCATAGTTCAGCATGCATAAAATGCCAGTAAACAGAGCCTGATGAATGTCCACAACGAGGCCTACTATTTATTGAGGCGAAGAACATAAGTCACATCCAATCAGAGCAACACACATAGGCCCCAGGCTACATTAATGCATAAGAAATAAGCCCTGTGTGAGCTATTGACATCCTTCTCTATAGTCGTAACGCACGGTCATGGTCCTAATCGTATGCCCTGAAAGTAAAACTGAAAAACATAAAGCAGGAGTCGAGTTTTTAAATAGCATTTCATGGTTGTCTGAACATCCAGCTAGACACAGGGTGTTTTGAAATAGCTGACAGAGAATGTTTATGGCAGCATTAACAATGGATTGCAGTGTAATAGAAGCGATCAGACAAGTTTGAGGGAGAAAATGCCTTTGTTTTTCACAGGCAGCACCAGGTATCATGAACATTTCTTCTGGCACTAACTGAAATGTGTCCGTAACACGGGGTATTGCAAAATTGTCAAGCGACAAAAGCTGGCATTGAATTTCTGGTCAGATTGTTCAATCTTGTTTACCTCATTTAAAATCAAAATTTTATAATTTTCAGACAAATTAGGTGAATGTCTTATATGGCTGCTTGTGTTTAGCCAACATATAACATTTGAAATTGAACTGCCAAGGAGTGATAAAATGAGCTGCCCCTATTAACCCCCTGTTCCTCCCACTCTCTGGGCAATGTGTCTGCTATTCCTATGCTAGAAAAAAACTACCTGGCTGCAGATTGAATGTGTGAAAACTTGATTAAACATTAATTTAGGAATCTACAACATATACCCTCAACACACATAAAAAGAAGGTCATGAAACTAGATTTTGACCCTTTTCAAGTCAGGGCCTCAAGAAGGAAGAGCCACTTTAAGGCCCCATGCCACTATTATGCTATGCTATGCTTTAGTAGTGCATATTCCCAAATTAGCACAAGCAAGTTGACACACAGTAAAGCCGGAGCTTTTGGGGGCCCCCGGAGTTCTGGGGGCTTGGGGCAGTTGCCCTCTCTGCATGGTTAGTAATCCAGCCTTGCATCTGAGAAGTTTGGCTTCTTTTGTTAAATGAAAAAAAAAAAGATGTGTAAAAAAACATCTGGGATAACAAGTTAAGGCTCGCAAACCAGCTTTTTGTCCGCAGCTTTTCACCACATCCCATGGCCCTCTTCAGCAAATGAAAATTGCTCAGCTAGAAAAAAATATGGAAAAGAATATTCCATTAAGAATATGGAAAAAATATAGATATTGGAATACCCAGCCCTGTTCAGAGGTATGCATAGAGGCAGGCACAGTATTGGATGTCAGAATCAGGCAGACATGAAAAGACACTGGGAGAAAATGTACTCTTATAAACCACAGGCGACAGGCTCCCCATCGTACCAAGCCTGTGTTTAGAGTTGATATTTATAAAGACATTTCCCTATCAGAGCGGAAGTGGCCATGGCGAGCGTTTTATGGAAAGCAATGGTATTTTTTTGAAATAAGAAAATAAACTGTTTCCTTTATCACGCTTGACCTGTTCCACCTGGCATTCATCAGCGGCAAGGCCTGCATGTTGGTCCTGTCGCTTGCTCTCCTCCCTCTGCCTCTTTTATCACTCTAATGGGGTGCTATCTCCAGGCTGCTCTCTCCGGGTCTCCGCAGCTCCGCTCGGCTCCCTTCAGCGCGCATTCTTTCCACATCCATCCAAACACACGGGCGGATTTAACACATAATCAGACCGGACGGGAGGGCAGCCGGAGAAAGGGGGAGGCCCAGCCCTGACAGGACTCATCATGCTAGGACCACAGACAGAAAGGCCCAGACTAGTCATTCTCACTCTGGCTCTGGTAGTCTGCAAAAAACAGAGGGAATCTCCCACATTCCCACACTGCAGCTCACTTCGAGTGCCGTCCACAGCAATATTGAGACAGATGGGGAGAAACTCAATATCCCAGCTGCCCTGCTTGGACCAGCTACAGTCCCCCGCTCAGTAGTCATAAGGATTGTAACCTTGATTGGATTTGTGGGTTGTAAGCAAGCAAGGAAGCTCGGTCTCTTCAATATGCATTTAGGTTTAGGAAAACATCATGGTTTGGGTTTAAACAAGCTAACGCACATAACAGAAATTGCCTTAGTTATGTAAGTTAAGTTACACGCATAACAACAAAAAAGCTAACGTTGACCTTTGGTTTCACACGGGACACCAACTGCGGTCTCCCGGGTGAAAGTCCTCTGTTTGTTTTTGACACAAGGGTCCATGTCAAGGTCTTTGTGGACATCCACAATACAGCCCAAAATATAAAACCACATGGATCAGCCATGTCGTCTGTGAAAACATGTGAGTTTAGTCATAGAAACTATGAGATTACTTGCTACTAAAACAAGACCAACATGACCAAAATATTGTCATCTGCACTTCCATAAGGGTCTCAGATTCTGATCAAGCATTCTTGGTCATATTCAGTACTTTACTTGATTCTTGATGCCATGGATGTATTTCAGTTGGCTTGCTTTACTTTACTCACCAGCCCCAGCAAATACATAGAAAATAAACTACACAGAAAACGAAAAGGGCAAATTTGGAATGCGATCTGTCAGCAAAGCCACAAGATTAATTGAAGCAAAAAAAAAAACACCAAGTGCCATGGCATCACCCCCAGACAAGGGAAATAATTATTTTCTATTTTGGCCAGGAAAGGATATGTCAGACTGTCGCATGAGGAGTCATTGCCGCTCTCCCCCCTCCCTCTCTGTCCCTCACCCAGAGTGTCATGACACTGCCAAAGCGTGAGAGAAATTGGATGTAATTCAAGAATGTTAAGAAGCTCAGCTCGGAGGAAAACGAAATAAACTGAGATCTTACGAAAATACAGAAATCCGTTTGTCCCCTTTTTTGGTGTATGTATGTCTGCATATGATAAGGAGACTTTGTTTTATTCTCGGGGCCAGTGTGTGCTATGATTGAGACACTATAGTCACAGGAGCGTTTGATTATCTCTATCCCACTACTCTGAGGACCTCTCGTTTCTCAGGCTCCTCTTCCTCTCGCTGTATAAAAATGCTGACTGCAGCTTGTCCCCCCACACATCACTTGAATGAAAGTGCTTGACCACTGGAAGGGGAAATTACAGATGCTGGCTCTGTAGCCTGCCGAGGAGCAGGCTGGAATGTAAGACTTGTATTTTTTTCCCTCTCTGCTTAACCTCAACCCGCTCCTCTAAGGACTAACTAATTTCTCAGTGTCGTAAATAAGCCGGCTGTTGTGTCTGCCACTGAGCTTTTTTAACGGGCCCGTGTCAACAAGCACAAACCATTAGTCGGCCTTTATCTGTGCCAGAAGACCAGCCTTACATAAATGGGCCCTTTTTCAAGGAGTCACTCTTACACTTCATCCTTACAAATGTAATTATACGTTGGACTGCAAGTCCTCTTGTCAAAGTCAGAGCAAGTAGTCTGAGATTTTGTATGATGTTTTAACATGTTTGTATGTCAGTGTTTTCCAGTAAGGTGTCAGTCATTTTGTCAGTTAAGAAGGCTACTTGGTGAACAGACTTGGTGTAATTGCTTCGTAGATATTTCCACTCAGAAGGAAAGTGTTGCTACAGGGACAGTCGACAAAGAACCTCTCACTCACTATCATCCCATCTCGGTGTCTCAGACTAAGAGTGTCTCTTCAGCCTCTGGTGCCCGAAACGGAAACTCGCAAGCAGCGAATCAGCGTGCACTGTGCTGCTGCTGCCGCTGCTGGGACAGGAATGCTGGACCGGGACGGCTGTGTTTGTACTTGTCACTCAATGCACTGCCAGTGGTGGGTAGAGCTGCAGAAACACTTACTTGCCTGTGTCATGCAGGCATTCGATTTTTGAGGCCTCATTTGCCGCCTTGTTGCTTCTGTAAACATTTCCGGGTGCCAAACCCAGTCTGACGCACTGATAAACACATGGGCTTTTGCTGAAAAAAGTGTAGAAAATGAACTCTGTTTTGCTTGTGAGCTTGAGTTAAAGGGCAAGTCCAGTTTTTTTAAAACAGGGCTTATTTTTGAAGTTTGGGTCGTCATTATTATCAGTTGATGACACTGAACTCACAAAAGTAATTGCACCATTGCAACAGTGAAGTCCAATGGGGCAAGAAACACGGGCAGTCAGGTTTTAAACAAGCCGACAGTTACAGTAGCATGGGTGTCGATACTGACCGTTTAAAGCAGATTTGGTATTGGTCACATTAAATAGTTTTCTGTTCTTTTCTGTCCATTTGCTGCCGTGAGCTAACGCTGATTTATGAATCTACTGCTGCCACTTTGTCCATGTGCTTCAAAGAAATGCATTTTGATATGAATGCAGTAAAAGGCCTTTACCGTGAAACCAGAAATGTTGAAATTGACATTTATGTCAGCTAACATTTGTGCCTACCTGCCCTGGGACTGCAGGTAGTTACTAGCTACTGACAAATAAATGTAATCAAAGCAAACAAAAAAAATCACAGAGATTTACTCCATAAAGTTTTTTCTAGTGCCAGATTTAGACATTTTGTCAGGAGGTTGTTTTGAAACGTTGACCGGACAAAATTCAAAATTACATGTTCAACAAAGCTTGAAGGGAGAACAGCTCAGAAAACATATTGTTGTAAGAAAACTTTATCAACTGAAGTTGAAAAACATTGTGGAGATATAATTAAGATTTGATGTTTAGTTACAGCCTTATGTTATTTTACACATTAATGATCTTTTTCAGATCAGTTTTACACAGACAGGTTTACAGCTTTTAAATATATGAGAAAATAACTCTAGTATTGGATCGCTGCACGGCATCGGCAAGCTATGAAAACAGAGTGAAGTTGTAATAAACTGGAGTTATCCTGTAAATTTGTGTTTACTTTCGAAAGCCCTCCCTGCTCTTGTGCTCGTCTTAATCTGGGCTGTGGATCCTCTTGTCTGCTGGAGTGTCGGTCTCCGTGGGAGATAGCCTCGGTCCCTGCTGGGCTTTCTCCCTCCCCATACCGGCCACCCAGCACATGAGCCCTCAGAAACCCAAAGGCAAACAGACATGCTGGGTTATCAGAATGCTTAAACAGCCCGGCATGGTGGGAGAAAGCATCGTCTTAAATGGGATCTAGCCAATCTTTAACCTGCTGGAGAAAGCCCTACAGTGTCATTATCAACATCCATGGGGGAGTGTTTACACTGCGTATCAGATACTGCAACTAGACATGGTTTCCTTTGCTGTTTGTCAAATGTTATCGCTCATCAGAACTGTGCATGCAGTAAAAAGCAGCTAAATATGATGAGTGAGCACTTGTAGACTCTGTGTATATGTTTCGCCCAGTCAGCATTCAAGACCCACCGCTCGCAGCCTTCGCGTGCCTCTGTTTTCAATTACCGGCTCAAAAAGGTAAAGAAAGATTAGAGATAAAATCGTGTCTTTTTTCCACTTGAAAAAAAAAAAGGTCTTGTTTCACGGGGCTGTGGCAGTGCGATAAATGGAGAATGACAGGGCTTTCATGTAGCTGAAATGGGGATACCCTGAGCCCTGGCCTCCTCTTCATGCCGCTCTGGAAGTGTTAAAACAAGAAAACGCGGATGCCTCTATCCTTCTTATTTCGGACCTGTCACAGGAGGTTGACNGGTAAAATCATTGCTCATTTCCCCCAGTGGCTCATGAAAAATACATTTTTGCTGAAATGTGATAGTTTGTATGCAGAGCTGTTCACAGAAGTATAGATCTCTTGCAGATTGTTTAAGAAATCATGTGGCCTAGATTGCAGTTTTTCACAGGGCTTAGCTCTGCTTTGCACACACAGCCGGTCAATGTGGATTAGTTGACTTCGAGGCTAAAATAGCCAGAGCCAAAATAGACGTTTTACTCCGTACTGGTATTTAAACATTAACCCGACAAAATGCGCGTGATTCACAGTGAGGTTGCTATGAATCACTTTTGTTTGCCATTTTCATTCTGTCTTTGTCATTACTTGCTTTCCTGGCTCTTTTGGGATCTGAGAATCATTTGTACCTTTTGAAAAATGGTGGGTGGTCGAATTATTTGGGTTGAGTGTAATTCTTAAATTACTATCTCACCACACAGGCAGTTATGAGTCTCTCTTGATATCAGTCTTAGGTTTGTTTACCCTCTTGGTCAAAGGTACAATGTTGAAAGGATCCATGTGCTTGTGCTCGATATGTACACTAATCTCTCTGCTCTACTGAAGAATGTTTCCTCTCAGAGATAGGAATTGTTATAAACAAGTTGGACCTCTTTACTGACCTGAGGATTCATCAGAATAAAAATAGCCTTGTTATTCTCCTCTGGAAGTGAGAGGTTGTAGTTTATCCCTGAGCGAATGCTTCAACATGAAGCCCGAAGGGGCAGGTTCATTCAAATACTGGCTGCTTCAAGATGTGAACACAATGATTTGTTCTGGCTTGCTTGTCTTCATGATGGGAATTCAGGTGTGAAGCGACGACTTTTTAGGCTGTGTTTGCACAGGACTAATATTACCTGGAGACATTCTGTGATATGTAATGACTGCTGAGATCATCAGTGAATATAATCCTGTGTGAACCTGGCTTAACTGGGGTTTACTAAATAGAAATTGCTGTGAGAATTCAAGGTATCTAGTGTTTCTGGTTAGGGGTTGGTATAATTAGATTTTTTTTATACCAGCATGGCCATATTAACCCATTAGGGTTAGGGGTAAAAATTTGTTGTGTCGATTGTTCGATGGGGACTTTTCTCTAAACTTTGCTTTTTTAGTAAAAAGTTGTAAAATTTTACCTCAAACAGTTATTCAAATGATTCAATCTGAGAAGTTTTGAAATGTCACTATGCATACATTGGTTGGTAACTGATAAATGACATGAGATCCCCACATAAACCTGTCAGTGTAAACAGGGATTCTAACTTTGTTTTTTTGTCTTTGTCCTCCTCTCTTTGCCTTGCCTTTTTTCCCCTTTCCTCTGCAGCGTGCGGTCGTGGCTTCTACAAGTCTTCCTCCCAGGACCTTCAGTGCTCTCGTTGTCCGGCGCACAGCTTCAACGACCGCGAGGGCTCCTGGCGCTGCGACTGCGAGGACGGCTACTACCGAGCACTCTCTGACCCTCCGTCTGTGGCCTGCACGAGTAAGTCTGCCACGCCGTTGCTAGGTAAACACGGCGCAGATCACTTGCCGGGATCTGAATTTAAACAGCCGCCCATGCGAGAGAAAAAAAAACACTGTGGAACCCACAGCAGACCTGTTCAGTCAGTCTGCAGTGGTCTCATGAAAGCCCCGGATGTGTTCCATAGCAGTTCCTCTGCCTCCCAGTATGTCATTATAATTATGTTTGCAGGCTTGCATGTCTGTTTTCTGTCTTAGCTGGTTGCTAATGATGAGAGGAGCAATTTGCCATTTCCCGTCTGAAAGATTGCAATTACAGTCAGCAGCGGCAGCCCAGGCAGCACCCTGCATCTTCATTTGTCCTGGCCAGTGTAACAGTTATGTGACAGCCATTGATGGCTTATTTACACAGGCCAGGGGATTCAGGCTGAAGGGTGGGGCTAATTTGCTACCAAATCCAAACATGTTTATTTCAAGGTGCTGCTGGATGCCTTTTTTTCCCCGTTGCCTTCAGCTACTGTGGCACACCCCAGTGGGGCAATGTTAGCACTCTGCTTTATCTCTAGAGGTAAACAGCACCCCTAAACATAATCTGTGCACCATATCTGTGTGCCTTCGTTCTACTGATAATGTATCACAGGACTCCTGGATAAGCCCACAGGCTTCTGGCTGCTGCATACACACCTCTGTCATTGTTTTTTGACAAATCTATTAAGAGTGAGAGCGGATAAATTAACAATTCAGATTGTGGTAATCTATTTTGTACCATTTTCTGTTGATTAAAAACAACAAAAACAGATATGCATATGCGGGGAAATCAGCATGCCTGGTTCACATCCTGAGCAGTGCCGCTTTTTCCCTGAACACCCAAAGTAGGCCAAGTCAGAATCTCTAATGGATGTGTGTGTGTGTGTGTGTGTGTGTGTGTGTGTGTGTGTGTGTGTGACAGAGAGAGACTGCTGGTGAAATATTATGCAAATAGAAGAATGTTATAGCGCTGCATTGGCTTGTCTATGCATTAAATCAAGAATCAAAGAGAGGATTATACGGATTGGAGTTTGGACTTAGTGTTATAAATATCATATGAAAAATGATTCTTTGTCATTTATGGGTGTCTGTAAAGCAGCTTGTTGAGCAACATCTCTGTTACTGCCTGCCCCAGAACTCTTTCCATATTTCAACATATCGTCAGTGCACAGGTGTGTTTGTGTTGCCAGAAGTGTGTTCTTCGGGTCATGAATTATTTGGCATAAGCCTTGGAAGTTTGCACCATTTAAAAATACATTATCAGGAAAAAATATTTAAATTCAAACAGTGGGTTAGATAGAGGGCTGCAATCATAACTTGTATAAGAAAGTTATTCCTATCTCATTATTAATGGGCTGTGATTTCCCACAAGCGTTTTCTATCATTAAAATATCAGCCTGTCCATGCTTGAAAAATTTGGAGGAAAATGTTCTCTGTATTTAGGTGTGTCTCAGACCGCTCCCTCAGTACATTAGCTAGTGGACTACCCAGAGAGTCTGCCATTTTCTTTGTGCCCCAATGCTGAAATGGCTACAGTGGGCTTGATTTATGCTCTCCAGAAAATCACTTTCTGACTTCCATCACATACTGTATACTTATTCTAATCATGCATATAGTGTGTCCATTCTGGGCAATTGTCATTAGTATTCTTAAAATGCTGGTATTCAGACTCAAGTTTAGTATTGCTGATATTATACCACAATACAATGTACAACGGAAATGAAGGAGCTGCACAGCACTTGAAAAAAAAGTGAGAAAAAAGGGGACCACGGTGTGACATCTGTGGCTACAGCACCAACAGCAGATAAATGAAGTAATGAATCTTTGAAAGAAACATTTTTGACTCACTGCTAGTTGGGGGTCAATAGGGGCCTAAAGCTATTTATTTTATAATAACTAGGTGGAAAAGTTGTTGATGTGACGCCAATGTGAAGCGCTGCCTGGGAGTGCCATCGCACGTGACTGACTCATCAGTGCCCCGATGTTCATTTAAACAGTGACTTAAAACATCACACTGTGAAATGATTCACTGCATGCTAAAATATAGCAACCCATGTGAGACACACCCTTTCCTTTGGTTTTCCTCAAACGTTTTGTTGTACACATGAATGAGTTCAAAAGAAATAAAACACACTGTTGTTCAATTCAGTACACTTTTTTCTGCTACAACCTTACTTGGTCTGGTATGACCAGTAGCTTATGGTGGCTAATGATAACTAATGTTAACAAACTTTAAAAAGATTCTGCACTGCAGAGTCTTTACTGACAATACTGAGTCAGTTTGCTGACTTTATGACTTGTCTCTGCTTGTGCTACTGTTACAGCACATTCAGGATGTCGCACATTACTTAACGGTGATGTCTTTAAAGCAGCTGACTCTTGGAAAACGAAGTGGCATTGTCCCATAATTTTCACTTGAGGCTACAGTGGCTGCTTTTAAGCAAAAGTTACATTGTCTTGCTTTAGACAAAACTAGCTACGCTGTGTGCCTCTTCATCGAATAGTTTTAAACAGGTAAGAATGCCAAAATTCTTATCCAGTGTCTCATGAATGAAATCACTGAGCTCAACATATTAAAGTTCTTTACAGGGCTCAGATCCCATCTGTTTAACTCCCATTCCCATCACGGTCTGACACAAACAAGGACATAACTCAGGCTAAGCAAATTTGAGGCCAGCCAGTGACCACAAACCACCAATCTCTCTGTGTAGCACAGAGGCAACCATACAGATCCTGTTCTAAAAGACAGGTCCATTACTCACTTCTCCAACCATCCTAATCGGATGTTAACGCTTCACTCTAACATCTCCCACTGATCAAGGGCAGGACTCACATGCAGTGGTAAGAACAGGAGAAAGTTCCCACTTCTTTGCAGTGTCCTCTGGCTGTTCCCTTCTGGGTAATCACCTTGGCCAAGTAGCGCAGTAATTACTGAAGTTGCCTAATGCACACTTTCCATTATTCATTTTCATTAACTTCGGGTCTACACTTGATGACCCCATACCATTATATGTAAATATGTATTTTTAACTTGTATGAATAGCTTCGCCCTCCTCCTCATTCACCCAGCACAATTTTTCCACGGCTTTCTGTACGTGCATTTCCTCATTCATTGCTGGATTAAGTCAGTGTGACCAATAGTGACTGTGATTTTCTTTTTTCAAGCCTTATCCAGACCAGGAGTGAATAGTAATTGAAAATGAATTTGCACTGCCTGAACAAATAGCGTGATTGACAGATTTTTTTAAATAGGGGTTTGTAAAGCTACCATATCGTAGGCCTTAGCAAAACAGTGAGATGGATCTCTGGCACACAGAGATTAAGAATGTGTCTATGAGGATTTGAGAGGAAATGAGATGAAGTTGTAATGTGGGGACATGAAAAGCCAAATCCATGCTGAATAAAGATGAGGGAAGAAGTTCCAAAAACATAGCTCCTAATACATTGTTTCCCATGTGGTATGTGTTGAGAGGGGGCGGAAGGAAGAAATGCTTTTGTTTGTTGAATGTTTGTCCACGCCATTCATATGCAAAGAAAACGAGATATGTGGGGACGACCGTGGGGAGTCATTTTCTCCAGAAGCAAGGCACAGGCTGGAGTTGTTGACAGGTCAGGGAGTGGGCATCAATCACGCAACAGCTGTGAGCAGTTCTGGTGCAAGCTAGGGGCTGAAAAGGGCAGTTGTGAGCAGTCGTCTCCTCCTCCCAGCCCCCGCTGCCCCTCTTAAAAATGTGCCACCTCAACACGTTGATGTCCGTCAGAGGGTCCATCCTGCCTGGAGCTGCTAGGGGACTGTGAAAGGGCTGCAAAATGTAGAGGCTAGTGTTGCTACCAGATATTAGAACCAGTGTTAAACTCGATATCTAAACATGAAAAAGGAGATGTACTATACATCATTTTCTTTCTGCTGTCAGACTGAAACTCAGGTCCGGATTCACTTAAACGGTAATTCAAGTTTAATCCACCTGTGTCTTATTTTTGTGTTTTCTGTCATCATACTGTACTGCCATTGTTGTGCAGTTTTCCTTTTAAATGGGATTATTACATTCACTTTCAGTTTTAGATAATTCTGCTAAACCGTTGTCGTGTTTACGACCTGTCTGATAGTGTGACTGCTTGTGTTTCTTGCCCCGACAGACCTTGTTGTAGCAATGTCATGTTCCCAGATTTTAGCAATTGCTTTGGGCAGGGCTAGATGAACCAACAAGGAGGTCCTGGGGTAAAAATTTGCCGTGGGCCCCTTTTTTTGGTCATATTTTGTTTGAAAGCAGCTCAATTTAAGAATATGCGCTAAATTTTTAAGATGCTGAATCTAGAATTTGACACAAGACAACCTCCCAAATACATAGGTATACATGCGGAAAGAATGCCCTCACCATTTGTGTTTACATTGTGCTTTAGTGAACCAAACAAATTAGCAATTTATCAGATTACCACAAAATACTTACTGCTCAAGTAATCTGGAGTCTTTGGGGCCTCTGGGCAGTTGCTCGCTTTGCCCAGTTAGTGATTCATCCATCCATTATTATAAAACCAACAGAAATGATAGCTAGAGGTACAAAAAGACCCAAGTTGTATTAAACCAAAATGATCCTTTAAGATCTATGCTGGGAAAGCACACAACATATCGCTAAAAATGACCAAATCTGAATGCCACATTATTATGTACTTGGACCCAATAATTGGAAATAATGCTGATCAAAACATAAAGGTTCTTTGTCCCCGTCCTGGTCATGCACATGTAAATTCAATGTAAATTGCTGCATGTTTTTTTGTCCACATTGTAATTAGAAGAGGTCATGCAAATAGGGATTGCAGCCAGTTCAGTCACAACAAGATTCACAACTACCACCACATATTAGGACATCTAGGAGTTTATATAAAGACATCACACTGACAGTTTGACCAATCACAATGACTCCGGTCATTGTTCCAGGACGTGACAAATATTGAATTCAGTGTCGCACTGAAGTAGCTGTTCAGCTAAAAAACTCTTCTCCTCTTCCGCATGGCTTCCCTCATGCAGGTTCCACTGCAGCCACATCATTAGAGGCTAGGTCAAGGGGTCACAACACACATTTGTAGAGTTAGGATTACCTCATGGCCGATTTGAATACCACTCACCCCTGCCGCCCCTCTCCCCGCAGCTCCCCAATTAGAGCACAGCCAGCTAATAGGCTGTGGAGGGTTAAGGCAGCCCCGAGCACCACTCAAGGCCGATAAGCGCCGGATTCTTCTCTCCTAAGCTTGGATTTACTCAGGTCTCACAACCCTGCACAGAGTGGAGATGGGCTTTGAAACATGACCTAAAAACGATCAGCTACTATACTATGTTTTGTACGTATATGGTAGATTATTAGATGTAGTTCATACTTCTGTGCAGCTGAAGACTGTTTTCTCCCCACATTTACACATGGGAGGTCTTTGTTTATTCCACAAAATCACAGGTTCTGCTTTAAAATCTGTTCCATGTCAGCATGCAAATGATATAGCAGGAAACATAAACTGTGCATGCATATATTCCATATTTATGCACAACAACAAATCCTCACACACACACTCATCCGAGCTTGGTCACAGTGGCTGTATTGGAGGGAAGCTAGCAAGTGATTGAGACATTTCAGGCTGTGGGGGCTCTGGCAGGCTAATCCGTGAAATGAAACTTGACTGGGAGGAGGGGTGAGAGGAGAGAACACGAAAAGATAACAGAGTGGGGGAGTGAGAGACAGAAAAAATGGGTAAAAAGAAGAGGGAGAGCGACAAGCCCTTGAGCTATAAGGATGAGCAGACAGACAGACAGCGGAGGGCTCAGATTGTGGCGCAAATCTGTGCTGTAGGTGAAGTAGGGGCAGAAGAGTTTCATATTCCTGAGTCCAGACAGAGCATATTCGGCTAAACAAAGTGACGCCAAGGCAGAGGAAGAAGAAAGAGAAGAGGGGTTAAGTATGCTTAAAAGAACTGGGTCGTATGATGTGTCATCCTACCACGTCTGAAGGGGAAAATGTGTATACCTTTTATAAATGGCCACACTTGAAGGCTGGGCAAAAGGCTCATCTCCGTAGCCTGGACGCGACGAATCTTACGCTTCCAGAAAGTCTCTCCTCAGAAGCGTTCATGGCACTGCACATGAGGCGTTTCTACATATGAAACGTGACAAGTGATAAAGAGAGCTTGAGAGAGAGACACTATCACTGTTAGACGATCCAACAAGCACTTCGTTTGAATGAGACTGAGGTCTTAAGAGGAAGAAAGGCAAAGCTTGCAGGGTAGTGTGCATCTGCAAAACAAGAGAAAAGACACAAAGAAAGGGCCACACAGATCCAGGGTCAGTCTAATCTAATTTCCTTTTGCCTCTTGTTGCAGAGAAATCACCGCTTTGATCTGTGGCACCTGAGACCCAAATGAGAGTGGCACGAGCAAAACGAGATGTTATCATCACTTACCGTGGCCATGGAAATGCTAGAATAAAAGATCCCAGAGGTTGAGGCTAGGAGGTGGGAGGCGTGCGAGTGTGCACGTGTGCGTGGGCGTCTTAGTGCGTATGTGCCGAGGCACACCTTCCCTTTGTCTGCGAGGAAGCTTGAGAGTGCGGGTCGAGTGTCAGTGCCAAGGCTGAAGTCGAGTGCTACTATCAGCAGTCACTCGTCTCCACTTCACCTGCCACAGGTGGCTCTTTCATCTTCCCAGTCCACAGTCTGTCTCTTATCTTACCCGATAATCATGAATATGGATGTCTCCGTTGAGCCCTCGTTTCTAATGGGTGGAACAGGGAAAAACAACTAAGTGCTGTATTAATGAGCCCGAATATTGTGATAGCAGTTTTGGCTCTATGCATATGCATGACCTGTTTTGTTAGTTAATGTGACAAATTTAATGAGTTGAGAGGTCCCTCCCTCAAAGAATATTTCCTGAGAAAACAGAACGGTTTCAATCTCCCAGAGAACAAAATGAAGAGGTTCTTAAAACATTTATAAACAAAGAATACAAGTCATATAATCTTTACTGCGTTAGGGGGAGTTTATTTATACCAACATCTGAGCCATAAAAGCCAACAGCCTGGAATTTGAAAGATGAAAGTAGCAATTTGTTATTCATTGTTTTACGAGATGAGCTAATCTCTTTGCCATTACCTGAATATTTACAGGCAAATGGTCTGTGGTCATGTGCACTTTTGATGACATGGAGCTCATTGTTATTGTATGTCAAGTGAAATTGTATATGGCAGTTACAAGGCGGTGATAATCCAGGTTTAAATCTTGTTCATAAATTCTGTGGGTGAGTCGGTCTTTGAGTCTTTTTTTGGATGGAAGACATTAACTTTAAGTGTCCTGCTGTCTACATGATATACCTTTCCAAGGAAGCCCAGTAAAGCCACTGTCTCCGACTGCAGTAGTTGTATATTTTTGGAGAACAAGAAGACTTAGACAGTGACTGTCTGTGGTCTCTGATTCCCTGCTAAGCGTTTGTCATATCATGTAACCATGTCTCAATCATTTCCATAGCAGCTGCAGATTTTATGCTGTTAACAATCGCTATGTAAACAAAGCCCCTAGTCCATCTGGATGAATCACCAGCGATGTTTGCATGCATGAGTACACTGTAAAAAAGCATCAGGTTGTTTCAAAAATAAAATATGAGGGACCAGGCTGCCTTAAGGCTGCACTAATCATTATTTTTATATTAACAGTGGATTAGATGACCATGTGTAATGTGAAAAGGGTAACTCAATTTAACTCAAATTAACACCCCTCAGCTCTATGGAGCTATGTTTCATCTACTTGTTTTGGTTTTGCATCCAGCAAATGTATTGTTTTGGTTCACACTCACCGCTATCATCAATCTCATTTCCAGTAGCATCAAACCAAGGTCAGCCAGTAACTGAAGAGTTGCTAGTAAGGCTTTGTTTCTAGTTGTATCTTTTTCTAAGTAAAGCAGCTTCAAGGCAGATTCCTAATTTGCCACCCTGCCTAATCGTTACAACTTTTGTTCTGCTGCTAGCAGCTAAATTAAATTAGTATCAGTGCTAATGCTCAATTATAAGATATATGGTTGCAGTGGTTTGACTCATAAAATAAAAATGGCAAATAACAAAAGAACAAAGAAGACTTTCTGAAGAATTTTAGGCCAAATACAATGCATGCTGGGATGCTAATAAGCTAACTAAATTTTTTAACAAACTAATTTTGTGAGCTAAGTGAATCAATCAGGACATTTAGTCAACTCATCATTTTTAGTTACAGGACAAGATACTCGATTGTACGTTCTGAAATGTTTTTAAATGTGATAACTAGACAATTTAAGAGGACCTGACTTTAAATTGAAAAAAACACGTACACAATAAAGTCTTGTAATCAATTTAATGATGATCTTTTACAGTGTAAAGGATGGTGATGGAGCGATGAGATGAAATGGAAGTTACGGGGTTAGATGGGTGCGCCGTCCCGGTAATGACAAATCATAAAAAACAGTGACATAAAAACTGTATGAACTCTGACTATGAAATTATTCTCCCTTTGAAACTCAGGGCTTCACTCCTTGATTTCACAGTCTTCTAACACTGACCTTGGTGCCTGCCAGAGCTGACTTCCTTTCAGTGTACCTGTACCATTTTTTTTCTGGGTCTTATTATAATTGAGTGTGAGTGCTTGGCTCTGGGGCTGGAGCTGGCATGTCCTATAGTGGGGTTTTTTTTTCTCAGAGAACAGTGAAAGCACAGATCCAGTCAGTGCACACTCTTGGCTGTCACTTTCCTTGGCACCCAGTTATTTAATTCTGGCTTTGTTCATGTCCACCTCTGACAGGACCTCCCTCAGCGCCACAGAACCTGGTCTACAACATCAACCAGACCACCGTTAGCCTGGAGTGGAGCCCGCCGGCTGACACGGGCGGCCGCAACGACGTCACCTACAGGGTTATATGCCGGCGTTGCAGCTGGGAACCCGAGGAGTGTGTTCCATGTGGGCCCAATGTGGGATACTCTCCGGCACAGTCAGGATTAGTGGACACATATGTGACCATCATGGATCTGCTCGCCCATGCCAACTACACTTTTGAGGTGGAGGCCGTCAATGGGGTGTCGGACCTGAGCCGCACACAGAGGCTGTTTGCGGCAGTTAGCATTGCTACTGGTCAAGCAGGTAAGGACTCTTACATCAAACAGTTGACTGATGTTGATTTGCATTCGGAAAACTTCTCTCTGAATGTTCTTCTGTGGGGTGAAAACGCTTTTTGATTGAATTGCTCGGGAAGGAAATGTGAAGTTTTTACAGGAAACAGTTTAAACTTTTCTGAATATTTGCAAAGGTTATTTCAGTTTGAAGAAATAGTTCAACATTTTGGGAACTACACTTATTAATTTTCTTTCCAAAAGTTATGAGTGAGTGAGTGCTAAAGTTACACCATTGGTTGGTCGGGTGTTGGTGTTTCCTCATTGGCCGTTGCTCTTTCAAAATGAATTGGCATGAAGATCCAGATTCTATGAGTACAGACGCAGCCCTCTAAAGTTATGGCTAGTGGGTTTATCCCTTGCTCGCACAGCACTGAAGACTTTTAGTCTACGCCCTCTCACCTTGTCCATAACTTGAACTGAGACCGGACAATCGGCTTCCCATGAGGGAATGAAACTGGAAAACAACATAAAACCTGCTGCTGTGAGAAGCGGGGACGATGGTTACGCACTGGGTAACAGTCCAGCACAGAGCAGAGTGGGAGAGAAAACAGCTCTCCATGCGCAGAGAGTGAGGGAGAGCGCAAAGTTAAACACCCCAAATAACAACCACTCTGACAAAACACTCAGTATAGAGTCAGAAAAACGAGAGACATCAGTTAATAGATGATTAAAATAGTTATAATTAGTATTAATTATTACTGGGACCACTACAGAAAATTGCAGATGAACATTTAATATCCAGGAATTCACATTATAGACTCTACCACTGACTATGCCTGTAACTATTTGGCCACAATATGGCACATTGACCATACACGGTCCAGCCATATACTAGGTTTCGACCTAGTCTTGTTACATTTCTGTTTGATAATGGATTAAACATACAAGGTACAATGTGCTGATTAGTCATCTTTAGAAGTCCTAGCTGCTAAGCCAGACTTACCTCACTTCAGTTTTGTCCTTAACGAGACATGAGGTTGGTATTGACCTTCTTGTCTGACTCTCAGAAAGCGAATAACCACATTGGTCAAAATGTCGAGCTTTTTCTTTAAAGCTGAAGTTGTAAAATGTTTGTCTCACACCAGCCTATGCACAGTTCACCCTTTGCTCCAGCTGAGAGAGCATTAGACATGAGGAACATGGCGATTGACAGTTTAATTTTAAAAACCTCTCATATGCAAACTACGGTAATGATTCCACATTAGCATTAATGACCATAGTCTGATATGATCCATAATATATCCAGTATGCATATTACCCAGATTAATTTAATGTGTATATCAGCACTACAGTGGCAAACATTATTAGCTTAGCAATGATGCAGACTCCCAGTGGTACCTAAAGAGCCAGTACTGTATTTGCAGCTCAGTCTCAAGGGAATCTACCGTAATTAAAATGCTGTATTTTGCGGTGACAAACTCTAAAGCCTTTTTATTCATTATTTCTATGGATCCACCCAACAAGATTCCTCTTTCATGCTTGAGCGTCCATGAAACACAGTTGGCCAAAAAGAGTATTCTGACTATGGTGATTAAAAGAAGGCTGCAAAGAGAGCACTGGAGCTTTAGCTGGATATATATCCTCTGTCTCTGGCTAACTACTCCTGCCATCTGCCATGTGACGGCCAATCATGTCCTGCTACTTTTACATAATCACCATATTGTTTAGTCATTCACATTCGTGCCATTTTTATCATGTTAAGTAAAGCTGCTCACCTGCCACTTCAAAACACACATGTGGTTTGCTACCAAAAATAGTTTATTACACAGCAAATACCTCCGATTTAATAGATGGATAGTTTGTATGTGTGAGAGAGAAAGAAAGAAAAAAGAAAGAGGCATTCAGTTGAATGGAAGTGTGTGGGATGATTTATTTGGTGATGCTCGGTTTGTGACAGAGACACGCACTGGAATGTGCCAAGGGGTTGCCTGGTCAAGGACACGAGGATGATGGGAGGAGGACAACCTGCAGGAAAAAGCCAGAAAAAAACAATTAACACATGCTCTTTTAGAGTCACTCATTATTATACGTGGCATGTTGACAACAGACAATTACTCAGTTAACCCGGCGGAATATTTAGCCATTAGCTATTGTGAAAGAAAGCGGTGTACTTGGCCAAGATGGTGTCATGTTTATTATTTTGAGTAAGTGGCGCCGTTTAAAGTGCTCTAACACCATAATCAGTGTAATTGGCAAGGATGGATCAGGTCGCTGATTATTTTGTTGACCAGCTCCATTAAGTTTTGATATCTAATAGTTTGTGCCAATCATCAGTATCTATAAATTTGCATTTAATTTTCATTTAAAAACCTACAAAGAAGCCTTCATTTTGTTGAAGTGTTTTATGGGGAGGACTGGTCTCTGAAACACTATTTAGACCATGATGCAATACTAAAACTCCTCTTTGAAACCCAGACTAATCAAATTCCTTCAGGGTTAGCAGCTCTTCAAGGCAGGGCGACCCACTCCATCTGTTCAATAGTAGGACAGCTCTGGGACAGAATAATACCTTTAAAAATTACAGCAATGAAAAGAATTAATCAAATGTGCAGAAGAATAGTCACACAGGTTTATTATGGTTGTTTGATGCACGGCATAACTGAGGGACTCAAATGTGGACTAAAATCCATTTCAATCTACACTGCAGTATTATACCACATTGGTAACAAGTACTCCAAAATATCATTTTTAATTACCTTTACCCATGTGACTCTTTCCTGGCCAGTTTGGGCATGTCTAGACACAAAAACTACTTTGTTAGGTTTGACAAAATAATTTTAACTCATGGTCCACTTCTGAGTTTTTGCCAGAGCTTTTAAACAGCATCCCACAGACTTGTCATCAGGTGACCTAAGTATGGAACTTCAGACATAAGAGATGGTCGTACTGTCTCCAAGGTCAAGAATGACCATTCGCTCTTGATCACTGTTAGGGAAAGGTCATGGTTTGTGTTAGAATAAGCACTTTGTTAAGGTTAGGAACCCCTTGTTGTTATGGTTAATAGTATTTTGTTAAGATTATGGATTATGGTTAAAAGAAAAGGTTGGCTGTTGATAGGAAAAGGGAGATGAGCAGCTGTCTCTAATGTCAAAATCGAACACTCACTGGTTGGAAAGCAAAGTTGATTTATGAGCCAGTTTCTGAGATCTGAGAAAGGTGGTGGAACTAGAGTCAAAACTCCAGGTTTCGACTAAAGTGCAAGTCAATGTTCAGCATTAGGTTAATATTGTTGGCCATGTGATGGGTCTCTCTTGATTCCCATCTTGAGCAGACATTAGCTCCACGCTGCAGGGCTCATTGTTCTGCTCACTGGACCCTCACTGTGTCCAGTGCTCTCTGGGCTGTTAGGGAATGCTTGAGCGCTTTGTAATTGGAACGTTGGAGCTTCCTAAAACAATCGGCCCTTCCTGAGCAAGCATGCAGGACCACTCATTAGAGAATGACTGCATTATTAAAGCTTTTATGGCTCATCATTCAGAATTGATTAACCTTTGCGTGGCGAGGTGCTGGAGCCCCATAGCACTGAAAGAACCTTAAAAAAGAGAAGCCCTCTCCTCCATCCCTCCCCAACTCCACCTCCTGCATGATAATCAGCACGAACATAGGCTCGTAGCTGGGGACTGGGGGAATGAACACGCAGTGTATGAATGCAGATGGTGATCCATCTGATGAGGAATTCACACCTCCCCTAATTACACCAAAGGAAATGTCTGGAGCAAGGCTGGAGTTACACAAGGTGCTGAGTGCTTATTGTTCCCAGAAACCTAATTACCTCTCAGCTCTGTCTTAAATGAGTTTAAGTAGAGGCTGCGAGTTTGTAAGCTTGATTTCTCCAGCTCCATCCTTGCAGCGGTTGAATAGAAATTTGTCGCGTTGAGGATTTTTGCCGTCTTCGCCACCGCCGTACGCTGGAAGTTAAGAGTGTGTTTCAATCAGCACTCCATTGTGAGTCAACAGTGCCACAGAGGCCCTCGGAGGCCCTCCGCGCCTTAGCTTTCCTCAAGCGCACTTGTAAACAAGGCCTTTTGTTCTTCCAGCACACTTGTGAGTGGGCACTGCTCATAGAATAACCATTAATATTTATTCAAGCGGGTGTTCACATCTCTGAGCCAGAAAAATCACTGTGGAGAAGGGCACAGAAATAGGATTTGAAATTGGTTATGGGAAAGGCTACAGGACCTGTGTATATGTGTGTGTGTGTGTGGACACGTTCAGTTTGAGACCAGTGAAATGGGGTTTAGGTGCGATCAGCAAGAGGTATAAACAATATAATGAGTGAAAGGAAGAGCTTGTGGAAATTGATTTTAATGTTGACTGCTTGTATTAGCCGGCAGCACAAAGCCTGTTACACTCAGATTGCAACTTTTACAATAGTAAGCTGTGGTCTAAAGTATTCACAGGCTCCATGGGTGAGTCAGAGCAGAAAACCAGACTTAGCCAGATTCATTATTTAGACTGTGGTGAGTTAAATGCCTCAGAATGCCAAGAATGTCATGATCATCATTCCAAAACATTTGATAAGATAAAGACATCACCTTAAATTTTAGATTTGTCTTTGTGTAAAGCCCTTTTGAGAAATGGAATACGTAACATTGCTCACCATCTATCTGTTAAAATATTGGCTTTTTCTCATTCAGATATTTGCCATTAAAGACTGACTTAAAACCCTGTTGTAGCTTGAACACGCCCCCTTCACAAATTCAAAAATGTATACAGCACTGCAGCAAGCAAACACCCCCACCCCCACGGCGTATCGTAAGGTTGCCTTTCTGTAAAAGTTACTCGGGCGGTTCAGACATGAAACCAATATGTAAAATTGTCATCACATTTACATAACGAGTTGAATGCCTAAAAGGAGCTTTAGACTAGATTGTCTCAGAATGCCAAGAATGCCATTGCCATCATTCCAAAACATACATGATAGCATACACGTGATAAGATAGAGTCACAGTATGGAATTTTGGATCAGGCTTTGTGTAAGATACGCGTTTCACCACATCAGAGGAATTTTAAAATCAGCAAACAGAGTTATCTTTTGTGTTTATTTTTAGCCATTCTTCGCTCCATTTGTTGTGCAACGCTGTGTGAATGTAGGATGATGTTATAGTCCCCCTCAAGTACAAACGTACTTAAACATTCAAAGAGAACAACAGGCTATTCCCTTTAGTGCAATCTCTCAATGCAAAAGGAAAAAAAAAAACATTGAGGCACACAAGAATGTAAGCTAAGCATTTTATTTTGATCTGAGAAGCCTCTCTGCCCTTGCATTGCGTGAGAAGCAAATATTCCCGTTTTGTTTGGGTGCTTCAGTCAACGTCTGCTTCGCTGTCCTCCAGCAGTTTAGTGTCTGCTGGAGTTCAGAGAGGAAGATAGCAGAGTTTGTTGCATGATTTGATGATTACTTACCTCTACAAGAGAGCAATGATCATTAAAATATTAAATGTTCATGGGTGCAAATTGATACCCCAGTCCTCAGTGGTAATCTATAAGGCCACTTCATTGACACTTTATCATCACTAAATGGATATTGTTCGGTGCATTTGTGAAAGTAACACTTGGGGAACAATAAGGCCATTGATTTATCCCTTTTTGTGTTCTAATCTGCCATGGTGGCCTTAAACAGAAGGATTGATTGATTCTGAGCAGTCCCCACTGACCAGTGCCAGCCAGTGTAATTTTCTAGTTAAGCGGATCCTCCTTTGTAGCATTTGTCCCCGGTTTTACGTTACCTGGGAGCCCATTCTTTTCACCACCACCCCTGCTCCACATGCTCGCAGTAATTTGATGAGAGCTGGGCAAAGCAGTAAGATTCAACAGCTGCAATAAAACTGTGGTGGTCTCAGAGCAGCAGCTCGAAGCACTTAACCTGTAGCTTTTCTGTAAATGCCTCCTGATTTGTCTGTCACCCAATCCGTCAGCAATGAATAATTTTCATGGAAGGTGCACTTTAATTACTTTCCCATTTAAATGGCATTATCGTGGCCTATCTAGGTAATTAATCTCACCAAGTATCCTGTTTCAGCCTTTTATTGCTGGCAGACGAGCTCCCTAAATCCCCCCGAATCTGCCGTGCTTGAATGAGCCCTCCCTCATAGAAGCTGGCGTTGCCTCTTTCCCCTTCACTTGGTCCCTATCGCAGCCATTGGATAGTCCTTTCTCTCGGTGCAGGCAGCCTGTCAGAGCAACGGGCTGTTTCGCTGCCTTGGAAAGGACACAGGCAGACACATCCATGCAGCGCTGTAGTCAAGAATAGGCATCAACCAGTACGGGTTTAGAGGGCTGATAGCTGCAGATAGCTGATATTTTTCTTATTTTCAACAAATTGTATGAAAAGAGTCAAATCCTACCTGTAACCTACCAACAAGTATGATGTGTGTATCCAAAGCCTGTTATAGCTTCTTCCTGTGTACCATCGAGCTCCATTGTTGTCTAAAAACTATTAAAAACACATCAGTTTCACTGGATGACATGTTCCTTCATGACTATGAACACACACGCTGTAGTTTATTTTGACTCAATCCCACACACACCGTCCTGTTAAACAGGTTAAGGCTGTCAGAAAGTATTGAAAGACAGACTTAACACATTGTTGATTTGGGTTTTATAATTGTTTTATAATTGGTAGACAGCAAGGAACATACAGAATAATGCCAAACTTTATTTGGCCATTTTTATGCCAAAGGCCATTAAAGAATTAATTGTTCAGAATGCTGATCAGTGAGGAAGAGATTAGTAAACAGCATTTCTAAGAAATCTTGTTTGCAATATTGATATTTTGGCCTTCAGTTGGCACATGTCATAAAAGCCCAGTACTGAGTCCATTAGTCAGATCCCTGCCATAACTGCTGTAAGGCTATTTTCTAGGTCAAGATACAATGGAACCTCAAATTATACCTTCGATGTCCCTGTAGCCACTGAGTCTGAGACATGAATTTTGTCCATTTCCACCATGTCCTGAACGCTCTGTCTGTACATATGAGGACATTTCTGATGTAGTATAAACAGAACCGCATGTGCATCTGCTGTCTGCCCCGTGTGCTCCGTGTGCTCCGTGCCCTTTTTGGAGTGTATCTGGCTCTTCAGATAAAGCAAAGCCAGTCAGGTTCAAAAGAATCAATCAAAAACAATCAGCAGCAGAAATCTCTTTTCACATCTCAACAATATGATATATGATACTTTTAGAGCTTCTTGCGGATCAGAGATCAGAGATGTAGATGTCTGCAGCAGCTCTGTACTGGAGCCAACAACATGCACCTAAATATTCCAGAGAAACAGAAAAAAGGGGGAGTCAGCATCCAGTTGTGGACCAACGGAAAACCAAGACATCAGCAGAAATTGTTTTAAGATTGAAGACGGGTAGTTCAGACTCTCACATACACAGAAATATCCTTATTTCTTTGTTCCTTTGTTCCAACAGCTGAATCACAGGTGGTTCTACTGGCCGGACAGCCAAAATCTTCATTCAGACATCATGTTTAAAGGAGAGGAAGATTTAAAACTGACATCACATCAAAGAATCCGATAAATCCATGTAACATTATTTCTTAATTCTACTCATTGTGTACCTCCCCGGAAATACTTCTAATAGTAATGTTACAGTTGTTATAATTGCATCTTCAGTAACTCTTTATTCATTTTCTGTTTTTCTTGAACTTCCTTATTTTCTGTGGATTATTTTTGTTTATTTCCACAGAAACTCTGTCTCCAGCCCTGTTTGTTTGTGTTTGGATGCAGTGTTATTAATTTGGAACATTTGCAGAGAGCGATATTATTTCATTCTGAAAACTGTCTGAAAAGTTGCAACATTCTGATGTTTTGGGCTCAGCTGGGAATATGTGGAAGTTGAAAAAGGGAGCGCTGATTCGCATTCAGCTTCATCCTATAGGCTGTGTTCCCCCGGAGCAGACACAGACTCGGCTTTAATTATTCAGACCTCTGCGAGGCAGCAGAAAGAGATTGAGGCAACGTTTTTTCTGGCAGTCAATCTGCTGTTTACCTTCCACATAGCAACTCAGCTTTTCAGTCAGACCCTCACCTTTCTGGAATCTTCTTTTTCTCTCACAGACATCAACCGCTCTCATTTATCAGCCGAGACATTTGACGACTCATTTTTTGCAGAAGTTGGCCACTAAACAAGTTTCCCCGAGCATTGTTGCACTTATCAACGTTTTGGGGATATTAAAATTGTGTGTGTATTTTGCGATATCTTAAACCCTTCTGTAAACAAATGCAATTTTCACTGCAGGCATAAAGCAGGAAGCTCAGTTACAACGAACTGTTTGACTAGACCCCGCTGCATGTTTACATGTTGAGGACAGGTTGGCCGAGTGGTTAGAGAGACAGTCCACTGAGACAAAGGTTGCAAGGTCATCTCACAGAGCGGTCTGTTGAAGTGTCTTAAAGCAAGACACGGAACTGTCGCTGCAAGCCACTCTGGATGAAATGATTAGCCAAATGCCTTAAATGTGCAAAGTTATCAAAGTGTCAGTGAGGGTCAGATTATTAGGATTCCTCTCTCACCAAATTTGACTTTGCAAGGAAGCAAAATAAACTCCTCTGAGAAAACACAAGCATTCCATTCACAATGCTACAGCTGAGCATATTCAGCCTGTTTCATTTCCCTGCCTAATTGTGGTGATAAAGCAGCTAGATTGTTCAATACACTGTTTCTAGTTCTGCTGTGTCCCTTAATGTGGCTTAAAGCAATCCTCAGGACAAATACTTTACATGTCCAAAATAAGGAAATTTCTGCCCCACAAGTACAATGGAGGTCACTGGGATTTCATTTTTGGTTGTAAAAGCACTGAAAATGACATTTAAAAAACTATCAAAAATGTGGAACACTGTTCTAGGTACTCTACAGACCTCACTTTCAGCAGTTTTCAAAAGGGTCGAAGGTTTTCCCGTGATTTTAAAATGTTTACTTCCTCTGAACACCTCAAATTAAGTTTGATTTTAAACACAGAACTGTGGAAGATGAACTATAATACAGTATGGGGTAATACATTTTAGTGGAACAACAAAATCACTTAAAAGTATCATTATCTATAATAATGGCATTTAAATGCCAGCATTTAAAGTTTCCTGGGAATTCTGACCGAGAAAGGAAGCAGATTTTGGCCAGAATTCCTGGGAAATGCTGGAATCTGAACTCCCAGTATTCGAACCTGATTTACATTGGAACTACTTTCCACTGAAGAAATAGTCCCAGTGAAAATGATTGACAGCACATCTGTGGGTTAACAGGGACAAGATGCAGTTTTTTTAAAGATGTGAGCAGCACAAACAAAATTCAATTCACCTGTATTGTATAGGGTTGGAAGTTAACATGTATATAGAAAACATGTATAAGTTTCTTGTGTAGTTCGGGTGAACCGATCCTGCATTGAAATGAGCTTGCTTTGTGAAGAAGCACCAGCTAACCTTGATAAAAGAGCAACAGACATACGTGTCTGTTGCTCTTTTACTTGGTTCTGTCTGAACTTGGATTGTATTTTCCATGTGTATATATATACATATATATATATATATATATATATATATATATATGTATATGTATATAACAGTACATGTGCAGATTAAGGAATGAGCCCTCTCCGTGCCACCACCACAGGGTGACAGATCACGAGCAGAGAGTATTCGCTCTGTGAAATTACAGACCTGAGGGGTAGTTGATGAGAAATGTCACTGTCGACAAAAATGGAACTCTAATATATTCCATCTCAGATTCTTTGGACACTTATTAATGTCTCTCAGTGAGTGCCACTAATTAAGGTAGTCAGTCTGCTGCGGCAGATGAAGCGTGGGACAAATAACAGTGTGACCTGAGATTAAAAGAGCTGCGATGAGAATATACATATTTAGCAGCGCTATGAAGCACTCGGAGCACACAGTGTTCTCAAGTTGAGCAACAAAGTCCTCATTGTATAAAAAATGAATAAACAAATAAATAAAAAATAATAATAATGATAATAAAGCAGTTTGGAAGCTAGTTGATGAAGCCAAACAGTCACTAGTTTAAATTTAAAGTTTAAATCAAATGTGTTGATTTGCTGCTTTTTTCTGTTTTCAGTTATTGTAAATTGAATATTTTGGACTGATGCCACACAAAACAAACTCTTTGAAGACGTCATCCTGGGCTGAGCGAACTTGTTGTTGACACTTTTCACCATTTGCGCTATTTGTTAATCGAGTAAAAATGAGGGAAGTAATCACCAGGTTAATCGATAATGAAATTACTTGTTAGTTTCAGTGCCACGGCCAACAATAAATCAAAAGAAAAGCAGCAGTCAACGTCCCTGACAAGTCCTAACAGAAAAGTGAACTTCAGCTTCCATATTTAAAGTTGCCCTGTGTGTTTCCAAGCATTGCCCGGTCAGTGAAGGTAGCTGGCTTTGGCTCTGGAATGCAGCAGCTCTCCGTTTACTGCCCACGGGTAACTGTAAGGCCTCAGTAAACACCAAAATACTTTCTTTCCTTTCCTCTCTTTATCTACTCACTCACTTGCACTCCGTCTTCACTCTCATATACATTCAGTGAAACGCACACATACCACACAGACCCTGTCAGCGTGCACCTGTGACTCCCAGAGCCTCGCTTTATATGGAACACATGCTCGGGAATGTCACGGCCCTGGCTGCAAATGGCTCCGGCACTTTGCAATAGAGCCATTCGAGTGTTTCATTTCCTGCCGAAGGAGTTAAAAGGACTTCCAAGGGTAATAAAAGCCAAGCAGGGTTGCATGCCGTAGGTGCCCAATAGCAGTGAATTCCCCCTACTGGACAAAACACTCACACACACACACACACACAGAGCAGCAATCCCAAGTCAATAGCTAAACTTTGATCGCTGTTTCCTGTAGGCGATGGTATTTTGTCTGGTGGTGCAGAGGGATTGTTCGTAGCCCAGAGAGTGTTAACATGTTAGCCGGAGAGAGAGCATTTCATCTATCTCACACAGGAAAACAGCAACATCTGCCTGAGCCTGCATCTATCAAAGTAAAATTTGGACCTGTGCCAACTTAACCCATGATAATCCAGCCTGGCTGAGGCCGGAGACATGCTTTGGAATGACGGTACACTGTACAATGTGGTCATGGCAACCAATATATTATCTGAAGCAATATGTATCATTCAGAATAGGACAGTAAGCTTACCATGTGTTCCTTGCTACTGGAGATATGAAAGATTTCGCACAGATAAGAGTAACTCCAACAATCTAAATCATATTGGCTATATATAAGAGTGATATATCACAGAGAAAATGTAAGAATGAACAATGGGGCAGATGTTACCTTCTTCTGTCTGATTGGCTACTCCTGCGCAGAGCATAGCACACGTATTAATCATGTGATCACTTAAAAGCTGCTCTTAAATGTTACTCCTTTAAGTGCTGTAAGTAGAATTTAGCTGGATTGACGTGTCTTTTACTTCACGTTCTGCGAAGGATTCTACTTTGTACTCGTAAGTTGGCTTTCAAAGCATTCTTGAGGGTCAGGGATAACGGAACTTTGATAGAAATGGGCCGTGCCGTTAGATACTTTTAAGATGAAGATTTGCGGTGTTGAACATTTAATTAATTTCTAGCACTTTGACTGAACATGGCTGGGATTATGTTTGCTAGAAAGCGTCTTCTTTCAAAGTGTTTGTTTCTTCTTCCTTCCCAAGTTCTATGAAATGGTTGTAGAATTGGCAGAGGTTTGTGTTGCGTAACATCGTCGTGTATTGCGGTTGCAGGGTGTGTGAGGATTTTTTGGGGGTCTGTGAGCATTACTCACTGCTGCTTTGTGAGATGAAAGAATCGGGGGAGATTGACAGCTCGGCTTTTTTCTGTCTTTCATTGTCTCATCAGCATACTGTCTCCTGCAGTGAGGAAAACTAATTATGTCTTCAACCCCCTGCCTCACCCCCCTCCCCTTTTATTCAGATCATCACACTTGGAAATCATAATGAGTTTGTGGCAGACCACTTTGGCTTTGGAGAAAGGGAGGGAAAAAAATTCAGAAAAGTCCATTTGCCTCCACTCAAACAGGCCGCTGGCAATTACGGACAACCTTTTGACCCTCGAAAGCTGTCGCCTCAAATTCTTTCAGGGCCTGACCAAGACTTAGTTTAGTCCTGCACACCTGCTCGCCTCCTCAGCTCTACTTCTACTGCTTTAAACCAGCGCTGTACCAAAACCTTTTTGTTATCAAAGCAGAGGGAGTGTATGACAGCCATCTGGTAGGCTGCTTTTAATTATTTGGTATAAAACAACAGTAAAAAGATTATGGCAGCCGAGGATCCAAAAGGACGTTGGTATTTGCCGTGGAGCAGATGGGCTTCACATCTGGGCTAGAGGAAGTTAGTGAGGGCGTGAGGGATGCTGTGACAAGGTAACACGGCCAAGAGCTTTTGCAAAGTATCCCAGTCCCTTTGTATCAGATGATCTCCTTCACCCTTCCGTCCTCTCTGCTCATCCTGCTGCATCCTTAGACAGCTGGGACGGAGAGTTAGTGGAAAAGTGTTTGGGTCTGACTGAAGCACCACAATTCCTGCTGGGAGACAATGATTGCCCGTTTAACCTTGTGATTTCAGAGATTGTTGACAAAATGCAAGAGTACAGCACATTTCAGCTGTGTAGATCAGTTACCTTCCGAGAAACAGCTGTGGAGGAAGAGTATTAGGATTTTAGGACATTTCCCAGAATGCATCGTTACTACCTCACACAATATTTTGTTGCATTGTGATCTGTTATGATGAATTTCCTTCTGTATATTGAATCCTTCATTTTTGACACCAAGGTCTGGTGTCACTGACACATTTTCTTGTATTGTTGTATTATATCTAACACACTAGAGCTGCACTGATAACTTGATTAATCGGTGAGTTAATCAAAAGAAAATGAATTGGCACTGTTTAAAACAAAATGCAAAAAAATTTCCTAGTTCCAACTTCTCAAATGACGATTTGCTGCCTTTCTTTGTCTTATTTGATATTAAACTGAATATCTTTGGATTTTGGGCTGTTGGTTGGACAAAAGAAGCAACATAAAGACATCACCATGGGCTTTAGGAAACTGGTGGGTGTTTTTTGCTACCAAAGGATAATCAGTAATCGTTGCAAAAAAAGAAAAATACTGTAAATTCCACAGCTTTGGCAGTGGAACAATTGTTGTGTGTTGTTAATCTATCATTTGGATGCATTATGGGTTTCCAGCACATTACTGCAATAATGGGGGCAAAAACTATTGGCATGTCTCTGGAAACACAAACTGTCAAACATGCTTAAACCTTTTGCCAGGGTGTCATCCAAATGCGTCTATTAGGGATTGGGCCCTACTATGATGTTTTTTCACATGTGCATCATATAAACAAGCTGCAGGTATCAGGAATTGTCCACTGAATTGGTAGTTGCCCTCTCCAACAATGGATGAAGGAAAAATTATTTTGCTATACCAGAAACGCACCGTAATGTGATACCTAAATTAAGTCACTCCCCAAAATGTGATAATTCTTTTTGTCATTTTTCTGCCATTACACTCTCTGGAACTAAGCAGCCAGTGTCTGCTGCATGCCGTGAAGTGCTGAGAGTGAGAAGAGCCGCTCTTCTGTGAGAACGTTGGGCTGAAATGTATTCTCCGAAGAAAGATTACATCTAAATGAAAGTTGGAAGAGCTTGTATCCTTAGAGACCGAGCTAATTAAATTTGTAAATTCCTCCCAAATCATCTCCCTATCACACTGGTGACTTGCCATCACATGCTGCCAAAAAGTATGTCACAATGTGTTAAGACCAGTATACTTTGGCAGTAGACATCTAGATGAGAGATGAAATTAAAGGCCTGCAGAGACCCCTGTGTTTTCAGCATGTTTGGTTTTAGTAAAAACACTCCTCTAGTGCTCAGGAAGAGAGATAATCACTTATTAATGTCATGACATTATTTGATTTCTACTATGTATAGTCTACAATGCAAAATTAAATTACATCTAGCTTGCAAGATTCAGTGACTTAATGCATTGACTGGTTATATTTCAGCTGTATGTGCTTGTTAATCTGACACATTACAGATAACATCCTCGGCTTTCTGGCTGAAATTAAATTGCAGTTGATAACACAAGATGAATTCAATCTGGGAGTCCAAAGTGTGCAGCATCTGACAGCCGCTGGAGACGAGTGCATACTGTAAAGTCAATTCCCCCCACACACTGAAAGGGAATGCATGGTGTTCTGCAGGAGGGGAAGACTTCTCCCCCTGACTGCCAACACGCTTTTTGTTATTTTGTCACCTCAAGCTTACTGAAGGTAGCTTGCTTTAAATTGTGTGAACATGTCTGGCATTTGCATTAGAATAACTCACCGCTCTCCAATTAACTGGTGACAAAGTGGGTTGGAGATACGCTAAGTAAACATACCGGACGTCTGACACAAAGAGGCAAAAGCCGCTGTCTGTCATTGTTCCCAGGGTAATTGGGATGGGGTCTGGGAGAAGCTCAGCACCCTGAAAAGCAAACTCTCGCCCGGGCCCTCCCACTAAGTCTTAAGCCTCGTCTCCCTCGCGGCCTATCAGACAGAAATCACCAATTACAGTAATGGCAAATCTTGCGGCCAATACACAAAGGCTGACAATGATGTGACACCTTGCTGGCCTTAATCAGGATGTCGGGCTTCATCTCTCAATTTGCGAGTCCTCCGTTACTCACTTTGGTATCCAACTTTAAGCTGCTTTGGCCCAATTTCACATGGTGCTGTTATCCTATTTGGACTTTGTTAGGAGAGAAACCATCTGTAAGGGAGTTTGTGTATACTCACAGCCATGAACTCTGATTCATAAGTATCATGTGGAAACTTTTCACTACTTTCTACTTTTGTCAGATGACAGTAAAATAGTTGCCAAAGTATTTTGGATAACAACAATATTCAACCTGGTTTGTTCTTCCTTCTGTATGTGCATATGTATACATAAGTCTGTATGTGTATATGTTATGATTAGACAAATATGAGGTTTTGTAGGCTTCTGCCAATACACGATTTTTGGTCAGAGCTGCTGAGTTAATATTCTTCATTATTTCACCCTTTAATTAAAATAAAATACAAGTGGTGTTTTATTCGTCATTAATAGTTTTTATGTTTGTCAAGGTTATTTTGCCTGTTACTGATGTCAAGAACTCTCCGTTAAAGACGCAATCACACCAGCATTTAAAACAATTCAATGGGGGAGTGAAATCATGTCATTCCAATGGAATCATTCCAATCAGTGGATCTGGTGACAGGGCCAAAATAAATCTGCAAAATGTTGTGTGTCGAGTTGAACTAGAACCTGGATTTGTTGACTTTTGAAGGGATGGAAGCTGTCTTTACTGTCAGCTAGCGAAACTTACAGTTACCAAGCCAACTTTCAACAATTAGCCCAGTGAGTAGTCACCATTTCACAAAGCTTCTAGGACCACATAGGACACATGGATGAACTTTGGTGTGCCACTTTGTGGTGTGAGCAGGCCTTAACACTAGGCCCAGGTATTCTTTGAATTGCTTTGATATTATTGCCCATCTAATACCTGAGTTTTCAAACTGATGCCAGAGAGACTTTTACTCACTTTGAGGAACATGTTTTCTACAAAACTCTTACTTCATTTAATAAAAAAAAAGCTGAACTTCTTAAGTGTTAAAAGCATCCACACAAGAACTTTGCCAAATAGTACTCGTCCAAAATTTGCTGTCCATAAGGAATTATTTAAATCAGGAACTACCTGATGAAGGAATAAGTAAGATTATAAATCTAAGCAGACATTTGTTGTTGAATACTTGACAACAATGCTTGATGCGAATGACATATTTAAGTCAGTACCTAAAAAGTTGATGTTTGATACCCAGCCCTAATTAACACCAATATGAATTAAAGCCTTTCATCAGCTTGTTAATGCCAGCTGAGGCAGATTGACACCTCTGCAGACCGCTGAGTAAAATCCCAAACCTCCTTCCATCACATCATCAGGGAACAACACTCATATGTGACTTCTACTACAAGGCCAGACTCAGTCTGATGTACTGACAAACCAACATACTGTACGAGTGTGTATGTGTGTGTGTGCTCCACACTGCTGGTGGTCCTCTTCTAGTAGGGAATCTGCATCACAAACAGCCAGCCCCCCCACCCCCTGCTGCTGCTTTCTGAGCCTGAATCCACACAGCTCTGCTAGGCTGCAGCGCAGAGCAGCCGCCTATATAGATATGAATGGTCCCAACAACTATTCTTGAGTTTAATAGTGAAGGATTAAGGCAATTCAGACAGATTTACAAAGGACAGGCTGGGGCAGCTTTTTAATTGTCCCTGTGTGACTAATGGCAGTTGCATTACGCTGGGCATTTTAGGAGACAACACAATGTGTTCAAGGCATTGACTGCTGATTATTTCCATGTGGAGGCTGAGAATTTATTTGACCAGAGCATGGTATTTGCTGTGGAGAAAGATTAGGAAATAGCTTTTTATTCCTTTTTTTATTTCTTCTCCATAAAGAAGCACTTTGATAGCTTCTCTTTGCGTTGTACCTGCTTCTTTTCCTCCCTTAAAGAAAATAGAAATATGATTCCCAGCAAAAGAAGAACGCAGTTAAGTACAGATTGAGCTTTTTTTCTTTTTGTCTGGCCAATCTCCAAACTTTAATCAGCCTGCCGACTTCAAGGAGGTACAGTATTTTCCACAGGCTTCTTTCTTACCCAGCAGGGAGAGCGATTCATCTGCTCAGCCCGCAGTTTTATGTGACTGTTCCCTGCTTCTGTCGTTTTAAGCAGCTCTCCATAAGCTCACCACAAAGCCATGAAACAGCCAAAATGAGAAAACATTATACAGCTAATAGAGCTGTTACAAAAACGACCTTTTTGCATTGCTTAATGCCACGAGGTGCCACCTTGAGCGCACTGGGTGTATTATGTTGCTCAGCTCATGGTAGCGTTTTGAAGTCCTTCTCAATATCACTGTTATTTTCTCCCCAGCTTCACTGATGATCTCTGACATCTCATTAGAGTGTCTGTTATTCGTATTACCCACACTAAGGCAAAGTGATCACGGTGGATATTGTGAAGTAAATTTCTGTAGCCAGCCAAAGAAGAAGAGTCATTATCAAGTCCAATATATAGTTGGCAGCAAAACTGAGACACTTTGCTCGATGGAGGAAGCTATGAGATTGTTTCCCAAGATACATTTTCAAGGCTAATTATCTCACAATAATGACATCATTATAATGATAGTGAGCCAGGGCTCAGGCTGTTGAAGAATGAAGCTTTGTTCACACAACATACTGCCATGAAGATTATTCACACACAACAAATAATATTAGAAAATAACTAAAACATTCAAATATCCTGCAGGTGTTTTTTTTAATAAACATTTCTGCTAAGATTTATGAATTTAAACATAAGCTTTAAAAGAAAATACTCAGATACGCTTACACTGTTGTATCATCGAGCTGGGATGTCCAACACATCACTGAACATGATGAAATATTGTAATTCAGTTTTCGGATATCCACAGTTTTTCCTCAACCTGCCCTGAGTAAGTGATTTTCCTACAGTTCCCAGACTTCTGAAAGCCCACTGAGAGGTGGTGTGAACTTGCGGCTGTCAGCTGTGGGTTTTATGCACAGGTGGAGAGAGCAACAGTGAGAGGAAAAGTGAAAGTCACGACCCTGACTGAAATAGTCTTGTGGCTGCCTCTGTGGCTGGAGAAACTGGTACCTCTGCCTCTTCTGTGATTAGAAATCTCCCTGTGTGATTGTTAGAAAGCTGGTGTAAAATGGCTGTTAAAAAAAAAAAAAAATTTCCTGTTAGAATAATTTTTTTTTTTTTGGAGATACAGGGTTTTCAGAGGACAGTGACAATTTACTGCTTTTCTCTTTTTTACATGATAGTAAATTGAATACGTTTGAAGTGTCCATTGAACAACGTAAGCAGTCTGAAGACGTCGCCTTTGGCTCGTGGAAATTGTGTCGGGCATTTTTTGACATTTGTTACAAATAAGGATTAATTGATTAGTTGAAAAAAAAATCAATAGATTAAGTGATAATGTAAATAATCAATAGTTACAGGCCTAATTTAGATGTAAAATTATATATACCATGAGAGATTTAACCTTATTAGCCACCTTATTAGCCCATGTGAGCGCAATATAAAATAAAACCATTAATGTCTTATAACTTTGACACAGGGCCTCTCTTTAAGACAGCGCCACAGAATTAGCTAATAATGCATGACCTACATTAGTTGATAGTGTATGTTAGTGGTGAAAATTTCCTATCAAGTTTGCATTTAATTAAAATACCAAAAAACAACTGACCTGGGGCTTTTGGCGCCCGTCAAGCAAAAAAACAAAGCACTTCTCTGAAAGCTGTTCCAACATTGCAGACGCTTTAGGGCAGATTATCCCTTTAACTCACAACAAGCACAGTGGTAAACAGCAGCATCTCACGCCTCAGCAAGCCCTCCTCTCTCTCTGCCCTCGGTCAAAAGTCATATTTGGTCATTCCTAAACCCTGGCATCATTATGACCCTCTTCCCCCAGAAAAGAATGGGAAAGAGGATTTGGATCCTGCTTTCTGTGGGAGCCCTCTTGTTTATCTAGCAGGTGTTACAGCATTACCAGTCGTCTCTCCATGCAGTGAATCTGACTCTGTGCCCAGCGGCTACGGCCAGTTACCCTGGAAGCCAGTGTTGACTGGAGGGGGGGCGTAGGTGGGACAAAGGACAGTAGACGTGCCTTTGTAGGGCAGAGGGAGCCGGGGGCCGATCTGTGGCCGGGCAACCTGAGAGCGGGCTTTGTCTCTATAAGCAGCCGATCACTCAGCGCAGTTTCGGTTGAAAACTGTTCGGAGGCATAGAGGGCAGGCTGTGTTGTCCCAAGTCTGGGAATAATCGGCTCTTGTTAGACTCTGCCGCTTTTTAGCACCACAAACAGCTTTTACATGACACTTGATAATAAATCATAGTTATGAATTTGATCTAAACAGATTGTTACAAGCACTGAGTTGTGGCAAACCAACTCTGAAATTGTTCCAAAAGCATGAGATATATTTTTTTAATCCCACAATATCCATAAACCCTACAGAGATGGAGTCACTGCTTGTCTCTGTCTGTGCTTAGCAGTCATTAATCATCATCAGTTAGCTGCTTCCACAAGTTAACAGAACATAAAGAAGAAAAGATGTGGCTCAGGAGGTCAATCATTTGAAAGATCAACACTTTCTACGCAGTGGTGCACATGGGCTGTTGTCATTGTAAAGTATTCCTCCAGGACAAATATGCTTGGCGTGTGTTTTTGTCGAGTGTGAAGCGACACACCCAGTCGTAAGCGTTCGTGCGCTGCCGTCTGGTTCCCTTCACGTCCTGTCATTTGCTTTTTGTCTGCGCATAAAGAAGACATCAAGTGAGCTCATAGCAGACAGATGAGTGATAGAAGAGCTCACCGCTGATGACAGACACAAAAAAAGCCAATCCCCAAAACTACAGTCAGCCACTAAGTAGGCTTTTGTGCAATCTTTTTTTTTTTTCTCTCCCACAAGCCGTCTGGCTGGAGGCCTGTCTGGAGTGTCTGGCCCGGGGGTTACTCATCACGAGCGCGGCTGCCAGCATCAGGTCGTCCCCTTGATTACAGGGTTGCTGCTGAGTCTGCTGGGCGTTCCAGTCTTATCCCTTATCACCAGGTGCATTTACTCCAGCTATGCACCGCTCGATTTCCTGCAGATGCACTCGCTTGACTCAAGCCGAGTGTTCAGTCAAATGAGTTCTATACTTTCCGTTTAAGGTCATTATCACCATCCAGTTTGTATTTTCTCAGGCAGAATTAGGTGCAGTTAGCTTTGAAGCAGGCATTTATTGGAAAAAAAAAAGGCAGAGCGTATACCTGTGTGTGAATGTGATCTAAGCATTAATACCTTTCTGCATGAGATATCTTTAAAATAGAGACGTCAGAATCACAAGGGCATCAAGCGCCACTGCTTCCTCAGAGAGTTCCCTTCTCCTAATTTTCCATCTTTTAAAATCTCTTTTAATTTCCCTTTAAGTATCTTTAAGGCTGTTAAAATAATCTTATTCCACACTGTCTGACAGTATACTGCATATTCTGTATTAGTTTACCCATGGGAGCCCTGGGTGCATGTTTTTATAGCTGCACCCATGGCCAGATAAACCTGCTAGAGGGCCCTGGGGCAAAAATGAGCTGCTAGTACCCTATTGCCCCCCTTTCCTCCCAAGCCCACTGAAGCAGTAAAATACATACAGTATGTGGTTGTGCAACTAATGGTTGTTTTCATTACTGATAATCTGACGATTATTTTCTTAATTACTCGATTAATCATTCGGTCTATAAAATGTCAGAAAATACTGAAAAGTGCCCATCACAACATCCCAGAGCACAGGTTGACATATTTAAATTGCTTGTTTTCTCTGACCAACAATCCAAAACCCAAAGATTTTCAATTTACTGTCATGGAAGACTAAAAAAACAGCAAGCATACACATTTGCAAAGCTGGAACCAGTGATTTTGTGGGCATTTTGCTTAAAAAATTAGTAACGAATAATCAGTTTTTACCAATTGATTCTTTGTTGATCAACTAATAGAATAAATGACTAATTGATTCAGCTCTCGACATATGGCATCTCTATTATTATCATCTCTATTATATTTAGTATATTTATTTAATCCCAAAATACTACTTGACCCATTCGCTATTGTCACGTTTCCAGGTTTGAACAAAGCTTGACCCCACAGCGTGAGTTTGTTCTGAGAGGTCAGAGGGGTTGAAGAGGTACTTGGTTTTTTTTTTTTATTGTTGTTGTTGTCTGGTTTATTTTCACTTTCGATATGAAGGTGATCCCCTTAGAAGGTGTGGTGTGTTTGCACCCTTGTACATTTGTCCCACTTGCTGTGTGGCGGATTGTTTTCCGTCTTCTTGCAAAATGAAATATCAAAACACCAGCCCAGTGCTGAAGTAACCAAACTTGGAATGTGTAGCTGTCACTTCATCTCGCACAGTACTGAACTTGTTGACAGATTCAAGGTGCTCAGCAACCCGACTACAGTACCAGGGGAGTACATTCTGCACCTTACTGCTGTCCACAGCAGGATGAGTGGGGTCATTTTCAGTGCGTGTCGGACTTGTCTCGGGCTCTGATCTGATTTAACTGTATGGTGTCTTGGAGAGCTGCAGGCCTGGCCTAGATCTGTTGGCAATCAGCACTGTGTTGGACTAGACTGCTTCGTACAAAATTACAGAGGCGGCTGGATGGGGCCGTGGATATGATTTCCCTGGGATGGATCCTGTCCAAGACTGTGATTAAAGAGCATATGAGCACTGATTAATATGATCATCTTCCTGATGACAGAGACATTTTTATAATAAATGGATGTTTATGATGCCAGCCCTCAGTGATCATATGTCCCCACATTCTACAAAACAGCGGTGGTGGGTTTAATTTAAAATTTTAATATTTTTCATGCTGGATGCCAAACATTAGATTTATTCGCTGATAATAAGGGAATGAGAGCAGTGTTAGGAGCAGCTGCCTCTGTGTGAAACCGCAGATAAGTGTGACTATAGGGGTTGAAACCTCAAAATAATAGCAGTGCCTCAGGATTTTGACCCAGTGTGCACCATCAGTCCACAGCACAGTGCATTTTGTGAATTATCTCACTTATCAATCCCCGTAGAGCTCAGATGTCCAATCAGGGTTTCAGATTGGAGCGCAGGGCCCTCAGGCTGTGCTTTGACATTTAAGGGAAGCAAAGAGGTGGAAGGCCGTTTGGCTGCTTAGCAGCTCCTGTAAATATCCACAGTCGGGCTCTCGCCGTAATCGGCTCTGTGCCTTTTCACTCCACAGTCTTTGTTTTATTAAGATAAATGATAAAGCCACTGTGTATGCAAACGCATATCTCTGCTTAGCCTGGTCATGTATTTGAAAAGACATGCCTTGCAGCTGCTTGTAGCAGAAAGGTCAGCGAGGCAGCGGATAAGCAAAGCCAAGCGTGTACATTATAACAAGTACTAGTGCTTTCATTTCTCATCTGGCCTGTGCCTGTTTGTTTCACTGTGTATTCTCTCTGACAGTCCATGTGCTGAGCCGGAGTTAGATAGCATCATTATAACACAGCTCACCATCAACAGGGATATGGACAAGCATGGCATATTTTTATGACTTCATCAGGTTTTCTGGGCAATGAATTCTGCAGATCTCAGGAAATTCAGCAATTAAGATTGAGGATATCAGGCTGTACATCATGCAGCCAGGCAGTTCTCGGTGATTTACTCTGATTAAGCGGGTTCAGATGGAAAATGGTCTGTGAACAAAACCAAGGTTTATTTACAAACTCTCAAAGCTTTTCCTCTGTTTTTGACCGTGTCACTTATTTCCAGCGACCTCCCTGAAACATGCCTGCACCTCAAAGTGTTTAGCTCCATCTCCCCACACCACCTCACATCACATTACATCCAGCACACACATGCTGGCCTGCTGTGTATTGTCACTATAATTGTGATTGCCAGAATAAATCAACAAATGTTCTTATTTGGCAGCCTGGGACGTTTATTACAAACAACTGGGCCCTGTGTTTCTTATGTGAACAGTTAAGGATTTTAAATCAAGAGGCTCAGTTTTATGTCTGTGGTAAATAGACGGTTTTGGCACAATCAAGCTGCAGTACACATTTAGTTTATGTTCCATGTCATTGTCCTTTGAGTCATATTGCAGTTTCCCATCTGTCCAACTAATCATTATGACCTTCTAAAACATGACCTGGTTTCTGCGAGACAGAGGAGGAAATTACAGTTCACACCTGACATTATTGAAATACCTCACAAGCTCACAACGATTGCCTGTGATCAGAATTGCTTCACTTCTCATATTTTATGTTATCTGTGGGAAACTGTGAAAAGAAGAAACACACACTTACACTGTCAAAAAAAGCTAGCAAATAGTATTGGGGTATCTTTAGTGTATGTGGTCACGTGTCCCTGTGCACACCAGAATTTGGCTTGAACCTTCGAATCTGAATGAGTCCAGCCCTACATGGCAAAATAAGGGAATTCTGCCTTGCTCTGTAGGATAATTATCAGTTATTTTGTACTGTCTTTAATTTTTTTTCTCTCACTTTCTATCACTGGAAGTATATTTTGAACTATACCCGCTACCCATTTTTTGTAAACAACAGAAAATATTGTTCCCTCGGGTAATTTGATTTTATTTACCATTTGACAATAGAAATTTGTCAACTGTCAGAGAATTTACGGTCTGTACCTTGGTAGCTATCCTTTTAATATCTCAGGTTATATAAAGCTACCATGTTGTAAATTATTTAGGACTGCTTTATGGCAACATTGGATATACAGAATGTTTGCTTTAATGTGGTGGAAAACATTCATTCCCTAATGGTTATTTTATCTATTAACAGTTTATCAGTTGAATTGCCAGAAAATTGTGCTATATTGCAGTATATATAGTGTATATATTGCATGTGTGTAAATGTGTAAATGTAGGTTGATCAGTAAACAAGAAATTGATGCCCAACGATATGTTTTAGTTTAACAACTGTAAAATGTCCCGCTCAGTATATATCTTGGTCACAATTCTTAAAAAAATATATCAAAATGTATTTTATCAAAGATATTTGTTTGTTTATTATGCGTTTATGTGAAAAAGGAATATAGCTGATATATCAGATATCAATATTAGTATCAACCTCAAATATCCAGTATTGGTAAGGCTCTAATTGTGACATGAAATTACACAGCAATGAAAGATTTCATCCATGTTGCCTACTGTACCTTCCTGCGTCGAGACATTTAATGTGGTAAAAATTACTCAAAACTGGAACTATAAAATGAAAATGTAAAATATTGAAAATATATCTATTTTCTGTGAAAACCTGTAAACGGCAAAAATTGTCAGCCTTATATCTTGTTAGTTTGTTTTGGATGCACTCACGCCCAGATGTAAACCTTTCTATTTCCAAGGATCACCCCAAGGTGCATTTTAGTCCCCAGTGTGAACAAAGCCATCATTTCACCCCCACTGGTATGTGATTATGTAAATTTTGTTCTACGGTACAATAAAGTCAAGATGACTCTATTCTTGCTCTACATGGGGGGAAATAAATATGGCGATTTCAGACCCAATTCTAGCTGACTTGAAGAAATCAGGGAGTGTGCTAAGAGCCGCTGATGATAGGCTGCCAGCCCTGCTCCCTAATTTGGACACTGACACAGGAAAGCTGAGTGCTTCTTCAATAAGTGGTGTCCCTGCTGACTTAACAATTATGTAACAAAGCTGACCAATGATTTCTGCATCTGTTACACTACTGAATGGCATTTTGATATTATACGAGAGCGCTTAGCGTGGAACACCACTGGGGGTTAAAATGAACTCCCTGTCAGGAGGCATTGGAGGGGCAATCATGCACAGTGCGCCTTGTGTGTGCATGTCGGTGTAGCATGAATGCAATTTCCCCACTGACCTTCCACTGTGATTCTGATTCCTGGCTTCACAGTAGCGCACAGGGCTATACTTAAGCTGTTAGGTGTGGGTGATGCACTCAACAAATCACACACCAAAAAACATTTACTTGCTTTAGTGCAGGGAGAATTCAAGGAGGGATTCTATTAGCTGAAGAAATTCTCATTGACATCTAATATGCCTCCTTTATGGCCAAACACATCCTACCATCATTTAATAAGCACGTCTCTATCAGACCTCACTGTTGACTGTTACACTCAAGAAAAAAAGCTCTGAGGCAAAGAGAATTGGATTTGATACCTCTCTGTTGATCCGGAGAATTGATGTGAATATATGATAGTGGGGTCCTTGAACTGGGAAATAATGAGAGGAAATTTGATGGCTGTGTTGAGCTGTCAGTGGAGAAAGCATCAGATATGTATTAATAATCATCCCATCACCTCTGGAGCTGTCAGTCCTATAGAACATGAAAGACCCAGCCTAGGTCTCCTTCAAATCAGGCCTAGTTAATTGCTTTCAAACGGAGCCGCCTTTGACCTCCCTGCATGGTCACTAAAGGTGTCCCTGCCTCGACCGGCATTGTTATGCAGCGAGCACTTCGTCCTCTGCCAGGCTCTTTAAAACTCTATTTTCAAACACACTTGGTTCAAGGGTATTTCATGCACCTCCACCTGAAGTGTTCGCAGTGAATAGGAATCATCAGGCTATCGAAATGTTCCCAAAATGATACCGTTAGCCTTTGATGGGAGGACACGTTGCAGCTGTAGTTATGTCTGGCCAAAATCCACATGACATTCTAATGGAGAGCTTGGAAATGAATTAGACTGATCAGACTGGATAATATATATACCTACAAGGGGTGTAGGTTTGGTTTCAAAAGTGAGGGGACACACAGAAGTTTTATCAGACATTACTCTCTGAAAACAGCTGCCTGCTGCTAATAGAGAGAAGATGTGGGCCAAAAATAAACAATGAGCTAAAGAAAAAGCTAGAAATACTATAATTTTTCACTATGAGCATTGCACAGTCATTTGATGACAAAAGTATGATTATGTCTGTGGACGAGGCCTTGAAATTCTTTGAAATGGATGACTTCCACGTGCAAATTAAAGCCTCGATACACTCACAAAATGAAAAGTGCTACGGACTGCATCAGTTCTCCCTTTTCCTCCCTGTTTGGGTCTAAGCAGAGGTGACATGGCGGCGGGTGGCAGCGGCTGGTGAAATGCAATGCCGTGCAGAGCCTCAATGCCACCGGCGAGACACTGGCTCTGTAGCCCAAAAGCGAGAAGCTTGTCACACCAAGTTTGACAGTTCCCCTCACATTCATCAGAGCCCAGGTCTATTATTGTCCTCCTTCCTTTCCTCTGTGACTCACTGAGCGTGCTCCGAGTGCACACGGTCACTGAAGGGAATTCTGCTTTTAATTCAAGAATGCTCAAGGTATGTTGCCCACTGAGTGCATGAATGGCCTTCAGAGCTAACCTGCAAGCTAGTTTCAGTCTGGCCAGCTCTGCAGACAGGTGGAGAGTAGCTTGGGGCAGATAACATCCACCCACACACTCACACTTTCTGCTGGGTTCACACAGTCAAGTAAACACCCACGCACAAACATATACAGGCATTCCAGCTGTAAAAAACAGCTGGGGTCGCATGAAATTTGGTGAAATGATCGCACTGTCCTAAAATGCAAATTGCATCCTCCATGCAAGGTAAGACAAACGTTCCCCGCCAGGAGAGGATTATATGGAGAGGAGGCGACTAGGAGAAGGCAGGCACACTGAAACAGCGGTGGAAAGTGAGGGTGTGGAGGTCAGAGGGGGGGCGGACTGCTCCGATACATTTGCCTTCAAATCCAGCGACCCACGTACAATTCTCAACTCATGCAAGCAATTTTTCTGAGCTTGAGTGAAGTCTTTATTTTCAGCTAAAGTGGTTTTCATTTAACCATGAGCAAAACTTAACCAAACTGCCTAGCCTTGACTTTAAAGGGGAATTCCACCAATTTTACATATAGAAGTCAGTTTGCCAGCCTTCTGTGGCTCTGGAGGAGCTTTATCAAGTCTTTGCAAGTCTGAGAAAATAAACCCTGATGATGCTATCAGGATTATCTCAGTCCAGGTTTGGAGACTACAATTTTCAACATACTAGGGTGTAAATGTCAGCATATGTGTCTCTGCTTCAATTTTGACCATTCTTTTATTTAATCTGTCTGTTGTCAGTTGCCAACTTTATGTTAAGTGTTACACTAAATAGTTGGAGTGCCCCTTTAATTTCATGTCCCCTCAAGGAGAACTATTTGTGTCCACAACAATCACCATTTTTAGGGTATCACCAGAAGACCATTCCTCAAACGTCTCCCAAGATGCCAACATTTAGCAGCAGTTACTCTCTGCTCTGTTGTGGGAGTCACAACATCAAGTAGAAGTAATCTTGATTATGTCATACCTCGTTAGTGTTAACCCAGCCCGGGACCAAAGTGTCGCCAAGCTTTTGTTTCACAGGCTGCTGGAGATGATGTGTTCAAGGCTTCGGTCTAACAACCACTGTAATATTCAGCTCTGCAGTGATGGAAGATGAAACTGAATAGATCTGTACAGTATGTTAAATGTATCAATCGCTGTCAAAGCGTGAAAACTTGATGTGATGGAGAGCAGAGCCAGCTGGCAAAGCAGGATTTTAAGTGTGCTAACATGGATTCTTGAAAACAAACTATACCGCCTTAGGACAATGAAAGCACTTTTATTAATGCGTCAAATTTGTTTTTATCCAGTGGTGTCAGTTGTTCCACAAAATGCTCTGGTTCTAAATGAAACAAGTCTCCAGTGCCTCCAAATGTTTGCACCATTCCATTTCATTTCACTTCCACTGTTTGAATGGTAAGAAAGAGTGCGCTTTACATTTGTATATGTGCCCATATTGGGCCCAAAGGATTTTTTTTGTGATCATTTTCTCAAGAAAACACTTTTAAAGCACTGTTAAACGCTAGCAATCTTGTGCACTTAAACAACGATGGTACCATAGGCCTTAAGATGCACAAGGACATCTTGAAAACAGAAGTAATTAATATATGACTTTATAACATTGGTACGGTCCATGAGGCAAGCACGGAGGCAGAGAAAGACGCTTATGTAATGAACTACCTCCGCTCTGCTCTTCGCCTCGAAGTTGAAATCAGGCGGCTGAGTGAAAGAAGAGGATATTAAAACGCACTGTCTAATGTATTCATAAGATATTCAAATGCAGAGCACGGTGGCTTCTGGATCAGTTAGCTTTACAGGAGAAGGTGTTTGGGGTCACTAACACATTTTCTAATATTGCAAAATGAATGCACAAATGCCTTCCCAAACAGTCTCTTTAAGACCGGCATAACAATTATACAATTTTCCGCCGTGCTAAGCCCCACAGGTATGTTAAAAGTCTGAGAGTGGCTGACTGCTTCTGGTCTCCATGATATCAAGTCAGTCATTAATGGCTGTCACACGGTGCCGCCTGAGTGATCCGCTGGGGAGACAGAAAGAGCCAGAGGAGCAGGTTTTTCTTAGAATTAACGCTCAACTCTGCTCTTCATTCACAACCCCGTGAAATCAAGAATGAATGCTTTTCCATTCTGAAAATCACCTTCCTGGAATGATCACCTTTTAGCCCGTGCAACACCACGTCTACTGTTCACTGATCTCATGATCTCTGTGGAAACACAGGACCCCGGCTCTCTGTCACCCGTAGCGGGATAGGGGAGGGGAGAGTGGGGCGGGGCCGGACTGAGTCATTGGTACTACAGCCGTGGGCCAAAGGGGGGTAAATGGGGCAGACCTGGTGCCTGAGCTACACTCCCTCCACACTCTGGTGGGAGAGTAGCTCATCATGCTGCGCGCTAGCCTGTGGCTCAGGCAATATCTCTGTTATGTATGTGGCTTTTGGCAAGAGCAATCACTTTTTTGATTAGTACAAGATAAACCTAGAGAAAACTCATAACCACATGTATGACATTTCTAATGTTTATTTGAGGAAGTAAAAGGTCAAAGTTGGAGGCAGAAAAGACCTAAAATAAGTCCGACTTGGCAACAGGAACCAGTCAAGCCAAGTTTTGTCTCTGGTAGGAAGCAGTTCAGCGTTTTTGGAGCATGCAGGTATTTAAGACCCTGATCTGACCCAGATCAGACACGACTGAGTTACATCGTGGAAAGTGTGGGACCCAGCATGTTTGGGGCTTGACCCATACTAGTGACTAAAAGTCAGGATATCTTAAATGTCTCAGGTTATTCAAAAGGCCACATCTGGGCCCATTGCTGGCAGTTTGAGACCCCTCGGTCCTACTGGTCTTACCAAACACACTACTGAGTTGCATCATGGGAAGTGCAGAATCTACAGTTTTTGAAGCTTGCACCATACTAGTGACTAAAAGTCAGAATTTTGACCATTCTTTTATTTTATCAGTCTCTTGTGAGGACCCCAACGTTATATAAGTTCAATACTAAATTGCTGGAGTGTGCCTTTATCTTCCTGGTATATTGCTGTGATATAATTTATGTCCACGACAGGTAATCTTCCTTTTTAGACTAACACATGTATGACATTTCAAACATTTTTTGAATAGTTATAGGCCAAAGTTGAGTGCAGACTTGTATGACTTGGCAAGAGGAACAAGTCTACAGGATGTTTTGTCTGCAGTAGGAAGCAATACAGATTAAAGCAGAGAGTTGGATCTGGATTGTATCTGCAGCAGCGTTGGGGTGAATCATTGTGTTCGTTTTTGTACTTTTTTCTTAAAAACAGCATGTGGGTCCTTTTATTTCTTAGTGACTGATTTTCAAAAGACAAGTAGGAAGAAGTAATAATGACAAAGCATCTCACGCAGACAACAAAAGATATTCACTTTATGGTCCGGAAGGAAATTTGTCTTTGACCCAGCATGTTGTATAACCTTTAGCAATAAGGAGCTGAATCACCATTCATTCAGTAATTTAGTTCCTGTGTCACATTTTCAAACATAATTTACAGAGGTTAACACAAAAATAAGAAGTTACTCTAAATTAAGACAGTGTTGCCATGAATTTGTCGCAGATTAAGAATTACAAAAGTTAAAAACACTCTCCCAGTTCAGGTCGTAAGCACAGAAACGGAACACAGTGTAATAAATATATCCATTTGCCAAAGTCCAAGAGTTCCTAACAGTGTAAATATATATCCTGAAGCAGTGTTTCTCTATGCACATGCAGGGTAGAAAAAGACATCTGCAGGGGATGAAAGCAAATGTCAGATTAAAGCAGTAAACACAGACAAGAAGCATCATTTAGTGCCCATAAACCTGAACCAGATTTAGGATCGTGAGGAGAAAGGTCCATATTTCAAGGACGCCGTCTGGATGGGGCAGAGAAAGCAGCCAAATTGGATGAAGCTAAGCTGCACTAACTGCTTGTTGTGACTCGGGAGAGAAAACTCAATCGTCCCTTTGACCGGCCAACTGCGCTGAGAAAGGATACATTGTTCCTGTGTTTTGGGTGGATTATGAGGGGACATGTCACAACAGCAGGTTTTTGACAAGGTCTTAGGTGTCCGCTGTCGTGAGCATTACTGTCAGGAATGCCGATGAGGCCTAATGAGGTTTTAATCCAGCCGGAGTCATTAGTGGCAGGTCATTTTAAAACAATCTGGGGTCAGGCTGCATTAAGGCTACAGAGGTCCACTCCCACTGGGTCATTGAGCATGACACAGACACTTCAGCACTTCAGCAGCTTCTGCTAGTCCAGGGAATGGGGTTTTGTCTCTTGTTGGTTGTTCAGTATCAAAAAATGGAGGATATCTCTGTCACTTGACTCATGGGTAAGACTGTATAATATGCAGATTTTGGAACGTACACTGCCAAATGGTATGTCAGTAGAGAAATATCAACTAAATTCATATCATCACACTGTCATATAAGAATTTCCATCTTCTTTGGTGCAACTTCGTCTTTCACAAGCTTTCCTTTCATTTGAAAGCGCTTTGCTGAACCGTGAAAGACCCAGGAAACAGAAATCAAAGGTACAGCTTCTGACAAGTGGCTTTTACCTCAGAGTTCAAGTTGTCCCCAGGACGGCTTTTCAAACTTGCTAAGATGTGTTAATTAATATGTTTTGCCCCCAGAGCAGCATGAGTCATCAAGATTTCACAGTATGTTTACAGAAAGGATTTTTTTTTTTCGATGTTTAGAGTGCAGATTTGCAGTAAACATATTTTCTGAAAGCATCATCTCCTTGGGGTGAGGTTTAGTAACCCAAAAAGCTTGCCCTCTTTTTTTCTCACTGGGGTCTTTAAGGAAAGTGCTGTTAAAATAACGGTGATTATAATTAAAATGATGGTGATGATGATGTATAGGTAATGGAATTTGTACCAGATGCAAAAAGGCTAGGCTTCAGAACTACTTGTAGCAGTGCTAGTTGTTGCAGCAGTAGTAAATGATAGATACTGTATGCTGAGACATTACATGGCACCAATGTAGCATCCAGCTCCATCTACACAAGGTTGTTAGGTTCGGTAGCATCATTTACCTTTGGGTATTGACAACTAAAAAATAAAACTGCGTGTGGGGGTGCACTGTTTAGCAAATCTAAATGTGGTAGCACTTAATCCAGGCAGCCAGACACTTAAAATGAGTCATGCAAAGAGCCAGAGATAATTGGTGTGCATAAGACTGGTGTCAGAAGGTTACAGGTAAACCTCTCTCCCTCTTAAGAGGCTTTCTGAATAGTTCTGTCATCAGGGAGAGTAAGTGCCTGCTTGTTCCACTGGAAATGTTGGAATTAATTGAACTGAATTGTCATTCATAATCTACATGTTGCAGTTTTCCATGGGCCCTGGTAACGCTATCTTCCGCTGTTTGCACTGTAATTGAAATTTCGATCATGAGGTGTAAACAAGCGTCCCCGTGAATATTTGTCAGCTTGCGAGGGCCGCTGAGTGTTGGTGGAGGAGTGGTGCGGCTGATTAGTGGTTGGCTGTATGCGTGTGCGTGCAGAGAGGGTTTGCCCTCCACTTATTGACATGTTCTTGTCTAAACAGCTCCATCCCAGGTCAGTGAGGTCATCAAGGAGAAAGTGCAGCAGCGTAGCATCCAGCTCTCCTGGCAGGAGCCCCACCAGCCCAACGGTGTCATCACGGAATATGAAATCAAATACTACGAAAAAGTGAGTTTGCAGTAGATTTGCTTGTGTCTTTGTCTCTTTCTGGACCCCTTTCCCTTCCATCTTTCACATCACATTCACTTTTGCCGACTCTTCGTTTTGTATTCTATCTGCATGCTGCTGTGAGTGGAATTCACAAGATTCTGCAAGTACCTTCTTTGTCTCATAATTGCAATAATGAATGAGATGCTCATAAGATTTTAATCAGGCTGTAGTCCTTCACAGCCGCCCCCACGCACATGTTAGCACACACACAATCCGTGGCTGCTGCACTGCCAGAATTAGCAATCTGTTACTGTTATCTCCTTTCCCCTTCCACATAGATTTTACCGTTCCCTGTGTTTCAAGTCTGAACACATCAGCTTTTTACAGCAAGGTTTAATGGAGCGAATTTAACCCAGCAAATCAAAGGCAGGGTAGCAGAGCTCTGATGCCAGTCCCGCTGGCCACAGCCTCTCGCAAACACTGACGAATCAGTCTCCTATGTCACGTACTGTGGCTGTGGTCTGCCCAGCTGTAAAAGTGGAAAATTGGAAACAACAACTACACCCCTAACAGACCCTGGCATTCCATTTGGGCTTTTGCCGAGCAAAACATTTACAGATCAACAACAAAGTACACAATGCGTGCAGCCTGTGCATCCAAATGGATACCTTGATGGAAAAGATGTTTTCACGTGTGTTTATGTTGCCTATGTGGCAGGCTGCCTAATGATAAGATAGTCATTTCAGTTAAAAATTGTTCTGTAATGTACAATCAGTAGAAAACAGAATAAGAAAAATGTTTAGCAAAATGTATTTTCATTATTTGATACCATAAAAAAAATTAACTAAAAAAATAAATAAACAAATAAACAAATAAATGCCGGGTAAAAAACATTGAAGGGGTTGGAATTTGCTGAAGTATAGCTCAATGGCTTAAATGGTACTTTCAACATAATGCAAATTCTCACAGCACTAATTCAGTGTAACCGGGGAGTCTGTGTTCTTAACAGAAATACTGATTTGAGGCTGCTGACATGTCACCTTAAAAGTCTACCTTATAAAGGAGGGATTTTGCTCTTTGAACCACTGGCAGGCTTTTAATGTGAAACATCTGTGCAGGAAGTTTTACTGAAGGAAGCTTAACAGCGCTAAAAGATCAGCAAAGTAGAAGCGATTGGAATCCATTTGTGAAAAACCCCCCAGTATTTCATAGAAAACAGAAACGCAGAGCAGCAGAGTGAGTAGAGTGAATATGACATGTTTGTTGTACTCGTGGAATTAGTGCTGTGGAAATGTGCTTTATACTGAATTTATAAAGACAACATGGAGGAAGTGTTGAGGGTGCTGATCAAAAAACAGGGAGACGTCTTACTAAAGTATGAAAAATTATACTGTAAATATACAATATAAATGAAGGGTTAGGGGGTGGTTGAAATAAAGGCCTGCTTGTCTCTGCAGCCAAGGTAAATAAAGTATTGTTGAGAAATACACCATTTTATAACTCATTATATATATATATATTGAATATTAAAATGACTACTAAATTTGAATAGTTTCATCTTCAATTACCACACTGTGTATCTAGTTGGATGAAACATTGTTAAATCATGTTCATACCATTTACAAAGGGCAGGTAATTACATCCTCTGAAGTATCTGAAGTATTTTGGAAGCAAAGATGTTAAGATAACAGCACTTCAATGGGACTCAATTATAAACCAGACTTTCACACAGCAAGTTGGATGTTGAAAATTTCATTTTTTAATAAAATAGGATTTATTCCTTGTACAGGATCAGAAGGATCGGATCTACTCCACGGTGAGGTCCAAGTCCACATCAGCCACAGTGAACAACCTGAAGCCCAGCACGGCCTACGTGTTCCAGATCAGGGCCTTCACAGAGGCAGGATACGGCACCTACGGCCCCAGACTAGAGATAACCACCAAGGAAGAGGCCACAGGTAGGATTTATATACAGGCTGCCAATGCAAGAACATGGACAAAGGAAATGGGCTTTGAGCAGATGCAAACAGCATCTATCCATAGATAGTTTAAATTTCAATATTTAGACATTCAGTATGGTTTGTCCTCAATAACTTTTCATCAGTTTTCACTAGATTTATTGTGCAATGCAGGATAACACTTGACTGATATTCCACATGTGTTATTTTTAGACAATAGTACAATGACAGTAGAAGGTCAAATGATGAGCTCAAGTTAGGGACCCTCTCAAAAGTGCAGGTAAAATGGCCAAGAGAGCTTTTCAGATTTTTGTCAATAACTTTTTTTGTATTTTTCATTCTATTCATTCCCTGAATGACCATGAGCAGTTACACATGTTTTATTTAGACATTTATTTTTGGAAGGTGGGATTCAAATACAAAACAAATTATTTTTTCATTAATTTACCTATATGGTTGGAATATTAGATATTAGATATAAGTATATGTTTTTTTATATTTTGTGGGCAGCTAAACTTATATTAAACATATATACGTGTGAAGTGGAGTATGGAGTATAAATGGCAGCAGAAAACAACTGAACACAGAAAAGGAAACAGTACAGACGATTTCTAGAAACTTCCCATGTTAGCTTTTGCAGTGCACCTCTCACGTATAGTATATTTTGTAATTAGTTTATGTCGCATATATGATCTTAATTTTGGAAAAAAAAATCTTTAAGTGAAACCTGTATGAAAGTGAAACTGAAAAAATGTAAGAGATTTAGTGCAGCTGGCCACAACAAAAATGTAAAAGCGTTGATGAACTGGATATATTAGTTGACAAAGTAAAATAGAAGGAATTATCTATGTGAGCCACTGCAGCATTAAGTGAGGAATGATGTATAATTGTGACACAGTCTCTCCTGATGCTTTTCATTTGACAGCATTTCACCTCTTCAGTTCATTCCCAAGTTTTCACCTGTCTGATCATCTTTTGAATGAAAAGCCCACAGAGAGCATTAGTATGTCTCCGAATGCACCAATGCCAACAGAGTGGAGAGTTTGACCACAACAGTATATCAGCACATCATTTTGAAACACAGCTCAACAGCTTTCAACTCCAAATGTATGCACAACCTGTTAATGTTTCCAGCTACTGTAGTAATAGCCCAGGGAAATTATTTGCTTTCAAGCAAAGCAAACAGAAATTGCTTTGACTTTATGCTGACAACACGCCATGGGAAAAATCACTAAGCACAAGGACAAGCTACTGTAGCGTCATGACGATAAATTCCTTTAAATCTGGTCAGTTACATTAGAGTGTCACAGTGTGTTATTGTGAGTTTTGGTGCTGTGAGGTGTTTGTGTTATGGATCATAATGTCTAGCAGTATAAGATATTGTAAACATGGATACACATGAGGTCAGGCAACAATTTCTGTCTATTGATTCTCTCCGTTAACTTTCAGACTTACATAAATGAAACCAAAACTACTGCTGATGACCCACTCTGTTTTGGTATAGCTTTCCAATAACGCTTCCTTTATAGAATGTTTTGGTGAAAACACGTAGCTTAGCGTAGCTTAGCGTAAAGACTACAAGTAGGGGGAAACGACCAGCCTGGCTCTGTACACAATGAAGAAACAGGCATGCCAACACCTCTAAAGCTGTTTAATTAACATGTTTTGTCTTGTTTGCTTAATCTGTTTATGACAAACAGCAGTTTATAGCATTTGTTGCCAGATTTGGTCGGTTAGCACAGGTTTTGATTTTGGTCTCTGTACAGACACAGTGGTACCAAACCTCACTGGTCCAAACTCTCAATCTAGTAATCACTATAGAGTAAACTATTTAATGTCTGTTATATAGTTCCATCACGTAACTCCCCCTAAAACCTTGTTGTTTGAAGTTTCTGCACGGGTTAACAAATAACATACAATGTTAAATTAGTGAGATCTAGAGGTGTTGGTAGATGTATTTTATTCATTTTGCATTGAGCCAGGCTAACTGTTTTCCCCTGCCTCCAGTCTTTATGCTAAGCTAGGCTAAGCTAGACATGAGATTGATATTAATCGTCTTATATTACTGATGGAAAGAAAGCGAGTAAGCTACTTACCTACTTTCTAAATAACCAATAGCAATAGCTAGAGAGTCATCTGCACTTATAAATGTCAATAAGCTGATAATAAATGGATTTTGGTCCGAATACTCTGAGACACCTTTCGGTAAGAAGGTAAGAGGTCAAGTGGTTTAAGTTTAGGGCTCTCCTCTAATTCTGAAAACCACCCTGTTCAATTTGTCTTGAGTTTTGAGCCCCAACATCCAACCTGCCCACCCAAACACACCCCCACCCACCTTACATCCAACATTTCTTCATAAAAGGACACATTAATTACTCATACCACATGCAGAGTGTGTCCTGTAACAAGGTTAGAAGTTTGCAGTCCAGTCAAAGTGACCTTGACCAGCACAGTGAACCACGAGCCTCCTCTGTGACAGCCTCAAGGGGGAAACCTGCCAGTGTGTAATATGACAAAATAGACATATATATATATATACATGTGTATATATATATATATATGTATATATATATATATATATATATATATAGATATATAGATATTGAAGCTTGATTGAGTAACAGCTGATCGAATGTCGCCACATTTTTTCAGCCCCCCTCCTCCAGACAGGCCACAAAAAAATCACTCTCCTTCATTTAGACAGCGCAGATCCACTTGATTTAAAATGCATGCATTTTCCCCCTCATACACCACTCGCGTTGACTTTATACGATGCTACGGCAAGCCATTCTTTGGAGCAATCAGCAGTTTGTCAACGCAAACAGTCTGAGCACTGTGAGAGCTCTGAATGGGAAACAATCCAACCTGAATGTGTCTTTGTTTGAGATGAAGGGCATTGCCGTTGCCGTCTGGGACTATTAAGCCCACTTTCTGAAACAGTAGAGCCGTGTGTATAAGGACGGCTCAAAAATAGAAGCGTCCCTCCTCCACTCTCTCAGAGGGAAGAAGAGGAGGGGGGTTATCAATCTCCACGCCTCTCATTGGGCTCAATTATGTCCTGCAGATTGTAGTCTTTGATGTCCTGAAGTTCACACTGAGCATTTCTGTCTTTCTGCATGTCTGTCCGTGTGTGTTTATGTGTGTGTCCGTCTCATCAGCTGCGATAGTCTCCAGCGAGCAGAACCCCGTCATCATCATTGCAGTGGTGGCCGTGGCGGGGACCATCATCCTGGTGTTCATGGTGTTCGGCTTCATCATCGGGAGAAGGTACGCTCTCGCGGGCCCCATTGACTCTCCGCTCCTGTGAGTCTGCGCTTGTCAATTAGCCTTTCTGTCACTCACAGGCCTCCACGTCTGTGGACTCGTCACATGCACACACACGTGCACCCATCATCTTGTGGCATGCTGTGCTAATGGGTTGTGATGCATCATTTTCCCCCCCAGCCCCAACAAAATTTTTAAGCTATTTTTGCAGAGCCATTATGAGACAAGTACTCCAGAGCGAGACAGCTTTGGCTCTGCATTCCTGTGTGTGAGCGTGTGAGATCCTGAGGGCAGGATGAAGTATCGCACAGATTTTTTTTCCTCCACCATCACAAAGCACCCAGCCCATTGTCATTATCACCATTCCATCACATACTTCATCTGTGTTTTCATCTGCATGAATGGCATTTCATCAGAGCTTGCTTTTAATGGTGGGTTCATCAGAATCAGCTTTTTTTAATGCTTTGCGCATTTAGCGTCAAAAATTGCTCCCCTTCTCCTCAAACCAGAACATACAGATGTCAAACACATTCCACTGTTATCAGTGTGACTTTCACTTTCTCCGATGTCAATCGAAGATGAAGATCCATAAATCTGCGTAGAAATTATGTAAAAAAGACTCACTTTATAACTTCAGATCTTCCCTTACAATCATCAAATTTAGACTTTTTCTTCAGTACACACAGGAACTGCCAGCAGCTAATGCAAACCTTGCAGAACACAACACCCACCAATTATCTCTTCATTTAGAGTTTTTTAGCAAGTAAACCATTACTTTTCATAGTGCAGTTTCATCAAAATGTAATACATATATTGGCCAGTTTTTCTAGCCTAAAGATACATATACATACAGTATATATGAATATATACAGTATCTTTAGACCACAAAAACTGGGCTCAAGTGTAGCCCACAGCCAACTCACTAACTCCATGGTAACATTACACTTCCTGTTTGCATCACTCAAGTGACCCAAGAGATGCAAACAGAACTCAAAACTCAAAAGGCATATTCATTCCAAAAGGAAATAAAGTGCAATGTAGGAGTCACTTTTTCTCCACTGTGAGCTCCCTTTTCAAAGTTTTCTTTTAGCGATACCCTCAGTGTCCCTCAACATTGAAACACAGGGATCTCTTGATAAATCTAATGGCACTATGGGTTTATATTATGGCCATCAGTTTTAATTATTTCAAAGTTGTTTCTGAAAAAAAACCCAGAAGTTTGTCTGTCAGTTTTGTATGGCAATTGTTAGCTTCCGCTCAGCGTTAGCCACCATGACTAAGAGCGTCCCACGGTCAACATGGTTCTTACATCTGTGAAACACTGACACTCTCATCTATCCACATATATATATAGACAACCATGGTATGTTAAAATCCTGTGGTCATACAGGGAAAAAATCCAAATAATTTCAGATTGCGATAAACTTTTATTAAAAATAAAAACTGTTGTAGAACATGTGCAGTATACTATTAATCACATGCCAATTGATAGCATTTCTGAGCAGCCTGATTTATACAGAAAACAAAAATATCCGGTACGAGCATGACAGGTCATTCTTTATCTTCAAAACATCTTAACTCAAGGTCCACTTACTGGCTTTTGCCTGAGCCCAAAAATAATTCAAAATAGCTAGGCATGGTAAAATATGTGGCATGCTGCCCACATGTGTAACTTCATGTTCAGTAAGTGCAAGTCCATCACTTGTGGTTTGTTTCACCTTCCTGTGCCATCCCTTTTTTCAGTTTGTGCTCAAAGACCAACTTTGTGCAGCAAATCACCTGCTGGAGGGAACCTTCAACACGTTAATATTACAAATTAATATTGCAAGACATGTTGAACAGTCCTTTACAGCGCATGCATTATTTGATATGTTACATGATTAGATACTCGAGCTACTTTCCCAGGCTATAGGCTGCTGGGTTCACAGCTCCTGCTGCTCACCGTCTTAAGAGATTTGTCATGCATTTGTTGCTGCATTAAAATTCTTGTAATTTAGGGCGTTTATTTCCTCCCTAACAATCAGTTGATTCTGTCACTTTCTTTCTTTCCCCCCTCGCAGGCACTGCGGGTACAGCAAAGCCGACCAGGAGGGAGACGAGGAGCTTTACTTCCAGTGTGAGTGTCTGCACTCATCAGCCCAAATGCACACACATATTGTATATATGTACACACACACACACACGGATAGAGACATCTCAATCACCACATACTGAACAGGAAGGGTGCCTTAAAACCCATTAGCACCCACGGGCATGACTGTTTGATCCCAGTTCATTTGACTGAGTCAAAGCTGGGAACAATCAGGCTAACATCTGCTGCTGATTGGCTAGACTCAGTCTGTGGAGATGAAGAAGTTAGGAAGCTACAAAAGGCTGAATGTGACAGCTGTCAGGGAGGGAGTAGAGGCTGACCCGTGAGGAAGGAGTGTTCCTTAAAAATTTAAAAGCCATAACTCAGATGGTTTTAGAGAGCGACAGAGTTTCTGGTGTACACACAGTTTGCTCCGTCGTAGGGGATGCTTCTAGGGGCCTTCTATCTAGTAAGAGGGATTTTTTTTAACACTGATACACCCCTAATGATGCCCCTGGAGATACAGCTGCAGACAGCTTCCCCAAGTGGAGCCGTAATGATCCACGCTGTAGGCAAACTGCTGATTTGGAAACAAAGGGTCAGGGGTGTCACAAAGTGTAGAACTGAAGCAGAGGCAGTGCTGGTGAGCCCAAGTTGAGTACTGCGAAGTATCTGACAGATCCACCTCAGCAGCTTACAGGTCCCACCTGCTGAAGAAAAAAAAAAGAAAACTGGGAAAAAACACAAACAAGGCTAGTGTTGGGCTTAATGGAGGGATCCGCCGTGCAATATCAAATGACGAAAGGCTGCCAGGGTGACAGAAGCTAGATAGCACGCAAATTCAATGTGTAGACCCAATTTGTCTGCCATGTAGCAGAGAGGAAGTCGTGATAAGACATCTCCTATCAGATCCTCTGACATCTTGGATGGACAAAGCAATTATGGGAGCAAGTGGAGGGAAATCTCAGCTGCCGGCGTCCCTTCACTGGAGCACAATGTATTTGTTGTATTTACACTGTTGGATTGGCCGCCATGCCTGTCCTCCACGCAGAGAATAAGTGTCTCTCCAGCTGGATGAGCTCGCAGTTCTATTCTATGGTTTTGGTCCAGTATTTATCCAGGGTATTATGGCTGTACTATCTCATTAAATTTTAAAGTTGACAGGTTATATTGTTATCAGTGGAATTTAAAATGCATAGTGTAATCGCCCCCATGAGTGCTCTGTTCACTTAATAGTGCATGATACTGTAATTTGCTGTTAATTTGGAGCACTGTGCAAAATGATAACCCCCCACCCCATCTCTGGCCTTTCTCTAACCTTGTTTATTTTCCTTATTTTCTACACACTCTTTCGACTCTCACTTCATGGATATTCATGAACTCTTCCTATGTCAGTGTTATTTGAAATTGCATGGACTTTATTTTTAAGAAAATCCTAAATGTCTTGACTGAGGCATCAATTTAACAAAATAATATTATTACTTATTTAATTTTTTATTTATTTTAATTTTAAATAATTAAATTATTTATAGAGACCTGACACTTTATGAAAGAAAATGTCACGATGTTCAATTTTTGCTTATTTTTCAAAGAATATTACACGTTGTTATTTGTAAATCACCCTGAGTAGTGTATGAACAACTACATACCTAATGGTAATTACAACTAGGGAGGGACTACCTCATAACCAAACATCATAATCTTAGACATTATTTCAATTCTACCGGGGGTCAGTGATTTGGGAACCCTTGGGAAACATTAACATATACAGTATGTTAGGTTGGGGTTAGGGTCATGATATGGCAACTTGTATGGCAAAACCTAGGGCAAAAAAAAAAAGATGTGGTTGAAAAGAAATGCTGTAAAAATTTGAACCTTTTGAACAACTAAATACCTGACTGTAATCACTATGCTTAATGTTTAATGTAAACAGCGCTAAATTCATAGCATTGAAATATATAAAATATATATAGAATAAAATATATAAAAATATATATAAATATATATTTTACTTACCTGAATTTGTGTGGTTTGACTCTTTTTAATTTCCAGAAGGTCATTTGAAGTGGTGCAATTTAAAAGAAAACAGTATATACTGTATATTTCTAGGGTTCACAAATTCAGATAGAAAATTCAACTTTAGACTCACATTCATTTAGTCACTTTCATAGCTTCACAACAAGTCAAAAAATCATGTTGCTTAAATTAGATTGGTTAAATTCAGACACCCAAATGAAAGATTGATAATTTAAACTTGAACAGTCAGTCACATGACCCAAGAAAGACAGGAAATGACAGGAAATACCGGACACTTGAATTTTCTATATCAATTCCTGCACAAACAAAGGAATTGCAGAACTTGAAATTACCTCCTGGAAATTTCAAAGAGGGGAATTTTAACCACATGAATTTGGTTTTCAATAAACATGGTTTTCAAAGTAAAATATTCCAAGCCTTTCAAGTGGAATTAAGATTTCAACATGAAGTGTTTAGAAGTGGTTAAATTTCACAATGAGGTTTTCAGCTGCTTGTAAAATTATAATTATTACAGCCTTTCTTTGCTTCCATAAAAAATGTCTACTTGCTGTTGGATTTTGAAAATTTAGGGGAACAACCCCCTCATCTCCAGAATGATATCCTGTGTCATAAAACCACTAAGCATGATAAGTGTTATAAGTGACATGGCCGACGAGACATATTATTCTTCAGTGAGGTAGTCTCAGCTTCAGGAAGGTAAAAGGTAACTGACAGACTCATAAAAGCACCATGCACGGGTTACTAAAATCTTTGCTTCCCATTTGTGAGGAGTCTTCCTGTGTAAAAACCCTTTTGACACCGGCCGCCGACTGTTCAGCAATTCCCTCTGAATCACTGGTCTTAGTAATCGTTTGCCTGTCAAGCGCCCGCTGGTGCGCAGTGTGCATATTTAATCGTAACAGTAATCCTCTTACCTTTCTACAGTTAAATTTCCAGGCACCAAAACCTACATTGACCCTGAAACCTACGAGGACCCAAACAGGGCTGTCCATCAATTTGCCAAGGAGCTGGACGCCTCCTGCATTAAAATTGAGCGGGTTATTGGAGCAGGTGAGCCCATCCTGTGTCTCTTAGCTCTTGCTATTTAGTCACTCCATGCTATCATATATCACACTGACAGCCAAATATTTACACCTTGAATAGGGACACAGCTTTATGCATTGTATATTGATAGTGCAATTGCAAAGAGGGGAAAAAGTTCATTGCAATTAATGTGTGGGGGGCGTGTGGTAGAGGCAGTTGCCGAGATTCCCACCGCTGAAAAATTGCTGCCACATGGGTTTTACAGAGGCGGTCAATGACAGTATCTATGCATCTCTAGCATGTCTTATTATAGGTCTTGGTTACACTCCCCTGAGTATAACAAGATGTCGTACTCCAATTTGTATTCCACCACAGCACAGCTGCTTTGTCTCAAAATACACTAATAAATTTGTCATTGTGAAGTGCTTGATTTTTTTTTTTTTACCCACCCACCCCTCACTCATGAATGGTTTCATCCCACACAGGAGAGTTCGGGGAGGTGTGCAGCGGCCGGCTGAAGCTGCCTGGAAAGCGGGACGTGTCAGTCGCCATTAAGACGTTAAAAGTGGGCTACACTGAGAAGCAGAGGCGGGACTTCCTGTGCGAGGCCAGTATTATGGGACAGTTTGACCACCCTAATGTCGTTCATCTGGAAGGAGTCGTGACGAGAGGTAATCACACTTGAAGGTGAAATGAAAATATAATGCCACGAGACCGCTGAAAAATCCTCCAAGATCGGGTTCATCAGAGTATATTTAGCTTTGGGAGGTAAAAGTGCCGTAGTTAGAGTGACATTATATCTGATTAAATTAGCCACACTCCCTGTTTAACATTTTCTCATTTAGACACTGTAATAAAAGGAGCAGATGGTAACTTTTAATTAAAAGCCAATGAAACACACAGCTAAAAATAACTTGGAAGCAGTTTAGGCGTAGTCGTTTATTGTGAAGCATTATGTAAGCAAACAAAATTCAGCTATCAATTAATCATCTTCTTTTTTGTCCATCTTTTTCTTTTTTTTTCTCCAGGAAAACCAGTGATGATTGTCATCGAGTACATGGAGAATGGCTCATTAGATGCTTTCCTCAGGGTGAGTATCACCTTCGAAGTGCAGGTGGCATAAAGCAGCATCTTTTGTAACTTTTCTTTGCATTTGCTGGAAAGTGTCCCAGACAGCAGGCAGTCTGCAGTAGGATCTGTGCATCACATAAATATCATAAATCTTTGCTAGAGCTGCTGCAGTGCTGTGACCTACATTTCCCTCATGGTCAGTGAAGATGGCTGACCTGCCTGTGTTTCTCTGTGCCGTGCAGAAACACGATGGTCAATTCACAGTCATCCAGTTGGTGGGGATGCTGCGGGGCATAGCGGCGGGAATGAGATATCTCTCCGATATGGGATACGTCCATCGAGATCTTGCTGCGCGCAACATCCTTGTCAACAGCAATCTCGTATGTAAAGTGTCTGACTTCGGCCTGTCAAGGGTGATAGACGACGATCCCGAGGCTGTCTACACAACAACTGTGAGTCAATTAAATCGCTTGCTCTCTCTACCCAGAGCCCTGTCTGAATTCTCTAATCAAGTCACAGCCGGGGCATGAAAATAGAGCAGAAGTACGGGTACACGCCCGAGTAGTCTGCACCATTTTTAATATGCAAAACAAGCTATACTTCGGTACAACTTTCTGACAAGGCAGGGTTTATAAGTTGTAATTAATGCCTTAATTAATCATTTACTAATGCTTTACAGAGCAGTCATAAGCCATTAATAAGAACAACTTTTGGGTAGCCAGGTTAAGAAATATCTTTGGTTGGTTATCATGTATCCAGTAACAAAATGTTGATGTTTATTACAAACATTTGGGTCACAGACCTTAGTCAATTGAATGATTTGTCAATGGCCAAAAAATTAGTCATCAACTATTTTTTAGAATAAATTCATTTTAAGACATTTTTCAGCCAAAATCTGCAGGTTCTGGCTTCTCAAATGTGAGGATTTGCATCTTTTCTTTGTTTATATCATTGTGAATTGAATATTTTTGAGTTTTGGACTGCTGGTTGAACAATAGAAGCGAAAACGGCTCCTTGGGCTGTGATGGGTGTTTTCACTATTTTCTGACATTTAAATAGTAAATGACTATTCTATTCTTCAAGAAAATAAATAAATACATTTTTGAAAAATGCATTGTTAGTTGCAACCTGAGTAATACCACACAAAATATCAAGCCAATATTTTAAGTAAAAACTTTCAAGTATAAAGTATAATGTTACACACGTGCAATATCAATATTGCACTTCTAACGAACATAGATGTGAAAATAGTGGAAACAATTGTCTTTAAGTCATAAAAGGTCATGTGTTTCTAACTTTATAATCATCCATTAAGTCCACATTTATAAATGTTAAGTCATTTACATAATCCATACAGTCTGTAGTTTTAAAAGTAAATCAGCTGTTATTAACTACATTTTAGTGTAGATGCTTTGCAGCACAGCAGCAACACCCATCAATGGGATGTTTCACAACCTTGTTGTTCTTATCAATGAGCTGTAACTCCTCTATAAAGCATTAATAGATGATTCACTCACCATTAGTAAAGTCATCAGTTACAGCTTATAAATTCATAAAGGGTGCCTCATTAGAAAGTGGTGCCAGTGTTTTTGATTAAGTTGGTGGGAAAGTTGTTGTTTTTTTGTGTTTTCTGTGTAATTGTAAAACTCTGTCTAATTGATGTATTATGGGAAGATGCAGGATGTAATGAATTTGATCTTTACTCCAGCCACTGTTCTGCGTTTTACTGAACAGGGCGGCAAAATACCCGTCCGATGGACTGCGCCAGAAGCCATACAGTATCGTAAATTCACCTCTGCAAGTGACGTGTGGAGTTACGGCATTGTCATGTGGGAGGTGATGTCCTATGGGGAACGGCCTTACTGGGACATGTCCAATCAAGATGTGAGTTACTACCTGATATAAAGTCATTAAGTTACTAACACAATATGTTTGTCATTCTGCTGATGGACTAACTCATAACCAAGGATCATAATCTTTAGTAAAAATAGATTAGTTCAATTGTACTGGAGATTTAAGAAATCTTAACATGTGAAAATTTTCATTTTCATTCAGACCTTTGTCAGTGCTTTGGGAACCCTTGTGAAACAGTGCATGTTTGGGTAAAGGCAGGGTTAGGGTTGAGATAAAGAGTAAAAATTGACATCTTCACTTTGCTATTTGCTATCTTGACACTTGTTTTTACCTAAACCAGTCTCATTCAGTATTATTGCTGAATCAAATAGTCAATCGACATAAAATTCATTGCCAACAATTTTGATTAATTATTCGTGGAAGTCATTTATCAAGCAAAAATGCCAAACATTCAGGGGTTCCGACTTGTTGAATGAAAGCATTTTTCTGTTTTATATCATTGTACATTCAATATGTTTTTGGGACTGTTTGTCAAATGTTGTAATGGGCATTTTTACAAATACACAAATAACAAGCTATTACAAATAGTGTTAGTACAGTGGAGGTTACTTCCAATCAGGGAGTACTACTATTTTAGTAACTTCCATCTAAAAGGGGACATGAATTATGAGAATAAAAGATCTTCCCCAGATTCATCCTTAATTATCCCTAACAAAGTCATCCCACTAAAACATAGAGAATCACAGACAAAAATTTGTCTGTGGTTCTTCTTAGAGGCTTTCTCGCAGGACCCTCATGAGAACAGCTCGGGGACGTAACCTTGGGCTTAATTAGTTCAAGAAGTCTTGCTATAATCATGCAGTTTGAATCCATTTGAAGGAGAAACAGTCCTGAAGTGGGACCTGCATAAAAAGTACTGAGAACACGGTATTAAAATAAAACAGTATAATATATAATATGAACAGTGTCATGCAGGATGCTTTTGATTCAAATGTCTTTAAAAGTTTATAATGACTTATGGTAATGTGAACCATTGTGTGTAACAGTGTTGAACCAATTACAAATCAAGCAACTCGTGCATATTTTGCAGTTTGCATTGCACTCATTGCTCTGTTTTGGACATAGAAGTCAAGGATGTAAAGACATACGTACGCTCTGATTTTAAAGGGGCACTTAACCAATTTTACACATCACGATTAGTTTACTTGTCATGGTTAATACTCAACTTTTCAAAAAGATTCCATGTGGCTACATTTGGCTTTGGTTGAGAAAATAACCCTGATGATGTCATATTGATGTAATCTTAGCTTGGCCTGCGTTACAAACTGTAGAGCTGTGGATTTCGAAAGATATGGGCACTTACCAGTCAGGGAGGGACCAATGAAAAGATGCTATTGGTTGCATTATGGGAAATGTAGGATCCAGTGTTGTTAGAGCTTGACCCATGCTCATGTCTATAAGTCAGGATATCTCTGTTTCTGCTGCTCTGATTTTGACCATCTTTTTTTATCTGTCTCTCGCAAACCTCCCAACTTTATGGAAGTGCAATACAAAATCACAGAGTACCTTTTATTGGTGTTTTGACACCTTACAGTGAAATATATAAAGGCCTCAGTACAGACTCACTTGCTGCAAAGAATTAGTTTACATCTTTCTTGTTGTACATAATACTTGTACAAGATTTATGTTTGATATGTACAAAACCTAAACATGAGTCAACAACATCAGGGTGTAGCTGTATCCCAAAGTAATACAATAATAATTATTATTTAAATAGGACTCTCTGTAAATGCAATAAAGTCAAACATCAGTCAAGCACAATACAGCCAATGCAAGACATTTTAGTTCCTGCAACTTGTAGCAATGGAGGTCTGAAAAACTGAAAAAAAAGTAAAAATATGCACACCACAGTCACAGTGCTTCAAAGTCTCAGAATTTTATCACACCTGACTGCTATGTTAGCTCAGTGCACTAGAGCTGGAAGGGAAATTTGGAAATTTCTATTAGGTGCTGCAATTAAATCAGAGAATGCATCTTTAAGGTGCAGAAGGATAAAACTCATTTTCTCAGATGGGTAATGATGATTCATAATCAAGATAATCTTTTTTGAACCAATTCTGCCTTACCATCAAGTAAATTGTAAGAGCTGACTCCTGACATTGCCCACACTTTTCTTCTTCAAAGAACACATTTACCCACACTTCTTTTTACAAATGTCACAAATTGCTATAATGATTGACTCACCCGCAGTTCTCTGAGTGCTGTTGCCTGCTTTCCTGCCAACTCCCACTGAGGGAGTCCAACTGCGCCAGACCACTTGAAGCTGTTCCTTATTGTCGGACAGTTGACATATTTTGATTGATGGTAGAAGGCGAGTCAGTTCTGGCCTTAAAATTCCTATATGGCGCCCGGTGTTTAGCACCCACAGCATCAGGGCTAACATGATTAACATTCTCCGGCGCTCCAAAGCAGAGGCCTGCTGATTGAACAATCAGATGTTAGAAATGCTAAACAAGATGGCTGGGCATTAAAGTGGCGTATGTGGTGTTTTGACGCTCTGCTACTTGACAGACATCAATGTCAGAAATTTTTGCGCTTTGTCAAGATGTCAGCAAACATCCTGCGGGGATGGAGGAAGAACATTATTTGCATTTTCCTCAACAGTTTCAGTGTTTTGACACCTTTTTCGTCCATGACTCATTCTTGTCTGAGTGGTCCTGACAGGAATAGCTGATGAACATATGCAGAAACGTACATAGTTCCTTGTCCACACAATAAAGAAAGGGTCACTAGGGGCTTTAAATGAACTTCGTGATATACTGCATGTATGATGTGGATTGACAATAGATTAGGTTTTAATGAACAATGCTGGAAATGAATCTCAGGGAAACAACTTAGTCTGCACGGTGGAATATAACTAAATATCTGCAGTAGAACCAGAAGCTTGACCGTAGTGCCTTAAAGGTTTTCGGGAAAATCTTGAAATCAATTCTAAAACTTGCAGTCAGCCAGTAAAGAAAAGGATGGATGTAATATGAGCCCATCTCCTAAAGAGTTGTTCGAAAGCCTAGCTGCAGTGTTTAGCACTAACCGAAGGCAGGAGATTGTTTTTCAGCTGAGCCCAGTGAGAGCAGAACTTCAGTAATCACGCCAAGGCGAAATAAAAGCATGCATAACCTGTTCAGGATCAGTAAATGAGAGAAAAGGTCTGATTTTGGTAATGTGCCTGAGCTGAATAAATTACACAACCTTTTTAATGATGATCAAATTAAAATTCATTTAGTTATTACATGCTGGATCTCACATCATTTGTTTTGGCCATTATCACCTATGCATTATTACATTTTACTCACCAACTTCAATGCTGAGATGTAGGGACATGGTGACTAGTTAGGTTTACAACAGAGTGCATAGGACAAAAACCCAAGCTAACAGTCAGGCCACAATTCATTCAACCATATTATCTAAACCATTTTTTGAAAGTGAAAATGAATGCAACAGTTTAAAGTTAAGCTGCCAGTATACTCTGTCAGAACTGCTTGTCAGATGGTCAAATAGCTTTGGAAACATCCTTCCCCCACACCTTTCCGACATTGGATTACGGGGGCTGTGTCAGACCATTTCTTTCCAAAACCGACAATTCAACATTCACACCCACTTCTGTGCAGAGGTGAGAAAGCAAGCAGTGTTTAAACTTCTCTATCTGGCTCTCCTTTTTCTTTTTTTTTGGATGCTTTCCAGGAGAGACCATCTCAAAATATACCCAATTTTGTTCATTATAATCTTCAACTAGATCTTGCAGAGCCACTTATGCGCATGCAGTTTACCTGTGCACTGAACTAGTGTAGCGGACACTTTGGGGCCATTTGCATTCACATTCTCTTCTACATAAGTGGTCTAAATAATTAGGATAAACTGGGGATTTGTTTAAAATGAATGAGTGGCCGCTCATGCTTACCCTTCTGGACTTTAAAACTATCTACTGGTGTCATTATGTCCCCAGATCTTAGAAATGGTAAAACCGGTGAATTAAATGTTGCTATAACTGATAGAAATTACGGACACCGTGACTAAAACAAGGCCAAGTTTCTTAAAGGGATTCTCCAATAATTCAGTCTAACACTGCCATAAAGTTGGGGGAACTTGCGAGAGACAGATTAAAAAAAGAATGGTCAAAATGTGGCAAAGGCAAAGATATCCTGACCTTTAGTCCCTAGAATGGATCACATTCCAGTTTGCAACACAGGCTTCCTGTTGAAGATCTCAAACTGAAATACGTAGGTGATATCACATGAGTAATTTTTTTCCAGATTTTACAAAGGTCTTTTAGAGCCAAAGAGGATATTATACAACAGTTTTCACATGCTGAGTAGTACTCTCCTTGACGAGTAAATTGACTTGCCCTAGTGATAGAAGGGTCTCAGCAGCCTCATTTCAATAGAGAAAGCTGTTAGACATGAAATATTAGTATCTGAGAGGCATGTTGGTGTAATGGAATCAGGTTCGATGAAAAACTTTTCACTCCACAATTACTGCTCAAAGCTCATCAGTGTAGCTACTTCCAGTCATTCTGCTTTGAGTCCTCATGTTCCCATTTACTGTAACGAAAATGGCCCTCAACCATCAAATCTGGTTGGGCCCTTTATCAGTGCATGACATCGGCTGTAGGTAGAAATGATGAAACATCCCAACGATAGGGTTAGGGTCATACTAAAGACTGATACCAAAGGGTTTGGGATTAGGATTAGGAAGATACTAAATGCTGATTCTAAAGGGTTAGGGTTGGGGTTTATGCTGATCCTAAAGGCTGATACCAAAGGGTTTGGGGTTAGGATGATACTAAATGCTGATACTAATGACTCCATCCGTTTTGCATTCTCCAGGTCATAAAGGCGATAGAGGAGGGCTACCGTCTTCCAGCCCCAATGGACTGTCCACCAGGCCTGCATCAGCTAATGCTGGACTGCTGGCAGAAAGACAGAGCCGAACGTCCCAAATTCGATCAGATAGTTGGCATCCTTGATAAAATGATCCGCAACCCTAACACCTTGAAAACCCCAGTGGGAACATGTACAAGGTGAGGAAATAAAACCCCAAAGAAATCATTTCAAAATGTGGCTCCATACAATAAAGAACTTTTATTTTAACACATTAGTGGATGATCCAAAGTGTCCAGTGGATGATTTAGCCTCTGTAGTTCACAGATGAAAGAGAAATCCCTGGGGATCGATACCCCAAAGCAGCTTCCATGGCTTTATGGTCAATAGCAGGGCTTTTAAATCAATCTCTATAATGAGTTCCTGGTACTTTAAAGTGCACTGGGAACTCACTCTGACGTTTGTCAGATGAATTCTATTTGCAGTCAGAACACACTTTCCCGAAGTAAGATTGAGACTCAGAGGTTACAACTGGTTAAAAAGCACTTTATTATATGGAGACTGTATGAGGTGAATGTATTTAGATTGAAAAGTTATTGGCAAAATATTTCAGAAGCAGAAAGCTGACATGCTGCATCTGTTTATGATTTTTTTATTGATTGAAGCCTCCAATCAGCTAGTTTTTCCCCCTTCTCGCAATTTACTGCACCACTGGATGCCTTTGGTCATTGCTTTGTGTCGTCTCCTGCTTGATTGTGTTTTCAGCAGAACGTTTCCTTTTCACATAAGACATAAACATCTTTCTGTGCTCATCCCGCAGACCAATTAGTCCACTGTTAGATCAGAGCACACCAGATTTCACCGCTTTCCGCTCAGTGGGAGAGTGGCTGGAAGCCATCAAGATGGAGCGATACAGAGACAACTTCACAGCAGCTGGCTACAGTTCCCTGGAATCTGTGGCCAGGATGTCAATCGAGTAAGTAGATTTGAAGCCCTCAGTGGTTAAGCATCAGTGGAGAACATTAGTACCATCCACATTTAGACTGTGATTTCACCTACATCTCACTTCCTTCTATTTGAACCTGAGAAAACTACTTTAAAATCTACTTTGTTTTTGTTGTTATTTTGCATTCAGGTTCAGAGTTTTGGTGCACTGCATGCCCATGAGGTTTATGGGTTTCTGTAACTTACCATAAATTTTCAAACAGTAGCCTGGGCCTTTATGTACCTAAACTGCAGAGAGAACCAGGCCTTTATTTGAAACAGAGACAAGACTTTATTTCTTCCCTGTTTTAGTTTAGTATACTTCATCATATTTTAGTAAGAAGCCTCCCTGTTCATTGATTTGCTCTTGTTTTAATTTGCTGTTGATGCAAACTCAACACTTCCTCCATGTTTATCTGTTATCTTGATTAATTGATAATGTACATTTCCACCAAACTAATTTAATCAGTTCAACAACAGAGTCACATATTATACCCACTGCTCTATTGTTCCGAGCTTGTCTTAATATCAGAAAAACTGTTCAGTGACTAAATATTTCCAATTGCTTCTACTTTGCAGTTTGTTCACTGAGTGTTAAGCTACCCTGAATGAAACTCAACACTTTCTACACCGATGTTTCTAATCAAAAGCCTTTCAGGGGCTCAAAGAGCATAATTCTTCCATATCCTTGTTGGCTTTTAATATAAACATCGACACAAAGCCTTTAGTTTTGCTGATTGTATCTTAACACCAATAGAAAAAATGACAAGGTAGAAAGCAGCCATGCCTTCATGTAATTCTTGTTGGTAATATTCTTTTTTCAGATCATAACATAACTGAGCTGTAAACACGACAAGTAAAGTCAGCTGAGAGCTGCTGTGCACTTGTGCATGTTAGTTAAAATTTATATCTGATCCAAAATCTCACAGGATAAAGCCAGTTTGATGTTCTGTGGTCATTTTTATGTCATGTATGAATGTGAGAATTTTAAACACATTCTGCCTCCCACAGTTCCGTATCAAACAGTGTGTCCCCATCTTAAGCATCATGAACTTGTGTGAACTCTTTGCTGTTTACTGCATTCTTACAAGTTGAGAGCAGCTGAATATGAGCATCAGCCCAGCCTGTGGCTTGCCCTTGAGTTGTTACTCAAAACTTCCAATGACCATCAGATGTCAACATCAGTCTCCACATCCCCATAAAATGCTTAAGGGTTCAAATAAACTTCCCAATAAAAAAAAACTAAACTTCAGACCACTTCAGATCATACTTTTTTGCTACACCATCCTTGAAATTGATGTTAAAATGTATTATTGAGATTCACAAAAATGTCTGCTCTGTTTAGCTGCTTTTTTTGTACCCCTTACTCACAATAATGAAAAATCTGAGGCTGTAAATCTCACTTGTTTTGCCCCTTACTGTGGTCTGGTGCATTGATTGATGTGTTGTCCTGTCTTCCAGGGACGTGATGAGCTTGGGGATCACGCTGGTGGGCCATCAGAAAAAGATCATGAGCAGCATACAGACTATGAGAGCCCAGATGCTTCATCTCCACGGCACGGGTGTCCAGGTGTGACGGACTGCAACGGGCCGCATCGGACAGGGTGAAAATAAGAACAGAACTTATCTGGAGCAGTGCCTGGGACATAACCGGGATAATTGTCAAAGTAAACGGACATCTGTTATGTCTGACTCTTCCGGCTGTGTCTGGAGTGAAATCATTCCTTTGTTCCTCAGTGAAGGATTGCGGTCTGCCTCTTCAAAGGGCACTTAGGAGAGGAAAAGAGCAAAAAAATGAAACTACCTGGACGAGACAACTCCCTTTTTTTGTTTATTTTTTTAATTATTATTTTTAGAAGCGCTTATGAACTCAACCACATATCAAATGGCGCATTGGAAAGGAGTTTGACACTTACGTTTCTTTAACTTAATGAATGATTTAAGTGCACACCATGGCTATGGATTTCCTTTAAAAAGAACAAAAAACAGCCTGTCTGTTTGCGGTGGTTTCACTTGTTCCTTTTTCTAATTTGTTAATTTTCCTTCTGTCTGCCACAGTGACATGTTGTGGCCCACACAGCTGTTTTTTCTCTTCTATTTGGACTTAACAACAGGGTAAAACTCTTTTATCCATACGCAGAAGGAACTTTTTAGGTGCAGACTCAAAGGTACTTTTTGTGCTGACACATGCTGGACTGTTGGAAGTGTTTGCAGTGACTCATGTTTTCCTTCATGTGCTGTTGAAGTGAAAATGGTATCCTTACATGCTTGTTTTGCAGCATACAGGAGTGGATATTTGACGTGGTTTCAACCTTCCAAATTTTTTTTATCAAGGAATTTTCTGACGAGTGCAACACTGAGGAGATACAGGAGGCGAACTGTTCTTTGAATCACCAGACTTTTATATCAGAGTAGCAATATTCTTTGTCTTAGTGTTCACTACAGGAAACGCAGAACAGTTGCTTGGTTATTGAGTGGAATGTTGCAGCACTGTTGAACGATTGTATTGAAACTGAAGTCACCGCAAATTGTTTTGCCATCATTTTGCCTAAAATGTTGCACACAGTGTGTGGTGCGTTGTTCAGCTGCAAATTCAGTTTTTAAGGGTGGATACAAGAAAGGTGTAGAGGTAATACTGCCTTAAAATGTGTTAGATTAAGTATTGCCACTATTTTAGGCACTTCAATGGCAGTGCTTTCTGTGGTTCATTTAAAGGGTGGAGAAGCTCCCTATTTTTTTGTTTTCCTTGTAGCGTGATGTCTTTTTATCTGGAACTTGAACTGGTGAAATCAAGTGCACGGACACGGTTTTATGCCACGAGTGACACAGTCAGCGAAGAGGAGATGGACTAAACAGAGCAATAATTACCAGGTAGAAGTGGTCCTCACCTGAGATTTTTCAGGTGCTAGGTTTTCTCGCATGTGTGTGCTGTGCCGAGACAAACCCTTTGGAAAGATTCAGTCACCGCCGGAAAGGAAAGGAATGTACCTCTTTGACCTAAAAACGGTTTGGAAAGTGCTCAGAAAACTGCCGTGCCAAGTCATCAAATGAAATAATCATGTCATATTTTGCCACTATGATATGCTAAACGTTTGATGGAAATCTAACATGGCATGGAAATGTTGAATTGAGTGGCTGCAGAGATGAAAGAGGCACCATTCGCTACATACTACAAAGGTGCCAATTAGCCATGCTGACATCATCTTCTGACATCAACGCGCCGCCCAGAAATCAAAGAGCACCCTTCAGGGTTTGGGTCTGAAAATGCAGGACCAAGCGATGGAGCCAGAGTCAGACGCAGATTGCGCTCTTAAATCCCACTGTCCCAGCTCTGTAGGCAGCCATGCAGCTCCCTTGTTTATTCATGCGTCTCCGCCGCTCATCCCTCACAGGCGTAGATGTGACGGAACATGCATTAAAGTGTCTCTTAAGATTGCTCCGCTTTTCTTCCACACGGCTTTGTATGGAGAACAGAGATGAGGGGGCTTTGCAGAAGATGTGCTTAAAGCCAATCAACCTATTCGGTGCCATCTGTCTCCACATCAAATGCAAAAAAAAAAGAGAAAGTATCCATGTTGTGTCTATGTTTTAGTGCAGTACTCTTTGATAAGAAAATGCAGTTATTCAGCTGTCATGTAAAGAGGAGTGGTGTTCACAGAAGAAAAACCATTAAAACTTCCTTCACTGCTGCTGTAACCTGAGAGAGAAATCTATATTTTCATCTCAAATGCATAGAAAAAACATAAGCACATCTGGAATCAACCTTGAGCTCACTGACAAGCAGTAAATCTATTAGTAACGTTCTTTATTCTCTCCATTGTCTCTTTCTGTAAACTGTGTCCACATTAAGCCAGCTACATTTGAAAACACAATCTTTTTCTCCATGTTGGCCCTCTGTCCAGACTAAGCTGGTGTGGAGCCTTTTGAAAAGGTTGAAAGGCAAGGGAAACAAGGAAGATGTAAGCCTGCCTAGACACTACTGAGTAAAGTCTTTCACCTCTAAAAGGGTGGCTATAGTCCTGAAACAGATGTAGACGGCAGACATGCACAGCTGCAAAGACGGATGTGTCCACGTATGTTTGTCTCCACATGGACATGTGGATGTGGAAAGTATAATTTGGGCATAACCTTCTCTGTGATCACTCATTTTAAATTTAATATAACCGATCACACAATACAGGTGTTCTCATTAATCTTTGTTTATTTTGTCTGACAACTTTGTGATTTAGGATGCAGCTAATGACTATTTTCATTATAAATTACTCTGCCAACTATTTTCTCAATTAATTGATTGGTCCATAAAATGTCTAGTTGACATCATCAAATGTCTTGTTTTGTCCAGGTGTCCAAAATCCAGACTACTAGGGGGCTACAAAAACCAGCAAATATTCACATTTGAAAAGACGGAACTGGTGATTTTTTTGCCGCTTTTCCCAAAAGAATGACAATTGTCATTTATAAATGTATTTGTTTATCCATCAACTAGTTTCAGCTCTATATATCATTGGCACAGTTACGTAGGAATGAGTGTCTGCCTTTGTAACAGGTAATATTGATGAAATTCTACTTGTGCCGTTGTCTGACAGAACAGAAACAGAAAAAAAGTAAATGAGGACTACTAACTGTTGAGTTTGGCTGCATTCAGATATTTTATTCATGATCACAGAAGCCAGCTGAGACTCAGCAGACTAACCAGGCTTTGTATGTGCCACTGTTTAACCAGATGTTGGTTGTGATATGTAGAGAAAATCAGCTTTGAAATATAGTTTTCCTGTTGTCCAGCTGCTTAGTGAGGACAGAGCTGTTAATGAAAATTACCTGAAAAAGCCGATGTGGATGCATGTCATTTTTAGACATAAACTGTGTTTTCAGAATTATCCAGCTTAGTGTGGATGTACGGTTAGATCCATTTTCACTGTGGGATTCACCTTTGTGAGGAGACACCAGGAATTATCCCTGACCAGCTCTGCACCCCTGTCACACACACCCTCCCTTTATCCATACAGCAGAGCTCAGCAATTGGGCCTTGGCCAGACCTTTGAATTGAATACCGGCATAAAGTCATTCAGTCAGCACAAAACTCCCCAGTTCACAGGCAGCACTCTCTCTCACCCCCACTCCCTGCTCTGATTTTAAAACCGGGCCCCTGGAGGCCCCTCACACCCCAGGGTAGAATGCCTCTGTCCCCTTTTCCTGTGCTAGGGGAAACAGCAGTTTGAGCCAAATTGAGATTAAGGTCAGGATACAATCGATTCAACGTCCAAATCACCTGTAACCTTCACCAACAAAAGTCACTTTACTGTCTGTTTCAGCTTGTTTCATCTGCATTTTAAACTTCAGGTTGATCAACTCTGGACAAAAAAAAGTTTATTTGTGACTCTGTTTCAGCAAAAAAGACAAAAAGAATAAAAAATTAAAAAAGACAAAAAAAAAAATACAGAAACCTGCAGGATGTAAAGAGTTGGTTGGAATCAGGAAAAGCAGATAGAGTATGAAGTTATTTTTCAAATCTTGTGGTTCAGCAGTTGGAAATTAGTTTCACCGTTTTGGCGAGGTGGTGGATAATTCCAAAGAGTGCAGCACTGTTGATTGTGTCAGAGAGAGCCGAGATTTGAGGGAATCTTTGTATATGTTCTAATTGTAAAACTTGTACATTTTATTTATATTGTTTTTTACACATATTACTCAGTAGAGAGCTCTGAATACATTGAAAATGCACTATATTTTTCTATCTCGCAGATGAATTATTGTCACCCACAAGATTTCAGTTGTACATAATTTTTCATTTAGGACCAAAGACAGCTGATAGGATTTCCATCTTTACTTTGACTTGGTTTTGGTTTTGCCTTTTAGTTTGTTGTACAGTACAAATTGTCAATTTATTATTTATTTTTATGTGATGAAATTATTGAGAATATTCACTGGTTAAAAGTATTTTCCCCAACAGCAGAACTGTAAGATCATTTAATTAGACAATTTCTTGTTACATAGACAATTCCTTTTGCTTTGTAACCTTTGTAATAGACTGTACATATATTTTTGGAAATATAATACAATCTCAATAGAAGTTTTGGGTGTCCTTTGTAGTGTTTTTTATCATTTTTCATACCATGGATGGTGTTAATTTTATAAGCTATTTTTTAGATTTATAATCTTGAAATCAGAATTCCATGTGAGTTTTGGTCATTTTTAGTCAACAACATCTTTGTTATTTGTGTCAATTTTTAGTCCACAAAACCTCCTGACACTTTTAGTCTAGCCTTTGTCAAAGAAACCCACAAACATTTTCATCTAGTTTTAGTTGAGGCAAACACTTAACATATTCGTCTTTCTTTAGTCATTAATAATACATATTGACAAAAACTTGAACCATATGAGCATTCTAGTCAGACTTCCAGGTTAAAGTCCACCTGACTGGTATTATTCTAAAAAAATCACAGGTTATATGAAGAAAGCTTCTTTCTCGAAAATGGAGAAGGTGTCTGGGTGTCTGTCATTGAATTTAAGGGTACCACTATCTAATAAGGCAACCTTTATAAAGGCTTTGTAGGATATGACCCATGACTTAGATCTGCTCTAAGCCATTAACAATACATTTTTCTGTTTTTCAAAGCCAGCTCAAAATTGATCTAGAACTGTTTACACCAGAGCAACAAGTCATTAAGCCCAAATCTGCAAAATGTATTCTTTACATCAAATCATTTTCAACAACCTCAACTTAAATGTTCTGTTATCAGACTGATTGTGATGGAGATTTGAATGATGAAAGATAAAAGAAGATGAAATGTACTTGCTTCATAAGTGTAGACTGTTTTTAAAATGATTACTTCACTGGAAATTGTCCATACCGTCAAATTTACTCTATATGGTAAACGGTGAATGGACAGCATTTATATAGCTATATAGCTACAACAATTTTGCCTCTCATTCACCCATTCACAAACACACTCACACACCCCTGGCGGAGCTGCCATGCAGGGGCTGGCCTGCCCATCGGAAGCAACTTGGGGTTCAGTGTCTTGCTCAAGGACACTTGGACACATGGACAGAGGATCGAACCGCCAACCCTGGGATTTATGGATGACCTCCTGAGAGGAAAATGTTGGCCCAGTTTAATTTCATAGGTAGGTCATTTATAAAGCTTTAGTAAATTATTAATTAACCATTATTAAAGTCAGTAGCTAAAACTCATAAAACTTTTTTAAAGGCTGCCTTATTAGAAAGTGGTACCAATTTAAGGAATACATCCAGACATTAAACATGTTCTGATTAGCATGTTTATTTTTACATGAAAACAACACAGGGAATACTCTAAAATAAGTAATTTATTATATATATTATTATATTATAATTGTAGTAGAAAAACACACCTGAACTAACAACATTTAAACAGTGCAGCCCTCAAATGGGCAGCAAGTTCTAAAGACGATGAAAACCACACAGAAGTTAACAGTGTTTTTCTCACAAACTGCATTTTGTGTATTTTTGTTTGACAACCTTTTTAAAATTTTTGCTTTCTACAGTATCTGCGCATGTCACAGCAGTGTGGTTAAGGTTAGGAAAAGATCATGGTTATGGCAAATAAACTGTGGTTAAAGGTACTTTGTGTAGTTTTTGACCACTAGTAGTGCTATGGAGCATGTTTTTACAAGTAGATCTATTTTGATTTTGTTTGTATCACTGGCGATGCAATGGACATTCCTGACACTGGTTTCACATTATTCCACTGACAGTTGGAAGTGGTAACATGCAAAAAATCATAGCAATTCACCAACAAAAGGATACTGGGCTGGCTTCTGAGTATGAGCCAGGCATGCAGGAGGAGAAGTCATTGATCAACATGAATTTTGTCTCCTATTTATTCATCAACAAAAATATATAAACATTTAGTCACTGGTTTTGTTTCATGAAGTTTGTTTTGTCTCATCAATGTCTTGTCTATGTCACAGAAAAAAGTTTGTTGGCAGACCTACCCTAATCCTGATACAGTGTATTTTCTATTATTTATCTTCTCCTGGATTACACTTACAGCTACCATTGAGGTTTGTTTGTGTATGTGCTTGTGAGACCGTGTGGACATGCTTTCAAGCTTGTTTGTGCATGCATACATGATAAGACAGCCAGAGCTGTCCAAACAGCCCACCAAACCTCCCTGTTTTGTACTTTAATCTTGCAGAAATTCCAATTCGTTGAATGAGCTTGAATGGATTTCTCCTGATCACATCTTTCAGCCGTTTTGGTATTTATTTTGGTTAGTCCAGTAGTGGCTCAACATGCTGTCTCCAAGCCTGCTCGACTGTCTCTTTGAAACACAGGTTTGGTTTTCACATGAATTTGGCTTCCTTCCGTGTGTTTCTCTGCGGCTACTCCTCACTTCCCATTAACTTCAACTGCACAGTATGATCCTGCTTAAATGGTTAGATCATCTGCAGAAATATGGCAGTAAGAGTCTGAATGTGCAGGAGAAAATAATATTCCGGTGCATTGTCATAAGGCCTGGCTTAAAAATCTAAAGATGGATACTTAGCTTAATAGTCAGTAGTTAATTGAGGTACTCTTAATCTGTGACTCAATATGACTCTTGTAGAAGCTCTGTGCCTTCTTTTTAGTTGTTACTGTCAAAGAAATCTCTGGATGAGAGTTAGATGTGAAGTTAGATGGCTTAGTCAAGCTGCAGCTTGGGAGCGAAGAAACTTAAAGGGTTGGTTCACCCAAATTACCAATGATATTTAAAATAATAAACAGCAGCAACAGAAAACACTTTCATTAGTTTTCAAAGGGACTACTTCTTTGGTAGAAAGTAGTTCCAATGAAAACTATTCTTACAACTAAGCAACTAACACAGGCAGAAAGAAAAGAAACTGTTCAATTCCATGTCAATGAGCAGACTCCATTTTCTAATGAAGATCATGTAATATGGTCAAAAGCTCCAGAACAGCTATTAAATGGACCTTGTGGTAAGATTGGTTACTCAGCTCTGTGTCTATATTCAAGTTTCTATTCAAATTCAGTACAAATTTCAAACAAATTTCCAGAACATGTGTAAAAGAAAATGTGAATTAATGTGCTTTTCCATCCACTACAGTTATGTCAATATTAGGAGTTGGTTCGTCAAGATAAATTCTCCAGTCTGTGCCATTAAACCACTGCGGAAGAGGACACAACTAGATGACTTTAAAGAGCTCCAGTCAAACCTCAATGGAAGACCATGCAAAAAATGTGATGGAAACGTGGAATTTATGTTTCTTTCACGTATTCATTTTAGGAACATTACAGTCACCTCATCACTCCACACAAATCTGAAGTTTTCGTCTGCCGCTGGTTACGTTTAAGTCATGTACTTTATGTAGGTCCCAAATTATTTGGTAGTTCTATTTCCATTGCAGATCCATCACATTTTGTCTTTAACTTTTCAACCCCAAGCATAAAAACCCTTTGCAACCCTTTTCGATTTTTTTTCTCGTTTGCAGCATTTCCACTGAGATTTTCTTATTTTTAAACTTTCACATAGCAGCATTGACCCAGTTATCAGTCAGGCTATACATGTGCTTGTTAGCCTTCACGCCACTCACAATACACCCAAAAGACAATTTATAAGGTTTGGACTGGGCTGGGTCTTTTTTCTATATCTACACGTCAAATAGATATAAAGTGTAACTAAGACAGTTTTGGAAGACATTTTAGGTATTTATTACTATATTAGACAGCTCACAGTCTCCCCCTGCTTTTAGCCTTTGTGCTAAGCTGAGCTGAATTCCCAAACTACCTCTGTACTGAACACACAGAGAAGAAATTTGAATCAGTCTTCTCCTCTGGCTCTCAATGAAACAACAAACCGGTTCTTTTCCCAAAATATCTTCTCTTAAAAGTCATGTTGTTCTTTAGATTTAGATGGTAACCCTCATATAAGTAAAAGCGATGCATTTACTGAGTTAGATTCCCGTCAATGATATTACAATTGTTAACTAATCACCACCCTGTAATGGATCACATATTGGATCTTTATATATCAGAGTACAAAATGTCTTCATATACATCTCTTCAATACACTGATGTACTGCCACAGAAAAACAGAGGCTGGCAGACTGCCAGAGGGAGATAAAAGAGAAAGAAATCATTTGTATTTGGCGATTCTGCAATAATCCAGAGCCCTGGTTCACCATTATTACAGTATCTGACATTTTGCATCTAATATAGAAGTCAAACGGGGATATGGAGATGAATGGCTTTTAACTGTGTAAATTGATTTGGAGGAACGTGCAGGCCTGACTAATGGTTTACCTGTTGGACTCCACAGGGAAAACAGATCATGACCCATTTAGAAAACAAAGGCTTTGCTTTTCACAGTTCAGGTGTGTCCTTTGGGGAAATATAATGTGGTATTTACAGATGCAACAAAGTAGACTTTTCATGCCTAATCTGTTGCTCTTGTCTTGATGAAAAATAGAGGTGATTTCTGGGGAAAGGGGACCTGTATCCTAAAAAAGGAGTTGGTACTTTATCAAAAGTTTAGCCATTGACTTGTCTGTAGGAAGAGAGCATCAATCCATTCTCATTATGTTGTGGATGTTGTTGAAGGTTTCTAATTGCAAAATGTTGTTGATAATCAGTACAAGTAAATAAAGTGCTTTTTTGTTTTTTTGCATGTTTCAGAATTGAAGAAAACAAAGTCCCTCCAATTTCTGGACAATGCAGCCTAGGGTGGGTGCAAGTCCCTGTGAGAACTTAATGTGCGAGGTCCTGATCATTGGCACTGTATATGCATGCATACTGTACTACATTACAACACATAGCTAGTTCAAGTTGCAGGGCAGAATTTCATAGGAATGCAGTTTGAGGTGCTATATACATGATAATAAAAACATAAAGTGTAATGAACAAAGCGAATGCTGCAGCAGCATTACACTCAACCAAAACAGCACTATACACACCAGTGGTGGAATGTATTACATTTACTTCAGTACTGTACTTACAATTTTGAGGTACTTTATTTGAGTATTTCTATTTTTGGCCACTCTATACTTCTACTCAGCTACATTTCAGTGGGAAATATTATACGTTTTATATCAGTTATTTGACAGCTTTAGTCCCAAAGTACAGTAAACAGTGAAATTAAACATTTCAGTAATAAAATATATACACTCACTTCCCAAAGACAATATTTTTTAACTTTTAACCTATTTCAAAATTCCCATATCAGTTGAATGGCAAACCCACATAATCTGTACTGATGTGCGCAGACAGTTTTCAATTACTTTCAACTTTAGTTTGGTTTAGTTCTCCTCCTTTTCTCAGACCCCAACTCACGCATGAGCTACTGGACACACTCAGGTTTGCCTCGACCCAGGAAAAAATATCTAATAACGCAGTTTGAATAGATAAATAATTGGATAGATTTTGTTCATACATTCTTACTTAAAGTTCAGAGACTTGACATTCACCCTTAAAGTATGACATACTTTCAAATAAAATGATTAAATAAAAAATCTCCTGACATAAGTAAGAAGTGAAGCAGACATCAGCTGATAAAAAAAATCAAATTCAAAAACTTTGAGCCCCAAGTATGATGACTTAAATTTCAGTTCATTTTCATTTGTACATACAATACATTTTGGTTCTTTAAAATTGGGGGACTAAGCATAAGAAGTATAATGCATATTGTATAAGGATAATGTATGAAAAGGGCTACAATTTTTACACTGTTCAATTAATTTGATAAACAGAAAACACCCTCAAATTTAAGGATAAAGTCAGCACTTTAACTTTATACTTAGTTACATTTCAAATCCAAGTACAGAGATAAAACAAATTATTTATCACAGGAAGGGCCTTCAAATGCCAAATATCACTGCCTCCCACTTTCACCTCCCAGCTACCTACCATCAGAACTGTTCAAAGTCACTGTACTGCAGTACTGAAGATGATGAGGTGCTTTCTGATTTGGCAAACAGCAGAACTTTGCCTTGATTCTCCCTTTAATGTTGTGTGTAATCCTGAGTAAAAAGCTACTCAGGCTTTATGTGTCAGATGTCAACAAAATGATCTGAAAATCAAACATCATCTCCCGGCTTAATCTTCTCTCTGGTTTCATCATTAGGACGGTAAACATTATATTTTCAGCACAAAGTACTCACATTCTTCTGAAGCCACTCTTGATCGACAAAATTAGGATAAACGATTATGGCAGACGTAATTAAGAAGCCTGGGTGACAGTTACAAGGGCATCTGAACAGAAACTCTGATTTTACAAAAAAAAAAATGAAATAATAAGCAGTGGAGTTATATAATCAGATCTTCAGAGAGGAAGTAGGTGATCACCACACTGATCCAGCTCATATACTGTATGAATTCCTCTCTGGAAAAAAACACAATAAATAGTATTACTACAGATTAAGTCATGTTTTGTTTATTTTCATCTTCTCTGGAGAACTTGTCTATTGAATCTAAATGAGGAGTCGATACTGTAGATCATTGCATTTTGCTGTATAAATTAAGAGCCACTAGTTTCAGTGAAGCATCAGTTGTGTTCAATCCTATTTTACAGGTTGCAGCTGTACGCTACCTGCCCAAGGGTATAAATCCAATGTACGCTAACTTTGTAGACAGACAAAATTGGCAACTAGCTACTGAAAATAATGAAGCATTTAGCAGCTAAAGTGCAAAGTATTTTTTCTCAGGAGTTGTTGGAGCCAAAACAGCTAAAAGGAGAGTGAATATTGGACTTAATATATTTGTCACATGGACAGCACAACTCCAAATGAATGCTAATGTTTCTCTGCTGGATGTGTAAATCAGGGTTGCCAACTCTCACGCTTTTGGTGTGAGACGCCCACTTTTAGGCTCTGTCTCAGGCTCTCATGCTGCCCAAACAAATCTCACACCAAATGAGAGGAAGCCATAAAGCTACTCCTCCATGAAAAATAGAGCCATATAGGTTTGCAGACACATCAATACTAATGTACTGTTTGCTGCCCACAACTGTTTGTAGGTTGGATTCTTACCTTTGAGTTTAATAAATACCTGTGGTCATCAGCACGATCGATCCTGTCATAATATGTGGTAATGTGATATATGGTGATGTATGTTAATATCTGGAGCTGTATTATTGTGTTTTGGGACTTCACTGAGGTGAACTTTTCTGTTCCTCAGATACACCTCAGCCTCAATCAAATTACTAAAATAAATAAAAAATATAGTAAATATTTTTCTCTGACCTCTGTTGGTATCTGTTTGTGTATATTTATTTATCATGATTTTATTTGTCTCGACATATACGTATCTGTCTCTGAGATTTCTCCCTTAATCCCAATAAAATGGAGGTGAGCAGAATTTCGTTTGTGCTTCTCATAGCATTGAAAAAGCTTTTAAATATTCCAGTTTAGTGCTCAATACAATGGAGATGAATGGATAATCCACAGACTGCACTGCTTTCATGGGGGCTATTTTTTCGGAAGAAAATTTTATCCCTACTGTCCACAGTTAATTCCACTCAGCTCCATTGTATCGGGGTGGAGGGAGAAATCTCAGAGTGATATCAGGGATATCCCAAACCCTGGACAAATATATGTCAACCGTGAGGCCATTCTTTTTGAGCCTTGAATCAAACTGATCCAAACTATATTAACTGCAATTAAGTAGTCAAGGGAGACCACACAGTAATAACAACATTTTTAAATCCTTGCTTTATACACTATCTGCACGTGGCAATTAAGGTATGGTTATGATTAAGGAAAGTTAATAAGATTGTACTTCATACAAATTTGAACATTAATTGCAGGACTTAAGCGCAATGCCACACCCTTACTTTACACATCACTACATAAAGGACACACTAGTTCCTGTGTTGACACTGAACGTTGGCATCGTACATAAATCATGAGGTGTAGAATCTTCCACTGTGGTCGTAATTCACAGGGCTGCTGAGCAGAAATTGTTGCTGTGGCTTTAGTTCGATGCCATTTTGACTATGTTGCCACCTTCTGGTACAGCAGTTCACAAAACTCATTAAAAACAAGCTTCAGACCGGATCAAAATGCCTGGTTATTATTCAACTATTTCAGTATTTATCACAGGTTGACTATCACATCATTCAAGCAACAGCAGACTATTTAAACTCTTGCTAAAGAAATGAGTCTCAAATAGTACATCTAAAGCCTATCTATCTATCTATCTATCTATCTCTCTATCTATCTATCTATCTATCTATCTATCATAAAATTCTCTGGAAAATAACTGTAGTCTATGTGCGTCCATCTACAATAATGCGAACATACTCATATATTACAGAGGGATAAACTTGCTTAAAGTAGATATTGGTATTCATAAAGAATAGTACAGATAAGTACACCCCAAGTTGATTACAGTAATTTGTCCCTGGCAAATCAAATGATAATGTATTTCTAATGCAAATCTGACTGCCTTACCTTGAAGAACACTACATTCACCAATCTGCTTTCTTCCTGAAACTAAATTTCATCTTGATTAAGTGTTGCAGCTATAGTCCGATTCATCAAATGTCTGTATTCAGAGTGTCTCAGGATGCTTTGGGCTGATTGAGAGAGGCCTGGTCGCCTTGGATTCATGGGGTCCTTTTTATGGCCCGGCCCGTGGCACCTTCCTGCATTAAGTTTTTAAGGAGGCAGTAAAATATGGCTCCCCCCACTATAGTCCGCAATCCCCAAGGTAGATGATCAGTTTCACAGGCTGGCAAATGCCTCTGTGGGAAAGGTTGATGGATTTGGCAGATACAATGGTTTCTTCAAAGACACAGTGGAGCAGAATGAGTGATGGTGCTGCAGCTATTAGCTTGCTGCTTGCTGAGAGTAGCTCAGCTCTGTTTCCAGCTCAAGAGAGGCTCCTTAAAAAAATACACCACATAAACTAATGCATTGCATGGAAAACTTAATACAGTATAAAGATTCAATAATGGTAATAACCACAGTCACTACAGAAATAAGTAAAGTTTTAAACCTGTCTTTTAATTTCATCTCGTTTGTGTTATTGCAATGCTGTTTTTAGCTCATTGTTTTATTTTATTCTTTTTTTCTGTCTTTGCTTATAGATGTTCCACATTCTATTGAGTTGTGTTCTATATTATTATATTTATATTTGAAGTATTTTGTTTTTTTACAAGTATCGTATGTCTATGTTAAAACCAAACCAATTATCACTACTATTACAGTAATAGTTTTATTTTAGACCAGACATAGGATATAGCATTTCAATGGATATTATGTATTGTTTAATATACTGGGTGAGTCATTTTTAGATATTTTTTCATTTATTATTTTGGCGTGGTAAATTAACTCTTAAATCTCTCAGAACAACAGTATAAAATTAATGATTTAAGATGAGATAAGATGAGATAAGATGAGATAAGATGAGATAAGATGAGATAAGATGAGATAAGATGAACTTTATTGATCCAACTCAGGGTAAGTGTCACAACAGCAAGAGGAAGTACAAGTACAGATACAGTATTGCACCTAGTATAGTACAAATTAGTAACCTTAAAAAGCTAGAATACAATATACATTGTGACCATCTACTGTGTTAAATATGAAGCATGAAAAATAAAAACAGGTAGCATTGATAAAGGTAGAGTTACTGGTAGTTTATACAGGATACCATAACTGCTGCAAAGTGTATTTAAACACAAATCATCACAAATAAAGTAAGAAGATAAGAAGATGCAATTATGTAAATATTATTACTTAATTATGTCCAAAAATTGCACTTGAAGGAATAGAATTGGGTGGTGAATAATGTGTCTGACTTACCAACTGGGAAAAGTGGGCAACTGCCCCAGAACCCTTAGAACTCCAGGGGCTACACAAGCTCCTGGCCTATTTTGTGTCAACTGGTTTGTGCTATTTTTATTGAAAATCTGTTTTGGAATATGTGGCACTAAAACACAATATCAACAAACATGATGAGGGTCTTAAGATGGGTTCTATTTTATTACCTAATCTTGATGCTGTGACCTCAAGAGGCTCCTTGTGTCAAACTCTAGTTTTAAGACCTTCATTAGTTCAGTTTTATTCTTGTATGTTGCAAATTTAATAAAATTACCACACAGCAAATATGGGGTCCAGGTAGTATGCCATCATAGAAAAACTGTGCACATTGTGCAGAGGTGGGGGGGGCATTTTTGCCTCAGGCAGGTAACAGTGTAAGCAACATGAAACACAATTATTGCACTTGTACTGTTGCACCAAAGACAAAAGTATATGAAAGATTTGATTTGTGTGACTCCTGTTTGAAATGGTGATAGTCTTAGCAGTCTTCAGCAGTTGCTGCCATCTTTACCAACTTCAACAGATTGCAGAGCAGCCTGTGTTAATGATCGGACTGAATGACTTTTGTAATACCACACTGTGATTTTTGGAAAAGTTCAACAGATTCACTTGGTTGGCAACAATGCAGTGACATTTGGAAAAACTGAATAGTTTACGTGTTGATATTGACTCGAATTACAAATGATCTGTGTGGGTTGGATTCAAACTTAAAGTGGACTAAATGAGTTTTGTAAAAACCCTCATCTGCAACCACACTGTTAGGTCTCTGTGGTACAGGCTAGGCTACCTGACAGAAACACAAGAAAAAAAGTCACATTTTCACCACACAGAAGTAGTTCAGAAGTAATACTCCATAACAACACACTATGTGAACAAGTCAGAACTGGTCAAGTAATAATTGATAAACAATCATAACAAACCACTGTACATACATTAAAAATTATACAATAGTTAGTAAAGTTGAAGAATTTAACTAACATCAACTTAGCAGTGTGGCTAACCAATCATCTATAAACACAATAAACAAGGAACACATCACAACAGTGAAGCTTAGTGAATGAAGATGAACCAAATCAATACATTGACAAAAGTTAAATAGCCTTATGCTTAGCTATGTACACAGATAAGCTATGCTATGCCTCGTTGAAGTTTAGCAGCTTGGTGCTAATTTGCTTTGTTGCTCCTGTTGCTTGGAAAGTTAGCGAGCAGACTTTGTGTTGTAGCTGCTGGAGCTAAATAACTTTCAAGTTTAAGTTTAAGCTTAGTTTCAGGCAGGCCCTTTTTGTTGCGGCCATGAAGAAAATGTGTCAGCCTTGTGCAGGACACACTGTTGAGGGGACCTCTGTCCAGAGGTCAGAGAGGGCTGCTGTGCTGCACCCCAGTTGAGAGTCCAGAGAAGAGGACTGGGCCACACCCTCAATGGAGACTTCCAGGGAAAGAGAAGAAAATAGGGACGCTGGGGCTTTACATGACCAGATGAGGTCATGGGTCACATGCCAGCTTGACCAATGGTAGATGAAAGCTGGGTACATGGGTGGAGTTCCACACCCAGGTGTGAAAACACGGAGGATCCTGGGAGACACTGGGCTTAATGTCTTTGCATTTAGAGGTAAGCTTATTCCATGGTCAGATCTGACCTCCAGATAGAGACAATAAATCTGTCATTAAAAACCTGGAATCTATCTATCTATCTGTCTATCTATCTGTCTATCTGTCTGTCTGTCTGTCTGTCTGTCAATCAAAGAGAATCAAAGGGAGAGAGTGGAGGAGATCGAGACTTCAGGCCATCGACGTCTCTAATACCAAATAATACAAAGAGAAAAAAAAATGTAACCCACCAGAAATTTGGGCCTGTTTCTACATAACTAATTTGTCATTGCGTGGAAAAAATTGCTTCAGGAGGGTGTTTCCTAAATCCATTCTGAAACCTGCTTCACAAAGGTCTGTGATTGGGAAGGGCACTGCATGCTGATGGACAGAGGGGAATGTGAAACAGAAATGATGAGAGGGAGGCTGCTGATTGAATGCACTGTCTGGAGGCACTGCATGGACTGGTCGTTGAGATTTGCCAATCTGACACCAAAATTCACACACAACAATTACATATAGATGTGCAAAACAATATATGAAAGCAGCCCATGAGCCATAATACATAAAAAACACCCTACACAGTGTCCAGATCAATCATGTTACACCTTAATGACAGGAGATAAAGTCAGATGCACTGACCAGGACAGAACAGTGCACATATTTAAACCTACCAACAGGATTTTCAATCCGATTTTATCCGATTTTTCTCATATCACTCACTGCATTAGAAATGCTAATGGTTATTGATCAGTTTTTCGAGACCTCCCCCTGGTTGAATGGCGCTGTCTGGTATTCCAGGATTTAGCCAAGTTTCTGTGAAACAAAGGACTTTACAGTTCCTGATATCCCGCTGGAAACTGATGCGGGCACGGAGGTCGTCCAGTTTATTATCCAACGCCTGCACATTGGCTAGCAGGATGCCTGACAGAGAAGATCCATGCAGCCGGGACCGCAGCCAGTGTTTAATTCCTCCATGTTTTCCTCATATGTTGAGGTAGATGCATAGATGGAAGCAGATATGGTCTTGGTTGTCTTTGTGGTCGGGGTTGTAGTTGGTGTTTGTCCCCTCCACCTTTTCCCTGATGTTTACTCCGATGTTTACATTTGAAAACCTAGACCAGCCAGGCAGCAGAGTCGGCAAGAGGAGATTCAACAAAGCTGTGAGTCGACCATTTCCCTATCCCGATGAGTGACTTGTAGTCGTATGTTATCATTGTCCAATATTATTCACAAAAAGTACAACTAATATAAAATAAGCGTAAAGAGCATAAATTTGCGTAAATTTTGCGGAGCTAATGGCAGTTCCACACTTCAGGTGATGACACCTAAGCTGGTTCCATTTGCCACTGGAGACCGAGAGATACAGCTGAAAGCTCATAAAAAGTTTGTAAGTAGGCCTTGACTTAAGATATTATGTCACACATACTGATCTGAAGGTCAAGAATGACTTTCAATGCTCACTTGGAGGGCCTGGTCAGCTTTGTTCTTTGTAGAAGCAGAGTGGGGGTTTCTGGCACAATTTCACCCACTCTTCAGCTTTGTTCTTTGACCTGAATGTAACAGTGGCCAGGAGGTTGCTTCAAATATATACATGATATGATATATATAAAATGCCCAAGTCCAGTATGATTCATGGAGTATTCATTTCATTGTTTTCATTACATAACAGTTTGGACAACTGGTTCATCAAGAGCAAAGTTCATTGACATTGTATGTACTAAACAGCCTGTGATTCTCCCTTCAAGCAACGCTATATCCAGCATCTTGTCAGCAGAACTGCAGGAAGTGAACAAACCAGTACAATCAGGACTGATCAGTAGCATCCCAGCAGTCAGAGGTCAACAAGAGTGATTTGTGTGGGTGTATGCCTGTGTAAGGTCAGGACGAGCTTCTCTGCAAATCACCCTCTTACTGGGCAGAAATGTGAGGCATGAAGTGGCGGGGAAATCACAGAATAGCCTATTGTAAATTGTGCTGAGCTGGAGATGTGGAGCCAGCATTGTGACACTATTATCTTTCCATCTGACATGAGATGTACCACATTATTCATGGTGAATGAATAGATGGAGGATCCCAAAGGCTTGGGTGAGTGGAGATGGGCAAACAAAACAATAGATGAGTATTTATGCAGTCGCTGTAGTAGAGGCGCTGCCTGGAGATTACTTACAAACTGATGTATAACGTGCATGATATGCCATCCCTTTAGGAATGATTAGACTGTGCAGATTTTCATAAAATGAACAGCAATTGTTAACATCTGTCCGTTCCCTGCTTTATTTTGCACAAACACATTTGCAGATAACATTCGAACGCCTCTGAAATCAGCCGCAATTCATTGTAACTCTTACGCTGAATGTATAATAGTCCAGTCCTACTGGCAAACAGCTGCTTGGCTGTTATCTCACAGGAAGCTTGATTTCGATAAACACAGCTGATAAACACGCCTCCCACAGTATCCAGTAATCACTGTAATGCATGAGAGGTTAGTAATGCGCGTGATGCACCTTTAGGTGGAGAGGGATGGACAAGAGCCACAGTCAGTTGGGCCTGTAGGGTCTCTTCACCGACTGGGGTGGGCGGGTCGATGCTCAGAAGCCAGACCTGATGGGGTCCCTAATGGTGCCTGTATTGATCCTAGCATGGTGTTCACCCCATGGGTCTAATGGAAAAGACTGCAGAAAAAAAGGAAAAAGTGCTCTCCACTCTCAGAATTTGGATCACACATTGGGGCAGAAGTGTTCACTTTGTCATGCCCTTCAGATGGACAAAACTGTTCTGGTTTATTTGAGCAGTTGAGAGCAGAGCTGTTGCTCAGAGGTGAGCCAATAAAGTAAAAGAGCAGCTGAGGAGGCTCATGCTGGAAAACCAGGCTGCCCTTGAGTGCTTCGCTCCCCCTTTGAATAAGTGCTCACAGCCACCAGCTATGATATATAGCCTACATGTCCCCTAATGACCTTGATGTGGTATATTGAATGTAAACTAGGTTTCAGAGTATGTTTGCGCATCAACTGTGGTACATGGTGCTAAAGGGTCATTGTCTGTCTTAAGGCTAGATAAACAGGCAGCCCTGGTTTGATTTGGATGAGGTTTGGGTGGCAAAGATGCAGGTTAAGTAAGGCGTTTCTGCTGGTGATATGTGTGGCACATATCAGCCCAGTTTTCTCTAGGAATTACGTTCATATCGGACAATCTAAACATTTGCCGGCGGGAGGAGGCGTCACTAGGAATACACGCCGCTTTCACTGGTTGAATTGAGCTGGGCATCCGGCTTATGCGCCGGCAGAGACAACATTTAAATGGTGTGCAGACTCTGCCTCCGCAGGCGTACGCCGGCGTGGTAATGGTGCAGACCCTGTCTCCGGAGCTGTTGCCAGGGACCGCCAAAATCAAAACAAAATGAAAAGTTCCATAGAACCGCTTTAAGCAGAGACTTTTATTTTGGAGAGTACAATTTAACATTTCATGTGTTATACCTTATATAATTCTCAAATTTTTTGAAGTGTTACATTTTTATGGGAGTAAATATGTTTTAATGGAAAATTCATACAGTCCTTCTATAAAACATAATGTTCTAAACAGGAATTTTAGCACAGATTTTATTTCAATACCTGCATGTGTATGTGCACTTCCTCTAACTTTAATTCCTCATTTTATTCTGGACTCTTCCCTGAGAAGGTATGTATTAGTGATGATATTGTAGGGTAAAGTAGAACTCTAGTGATGTCCTTGAGAGATACAGTAGAACTCTAGTGATGTCCTTGAGAGATACAGTGGAACTCTAGTGATGTAATTCTGAGAAATATTATATTGTAACACTGTGAGTTACAGAAGAACACTAGTGATGACATTGTGAGATACAGTACAACTTTCATGATATCATTCGGAGCTACAGTATAACTCTAATGATGTCACTGAATGCTACCTACAGTAGAGTTCGATGGATGCCATTGAGAGCTACAGTGGAACTGTGAGGATGCCATTGTGAGATACTACAGAACTCTAGTGATGTTATTGTGAGCTACAGTAGAACTGTAGTGAAGTAATTATGAGCTAAAGGAGAAGACTAGTAATGTCATTGAGAGGAACAGGCAAGCTGTAGTGATGTCATTGAGCGCAATAGTACAACTCGATTTAATTGTGAGCAACACTGGAAAGCTTGTAATGTCATAACTAGTGATGTCATTGAGAGCTACAGTAGAACTCTAATGATGTCATTGAAACTCTAGTGATGCCATTGTGAGGTACAGTTGAGTACAGTAGCTCACTAAAGTTGAGAGCAATAGTAGAATTCTAGTGTTTCATTATGAGCAACACTTGAAAACTTGTGATGTCATTCTTAGTAATGTCACTGAGAAACAGGTGTATTTCTTAAGTTAACTTAAGAAAGCTAAATTCCCATGCCAAGTTCTCGTCAACTTTTACAGAGAAGCAATAGAAAGTATCCTGACTAGAAACATTACAAATTGGCATGGTTTGTGCACGGCCCAGGATGTCGGTGAGGTGAAGTGCCTGTGCGGAACGAAAAGGATATTAAAAGACAATACCCACCTCAGCAACAGCCTGTTCGCCCTGCTGCCGTCTGGCAAGTGATACAGAAGTATCCGCTGCCGCACTACACTACAGAGCAGCTTCAATAGAACTCTAATGATCTCATTGAGAGCTACAGTAGAATTCTAGTGATGTCATTAAAAGGTACAGTGGAGCTCTAGGGATGTCATTGTACAGTAGAACTGTAGTGAGGCTACTGTGTGATAAAGGAGAAGACCAGTGATGTCATTGAGAGCAGTAGTAGAACTCTAGTGATTTCATTATGAGCAACACTGGAAAGCTTGTGAAGTCATACTTAGTGATGTCACTGATAACTACAGTAGAAAAGCAGTGGTGACATTTCGAGCTACAGTGGAACCCTAGTGATGACATTGTGAGCTACAGTAAAACTCTAATACAGTAGAACTTACAGTATACAGCGCTTTTCTAGTCTTCCGGCCACTCAAAGCGCTTTACAATACGTCATTCACCCCATTCACTCACACATTCATACACTGATGGCGGAGGCTTCCATGCACAGTGCTCATCAGGATCTAAATTAACTCATCCATACACACACACACATAAACCAATTTGCAGTGAAGTAGTTCAGTGCATTCAGAGCTACAGGAGGACCCTGCTGATGACATTGTGATCTACAGTGGAACCCTTGTGATGACATCATATCGAGAGCTACAGTAGAACACTAGTGATGTAATTGTGAGCTACAGTTGAACACTAGTGATGTAATTGTGAGCTACAGTAGAACTCTTGTGATGTAATTGTGAGTTACAATAGAACTCTAGTGATGTAATTGTGAGCTACAGTAGAACACAAGTGATTGTATTGAGCAATAGTAGAACTCTAGCGATGACATTGAGTTGCAGAAGAACAGCAGTGATGTCATTGTGAGCTACAGTAAAACACTGTGGTGTCATAACTCTAGTGATAACATTTTGAGCTACACTAGAAAACCAGTGATGACATTGTAAGCTACCGTAGAGCACTAGTAATTACATTGATAGCTACAGTAGATTTGAAGTAATTCACTGAGAGCTACAGCGAAACCCTATTAATGACACTGTGAGCTACAGTAGAACTGTAATGATGTCATTAAGAGCTACAGTGGAACTCTATTGATGTCATTAAGAGCTACAGTAGAACCCTAGGGATTTCATCGAGAGCTGCCGTGGAACTCTAGTAATGTCACTGAGAGCTGCAGCAGAACTTTAGTGATGTAATTGTGAGCTTCAGTTGAACACTAGTGATTGTAGTGAAAGCTACAATAGAAACCCAGCGATGACACTAAGTTACACAGGAACTCTAATGATGTCATTAAGAGCTACAGTAGAACCCTAATGATGACGTTGTGAGCTACAGCAGAACTCTTGTGATGTAATTGTGAACTACACTGGAACACTAGTGATTGTATTGAGAGTGATCGTAGAACTTTAGCGACGACACTGTGAGTTACAGAAGAACACTAGTGACGTCGTTGAGAGCTACAGTAAAAACATCAGTGTCATTGTTAGCTACAGCAGATTTGAAGTGATGTCACTGAGAGCTACAGTAGAACTTTAGAGATGTAATTGTGAGCTTCAGTTGAACACTAATGATTGTATTGAAAGCTGCAATAGAAATCCAGCGATGACACTAAGTTACACAGAAACACTACTCTTGTGATGTAATTGAGAACTAGAGTAGAACAATAGTGATTGTATTGAGAGTGATAGTAGAACTTTAGCAGTGACACTGTGAGTTACAGAAGAACACTAGTGATGTCATTGAGACCTACAGTAAAATATTGATCAAAAAACTAAAGGTAGCCCATGCACACCAGTGCTTCTCTACTGAGTGCCAGCTGGTGCAGGGTAAACCACAGTAAACCAAAAAAGACACTGTAAACCTTTTGTGGTTTACAGTAAAATATTGATGTCATTGTGAGCTACAGTGGAAGAGTACTGATGTCACTGAGAGCTACAGTAGAACTTTAGTGATGTAATTGTGAGCTACAGTAGAGAACTAGTGATTGTATTGACAGCGACAGTAGAACACCAGCGATGACACTGTAAGTTACAGAGGAACACTAGTGATGTCATCGAGAGCTACAATAAAAACATCAATGTCATTGTTAACTACAGCGGATTTAAAGTGATGTCACTGAGAACTACAGTGGAACCCTAGTGATGACATTATGAGCTACAGTGGAACAGTGGAACTATAGTAGTACTAGAGTAGAACACTAATGATTGTACTGAGCGACAGTAGAACTCTAGCGATGAGACTGTGAGTGACAGAAGTAGTATTAAGTAGTAGAAACAGTAGTGGTCTCATTGAGACCTACAATAAAATATTGATATTGTGAGCTACGGTAGAACACTGATGTCATAAATCTAGTGATAAAATTGTGAGCTACAGTAGAAGAGTGGTGATGTAATTGAGAGGTACAGTCTGCATCTGCTAACTGAACACGCGTACACCCTACCAAAGGATGACGATGGAATTCTCCATCTTCTTGAGGATCGATTAAGTTTACAGAGGTCATATATATCCCAAAATAGTGTGTAATGATATAGATCCTGTAACATTCATATTTCCAACAAAGAAGCATACTGGGTTATGTTACTAGAAAGAGAAACAAGGCAAGGAGTCAGGGTGTGGTTTGTTACCAATTTTTGTTTGAGCTTAAATACATTTGGAAAGTTTCTGCTAATTAGAATAGTAAGTGATTTATTTGTACAGAACTTTTTCTACATCAGACATCCCAAAAGACAAATGGAAGACATAAAATAGAGACCGAGTAGAAGTAATAAATAAAACAGAGATAACATTAAATAATCAATAAAGCTTATCAAATTTAGTTTTTTACATAGTATTTTATAACTATCATCTTCAGCTTCACTGCACTTTTATATCCTGTCAACTTTCAGCTGGGAAACATCCTTTTCTTTTGATTCAATGATAGATGTCTCCCGTTGTCATAATTTATTGCAGCTATCATTACTGCAGATTCACTGATTACCAAATTAACCTTCAGATCACTATTCAACTGTAATTGTTAACAAGAAATGTTTGCCTGCAATTTCTCATTCTATTTCAGCCACTGACGCAGCTGTCAGCTGCAGTGCACATCTGCAGGGAAATTGAGTATATGGGAGAAAGAACGTGCACCAGCCGGCACAGAGATGCTTTCCAACACAAAAGGGATACTCTGCATTATACAGCAAACTTTTCCACACCCTGCAGAGTTCGACCAGATCACTCAGCTGTGATTTATGGGAAAGGTCAACTAAATGCATGATAAAATGATTGCCTGAAGATTAAAGTGCTGTTCTGCTGATGTTTAGTGAGTCGACTCAGGAAACTGAAGTTTCGCTCCCTTCTTTCCTATACCAATAAAGACTCAGTCAACATTACTGCAAGACGGGCAATAATTCACTTCAGTTTTATACTTGGAATATCCATGTGGAGTGATTTTAAAGCATGAAATAACTGGATTTGTGGCTGTCTCCCAGTAAGTTTCACCCCACTTTGACCGTCACAAAACAGCGATTCTTTTCCACCTGTTATCTCTCACAAAATGTCGGTGACATCCTTGTTGAAATGTTCTTTGAGAATAAGGCTTTGATGCCTGTGAAAACCTCATAAATCCCACTGTTTGGCTTTTACAAGTTGAAAAAAGGAAATTTGTTTTACTGGAAAAAGTAGCTGAATGTTTTAAGGCGTAAACTTTGTTTTGCACCTTTTTGTAGAAGTAAGTCTTCACTCCTATTCAGAAACGTAACAATAAAAGCTTTTTATCACATTTCCTTCAATTAAAAATATTCTTAAATTCAACGAAGCTCAGGAGGTCTGAGTGATCATGCTAGACAATCAGTGATCATGATTAAAAATGTGTTATGTGAAACATTATGTCTAATTCAGAATATGACAGTTTTAAAATACCAACTTCACCTGTAGCTTTCTTATAAATTTTTTCGATTGGGTGTTACACCACTTCTTTTGCATTTACACACTTGTAGTCGGTGTTGACATTTTTATTATTTAATTATGACCACAGTCTTCCCACCTAGTAGCCTGACTTTACCCTAATCTTAACAATACCTAGATACCCATACAGGCATATACAACTGAAAATTATAGGACAATTTTGTTACAGATGCATACAAAATGAAGATTCTAAAGAAAACACATAATCCAGGCACCAAGGCAGCTGGCTGATGAAAAATAGTTACATTTGAACACAACAGTTGCTGTTTGTATCTGTTTACCAAACAGAATTCAAATTTCACATGAACAGCTGAACTGCAAAGGCAAAGAGGTACAAACAACTGAAATAATGCCCCATAAATGTAGCATTCATCACACACAAAAGATAGATGATAGATTGAGTGTGAGCAGCAGCGAGAGGAAACTGGCTTCTTCCTGATCTGTGTGTCAGACCATCAGAAGAGGTGAGGAATGGATGCAATTAACGCTGTGTCATTGGCTGCATTATCATAAATATTGCAAGGTGAGGGGTAATTTGTATGACTGATAGAAGGAGTCTCTGACCAAAGAATCCAAATATTACTTCCCATATGGCTTTGCAGTTGAAGGCCGATAGAAGACAAACGACATAATAATCAGGTAAAAATATCTCAACATAATATTTCTCATATATTGACTGGGGAATCTACCTTAATCATTCATTTAACCATAACATCTGAACATCCTGATAACTGGCTGGGTATGAGTCACACAGATTTAGAATGGTTTAAGTTTTACTTAAAGAGTAATACTAAACACACTCTTCTGAATAAGTAATAGGCTGGGTTTGAGTGCACTCTTTTAATCTGTGAAGGGGACATGTCCTCTTTATAGGCACTGGTGACTCCAGATCAGCTTGTCCTCGTCTGTGCTGTGGAGTGCCTCAAGGTTCGCTCTTTGGCCCGATTTTATTTTACATTTATTTGCTGCCTTTGGGACATCTTATACACTGACATAATATCAATTTCAATTTTTATGGATTTTTATATGGATACATTTGTAGAAACATAGTCTAATGGCGTGTCTTGACCCCTTCCAATTTGCATATAAAAAATCAAGAGGTACTGATGATGCAACCCTAACTTTATTTGACTCAGTGGCCAAACATCTCCAACTGAGCACACACTATGCCACAGTTTTAGTTATTGATTTTAGTTCAGCTTTTAATATAATGAAGACACATCCTCCAGTAAAGACTGTTGGATCTATGGGTGAATGGTGGTCTAATTTTGTGGATCAAAGATTTTCTGTCTGACTGTCCACAAAGAGGTCCTCTAATGGCAACGTGTCAGAACTTACCATTTTAAACACAGGCACGCCCCAAGGTACCATTCTATCACCTCTATTATTTTCAGGGTATACCAATGAATTCAGAATCCAAGACTCAGATTTTAGCTTACTTAAAGCAGCTCAGTGGAACTTTTCATTTTCTGTTGATTTTGGCGGTCCCTGTGGACAAAGGCAGTAGTGTTTCACTTAACGTTAGGTTACATGTCCTATCCGCTTCACTCCCTGCCACAAGGAGAGTACTTCACCGGGAGAAGAGCGGGCAGCAGCTCCAGAGATGGACCTTCAGTTAGCGGCTGAAGCATCTCGAATTTAGCCATAGCAAACCCCAGCACCGTTTCGTCTGATTTCACGGAAAAATCCGACCCGGTCACAGACATTAAGAATAACAATTAGAAACTAATAGAAATAGCCAGTCTTCTTCCTGTTGGTCTTGTTTGTACTTTTTGTAATATTAGTATTGAACTGTATTTGATTGTTTATGGTTGAACTCCAAGCTCTCCCAATGTTTTTACTGTTTCTTACTAATGTCTTATTTGTAACCCATGTTGATTGTGTTGAAGCCAAAGACAATTTTGACATTTCTAACCTAACCTTATAGGAAGGAAGGGGGCTAGCTAGCTTTAGCTCTCTCTCTTTCATGGATCTAAATGGCATGAGAGCAAATCACCTGTGATGTAATTGTAAGTTTGTACCAAAAATTCATACCCCCCGCGTGTGTGTGTGTGGAGGGGGGGGGGCATCTGATGGTGCCTTTCTGTCAGGGCTCCAAGACTCTGGAGTTTATTACCTTGTCTTTCGTAAAGCACTTTGTAACCTTGTTTTGAAAAGTGCTATAAATAAAGTTCATTATTATTATTATTATTATTACTAGATTAATAGCAGTTCTACTAACATACAGCTGAAATGTGATCCTATATGTAAAGCCAGCAAGTTTGTAAAGGGGGCAGTGAACATGTAAACTGTGAAACAAGCATGCTTGATGAAAACATTGTCTTGATCACCATCTGTACATGAGATGATTGTGACATCTCTCACGGCACGTGTTCAGGCTGCAATTAATTCTCCAAATTTTATTTTGTCCATTTGCATAAGTGATTATGTTAGGCTGCAGCACCCATATGTTCCACCTGTGTTAACTGCTTAATGGTAGCACAGGGAAATTTTGGAATTGGATGACCAGCCTCCTTCTTAGGGGTAACGCCTGCGGTGATAGCTGTGTTGTGTCCAATCTAACCTGGCATTTCCTTTTTTCTTAACGTCTGGAGCTGAGAGCTGAAATGCCCCTTTCTGGAAGAAGCTGTTGACCCTTTGTCAGACTTTATATACAAGGTTGCACCAACGGCAGAGCCAAGATCAATTGTATTCATGTCATTTCCGCTGACGCTGCTGTCTTGGAGCGGGTCAGTCCACTCACTCGAGCTGTCACCACACGCTAACTCAGTCGTCTGGAGGATCCTCTTGATCTCCCACACATTCACCCAGGTCATTTCTCCTTGTTGCTTCTGATTTTCTTAACATTACCGCTGTACTTTTTCCATTTACATAAGATAAACTACAACATATATCTCTTTTGACATCATTTGAGATGTGGATAGAGGAAAAAGGCAGTTTCTGAGCTTAACTGTGTAGGTTTACTGCACTAAAACTATAAAGGGACTGTGAAATAAATATGTTTTTGTCATTGCAGCTTTTTTTGTTGGATTTGATTCCAAAAATTGAGATTGTAATATAAAAGTCAAGGGTTCAAGCAGTCTCCTGGTGTCCTATGGTAAAAATGAGTGTGCAGTGAGAACTTTACTGATGGTAGCTACCAGCCTTGTGTTTTATGAGTAGGATTGGACATATGCATAACTTGCATGAATACTGTGAACAAAACATGGCACCATATTTGATTCATTCAAATAAAAAACTGACCCAGAAATGATAAGTGAACTGATATAAACTGCAGGTTGTAAAATCATTTTTTTCAAAGGCATGATCTTTCCCTTAAACCTGGTGTTAGCAACACACATGACAGAATTTTAGGCTCAGTGATGTGCTGTTTCTTGCTGAAATGCACCTTGGGAATCGTGGTTAACTTCTCCCCTGAAATTTGAAAGCACAGCTGTTAATCTTTTTGACTAATGATTGGTCCACTAGAGTTTCATACCAACCCAATCCAAAGAAGTGCTCCAACTGTGAATCATAATGTTGTCTATGGGAAAAATGAACGGGACTTTACTTCTGCAACCAGAGGCATCTTTCATAATACAATTGCACATTGCATACTGGGGCTGCACTGAACCTGTATTGAAATTTACAGCAAATGTATTTCATAGCAGAGTAGTTCTGCTTTAAGAAAATATAACCTGCATCATAGATTACTTTTGACAGTTTCCTGTCCCATTGTCTCATAATCTGTCAATGCACATAGTAGACCCTGTAAAGTTCTCTTATGTGCTCTTACATTGCTAGTGGTATTTAAGCTATTCCACTATAGTCCAACTCCAAGAGAGGAGTAAAGGTAGGAGTCAAGTGTCATTGCTCAAGAGCACCTTAGCTGAGGGAAGGGCCAGGAGACAGCATTGTCCAAGTTGTCCAAGTTATCAATACACAATAAAATGTGCCAAAGTTGGGTGAGCATTCCTATGGAAGCCCAGTATTCATGTTACATGATCTTTTAACCCATCATTAGGCCCTGCAGTGGGTATCAGGCTGTGCTGTCATAAATCCACTGGGCCCCATTCTCTAACCCTGACCTAATGTACTTTTATCAACTTATATGACTCCTACACAGTACACCTAAGGAAAGAGCAGATACTCAGCTGCTTATTCTGCATTATAGCCTAAGTTACAATGGTTGGCTCAACTGGCGAGTAACCCATCTGGTATGAGAAACTATCCCACCTGTCTTACCAAAGAAAAGGACATGGTTTCAATATGAAGTTGTGTGGGAGTGTAAGAGTGCAGTCAGTCTACAGGGTCATCAGGTGGGTACCCTCTCAATAGCTGGTGTTCCACTGAGTTGGGCCCACGACACAGAGAAGGCTCAGAAGAACCACCCCCTTTATTACCTGCACCCACATACTCAACATCGTTCTCGGAAGCAAGCTACATATCCCCAGCCAACAGCATGGTAGCTAACAACAACCAGCTAACATGTTAAACTACCTAGCAGGTTGCCTTTATTGGTAGCGTGCTGCTTGAGCCATCAAATAGTTTCTTGCATCTCCACTGCCACTGTGATCTGTTTGTTGAAATTGGATGTGATGCCTCCAAATCTGATTGTAACATATTTGAATCCTTACTGACAAAACAACCTCTGATGCACCCATAACAAATACACCCACAAAAGGCTGTTGCAGGATGTTAGTTCATCATACTGTTTAATCAGGTTCAGATTCTAGTGGCAAAGTAAGTAAATGCGGTCATATTTCTAAATTAGACTTGGCTGCACTAATATTTTACAATTAATCTTAACATGTAAGAACAAAGCATCTCTGATATACAGTGTCATATTTTGGAGCTGCCAGTGTGCAAACCAGCTCAGTCAGGCCTTAACCACACACAGTTCAGTCCTCAAAACAAAAGTAAATGTCATGAGCTGAGTCATAATTGTGACCCATAATGCTATATGTTATTTTGTAAGAGTCATTTCTTTTCTAATGGTGGATATCTCATTTAGGAATGATACGCTTCATTTTTATGAAATGATGTGTTCACCTGGTATCGATGCGCTCTCTGCAATTCAGAGGGGCAGAGCAAATCATTAAAGACATTTGGCAACTTTATCCTCCACACAGCCAATAAATGAGAGATCAAACACTGCTATCCAGTATTTCCCTATAATTTAGACGTAGTTTTAATAGTTGGTTTGCATTTTCTAATTTATATTTGGAGATATGTAAAAAAAATCCTCATGCAACCAAAACTGGACTCTTAGAGAGCAAAATAAGAAAAACCACGTCGAGCAGCGAGATTGTGTTCAATGCTGTAATATTAGACAAGAGATACTTTACGCAGATAAAAACAACCAACTGATCTCAACTGGAGGTTTACATCTTAAGGTCTCAGCTGGGACCAGTATCAATGAACAGTGTAAGCATGTAGAAAAGAAGAAGGATAGACTCCATTTTTACCTGTCACTATCACTACAGATCTGGAAATCATTCCTCAGAGGATGTGCACAAACATAGGAAACCTTTTAACCAGCTACCTCTGTGATGCTTCAACCCATGCTCTCTTTCTACCTCCTTGAGGGTACACACATGATGTTACCAAACAAGATGCCACTTTTGTTAAACAGTAATAAAATGTATTCTACCCATACAAAGTTTCAAAATGACTCTGAGGGATGCATACAGGCACTGAAAAAGTTTAAATCCACTGTTAGAAAATCTATATGAAGTACATTTTCGGTATGAAGTGCATCATTGTCAACACTTTTGGTTTTCACAGTAAAGTCCTACCACTGCCTACACATTAAAATGCATTTATTGTGAATGTAGGAAGTGGCAATGTATCAGTGGTAGCTTTACACACATAACATTGCTGCAGCAAATGAAGGAGGTGGAACCGAGAACTGTATTTAATGTGGATCTGTGATGTTATGCCAATAACAGATCTGTTTAATAAAGTCTCTGTGCATCCCCATTTCTGACCAGCTGGATGTTAACACTGTTGTCTCCCTGATTTTTTCAGGTAGCTTGGATTCTTGTGTGCATATAGTGGCTGTCTTGCTATTGGTCACTACCCAAAACTTAATCTTGGCCAAAAGATTGGGTTTTGGCTAAGATGTCTGTTAAAGTTATAATCTCGAAGATTTTCATTTTGTTGTCTTTCACAGCACCTATGGCGATAATCGGTAAATGCAGGTGTTTTTTTGGACCTCACTTCAGTTTCAGTTTCATTGTCTGTAGTCATCAATCTTTTCTTTGTTTGTTCGGCCATAATAACCGTTTACTCACAACACTAGCAGAGACCGGAAAAAACAGAGTGCCGCTTCACACGCAGGTGAGTTGAAGAGCGAGTCTGTTGCGTTAAAAGCCTTGTTAAAAGTCTAACTGTGCGGCTTGTGATTTTTCCGGGAAAGCACCCAGGTCGTAATACTGCAAATGCTGTAGGCTTTCATCAGTGGGCCATAGGCTCAATCGCTATTGAGTTGCATCATTTGGCGATAGATAATGACTAAACAGACATTTATTTAAAAGAACATCTTCAAGATTATGACTTTAAGTAGTTCAGCACAAAGACAGAACGCACCAAATCAAGAGCTTGTTCAGCAAATAAAGTACTGCATATTTCTACAGTAATGTAATGTGGCTTGGCGTGGCTCAATCCAGATGAAACGTTATAGTTGTATGTGTTGTTATCTTTACCAACAGTAGGCTGTCCAAAAATTTATTTAATGTTTGGCTTGAATGATAGTGGCTTACAGCCATTTAGGAAGTTTAAACATGTTTTATATGAGTTTGATTCATATTCCCTGGAGTCTACAAAAAACATAATTTACGAAAAATAAATAAAATGGAGTTATCTGTTTTTGGTATGAGAACGTACATATTGTCAACAACATATCCTCAGATATATTATAAGGGCATAAAAGTACCAAGAAACGTTTTTTTAAAGTAAAGCTGTAGTGCAGCGTTAAGGCCTGGTCACACCAGAGAGTGGCACAGTGCTAGAGGCTTGGTGACGTAGTGACTACTCGCAGGGCTAGTTGGTGAACCGCTATTACTGTTTTTTCTCGGTAGCATGCTGTTTACTCTTCCCCTGGCATTTCGTCCTCAGGACTGTACATCATTTCATTCAATAAAGAATTATTGAAGAAAAAAAGGCTCTTCAAGCTAATGAGCTTGCTGACAGTGAACAGTTAATAAAGTGTTCACTGTCTAATATCACAGTTACCAACAGAACAATGAGTTTACACAGTTTACTTACGAGACATACTGTATATATATATATATATACATATATATATATGTATATCATCGACTCCTGTCTCATAACTGAAAATCATGGTTCTGTTGAGCAGTTTATACTCCAGCAGATGAGGTTAAATTAGACTGGAAATGAATATAATAAATGAATTTATTACGTTCTGAATTTTAAATGCGAATGTCAGCCAGCCAAATCATCGTAAAAAAATTAATAAATACTAAAAAAATCAAGGTTCCCTGTGGAGTTTTTGACCATAAGTGGCCATATGGAGGAATGTTTTGATGAGTGGATCACTATTTGCTTGTAGCCTTATGTACAAGCACACAAGATACAAATTCCTGACAATGGTATTACATGCTATTCCGCTGAAATCCTTGATTTTACCACAGCATTTGCTGATGTTAACAGATATCGGGGAGTTAGCAAGGGCCCAAGTTGGCTTCTGGAAGCTGTTGAGGAGTTAAGTTAGCTTAAGTTAGTTTGCCTGAATATCAAAGCCGTACCAACAGGCTCTTAAACTGCTCTTAAACCAGAGAGGATGAATATTATCAAGGATAGTCTGTCTGCTGGCTTGTGTAAAGCCAATCCATTTTTTATGAGAATACAATACTGGCAGCTCAATCAGCATGCAGCACAGCGTGCAGGAATGCAAGCTGCTGATCTCGCTGCTATTTCTGCCTTTCTCCGTGTCTAAAGCGGACTTTCTAAAGCATACTATCTTCTGCTGTGTTGTGTAGGTCAGTCGCAGTATTGACTGAGAGTGTTTTCAGGCATATTAAAGCCAGTGACAGTTCCTGAGGTCAGTGGTTGGAGAAGTTGTTGCCTCCATATCGGACTGGATCATAATACGTTTCTGAAAAATCAGTGAGTTTTCATTTAACACAATTCCAAACTTAAATGTGTACACAGTGTATGTGGGCATGTGAGTGTGTGTGGTTGATTTTTCTATTTACAGCTTTTGGGTGTGGGTGTGTTACTGAGGGAAGCAAAACAAGAGAAAAAAACAAAGAAATGGAGGAATGTTGGCCAAGTAAATCAGACTTGATTTCGTTTTTAGCTTGCAGTCTGACTCTCATCTGAAGAACTTCTCTACTCCATAGTACTGCTAAAGAAGTCAATATATGTGGCTTTAATAGACTCCCATTAAAGGCAGAGCTGTTTCATCTAAAGTAAGTGCTAAAATACTGCAAAGCTGGTGTGCCAAAGAATCTGTTGTAGATGTAGTCAAAGGGAATCCATGTCATGTTTTTTTTCTCTGAAAGTCCTTCACTGGATGCACACAGTTTGTTCTGGATACAGATGCTAATTGCATTTTAATGTGTCATTAAAAATAAACGCATAAATCAAATGGTAGCGCAGTAATTGGGGTTTAGAGACTTAGCAGCCCCTTAGGAGAAATAATCCCACTTTCATAGAAGAGGAAGGGTTCTGAACAGTGCTGGATTTCAGGGCAAACACAGATAAATAGCCAGCTTTTCTGTCTGACCACAGTATGTTCAATGGGGTGCTATTCAGCACTGAGGCCCAGCTTATGAAGGCAGGGCATGATGGAAACAGCATGGAGAGGATCCAGGATCCTCTGTGACTAAATACAGACAATGAAAATGCTTCCACCAGGAGAGACGAGCCAGGATGCCAGGAGCTTTGAATCAAAATATGAATGCAATCTGTTAAACCAACAGGGCACATGCAGGTTAAGCTGAGCTGATTTCATAACTGCAACACAGGCAGGTGTAAGTGTGTGTGTGCATATGTGTGTTTGGGGTAGTTACATAGAAGTTGAGGTGGTCTACTACAAAGCCAGATTCAGTATCGGTGTCAAAAAAAACGACCCACTCAAACCCACTCAAAAACATTTGACTGATCCAGTGGACAGTACTGACCATGACCTCTAACCTTTACTGTAAAAATCTGCAATATTTTCATAAAAACAAATACCTGCTTTGATCCTATAACTCAACTGTTCATAACAGCTTTTGCATTTCCTGTTCAACAACTTAAATGATCAGTTCACCCAGATAACAAAGACACACATTTCTGTCCATGCAGATTTGTCCAGGTTGTGAGATATCTGTCTCTGAAATGTGTACCACTATCCCATAATGCTGAAAAATGAACACTGGAAAAACTCAGCATCAACATGTCTTTCCTAGAACACTGCCCAGGTTACTCTGGGTAATCCACAGACTTCACTGTGAACAATTTTCCATGTAAATGCTGTCCACCAAACAAATAGTCCAGATTTTTTTCTTAAAAAAATACTGAATGATCCCACATCCAATCAGTCAGTATCTCATCGTATCTGCGACCTCACAAAGGCAGCTTGTACTACACAACAACATTAAAGCTGCACTAATCAATATTTTCTACATTAACAGATCAAATTACCATGTGTAATGTGAAAGGGGGACGCTCATAGTAATGAACCCACAGAGAATTATCATCAACTGTGCAGGTACCCTCAACTCAATGGAGCTATTAAGCCTCTTTCAGCTCGTTGTTTTGGTTTTACAATCCTTAACGTTACTGTTTTGGTTCATTCTCACAGCTCTCATCAACCTTTCCAGCAAGAGCAGACAGCGGTTTTCAGTGAAAAAGCACATATTAACTGACTGTACTATATCTGCCCAGCAGACAGACAAAGGTAGCAAATAGCTGGTGAACATAGTGGAGCATTTAGCAGCCAAAGAACCAGATATGTTTCCCAAAGTTAAGAGGCGAGTGAATATTTGACTATCATTCCTCAGGTGACCAGAAACACAACTCCAAATGAATGCTAATGTTGCTTTTTGAAAAAAAAGTTGCGTGAATTAGCAGCAATTGCCACCATGACTAACCAAACAGAGTACCTCTTAAAGAAAGTCATGCAGTGACTGCTTAAAGACATGCCAAAATAAAAACAAGAAAATTATGGATCCCCGCTGTAAATATACAGAATGTATGCAGAACTTGCAGACTCTATACATGAGTCTTCACACACAGACATACATAATCAAACAATCTGGAATAGAGAAGAATATATTATATTATATCACTGGAAAGGTGGAAGATAAGCTGTTGAAATCTTCCCGTCAGACGTGGCTGCCCTGATCTGTTGTTTTAACAGAATTAGGAGGATCTGAGGTGGATTATTGTTGGGGCTGAACCAACACTGTGTAGGACTGCTGGGCTGTGCTTAGATGTTCCATGCATTTTACACTGTTGTCAGAGTGATGTGACAGGGAATGAAAGGCTTTTCTGTGCACACAGGCTGAGATGTCGGGAGGAAGAATGTAGCATGCCATTGAACTCTGCTGGAGACACAATGATTAAGGAAAAGACATATTACCATTCGCCCTATGAATCAGGGATTAAATAAATTCCAAACTGATTACATTTTGGCAAGAGAAACTTTTTTGCTGAAAACTCACATTGCTTTGGTGCCGTGTCAAACTAACCTTGTCATGTAACTGTTGAGTGATTTGTCATACAGTGCTTATTTGGCGGGGCTGAAATGGAATTAAAACTAATCTGACAACTAACTTCTATTCTACACAGGCACCTGCACACTGCTGGGGTTTCAGGAAAATTCCAACCCAAAACACTGTGTCGCTCTTACAAACAGCTAATGGTGTTTGATGTTTTTTTTTTGTTTGAACAACACTTCCAGGAATTGGTCTCTCCTCTCTGACTTTGTTCAACTGGTAAATCTTACTATGCTTTTGTCTCCACTGGGTCAAAGAGAGCCCCTGTGGGTGCTGTCAGAAGCCATTCTGGGAAATGTAGGACTTCACTACTTGAGTTCAAAGTACAAAATGCAAGAAGAGGGGCAAGTGGACACGGCAAAAAAGCAAACAACAACACTTTGTGAAAAATGTGTAAAAATGTATTATTGATACCCGCATACTGAATTATAACTGCATGCATATGATGCTCAATAACAACAGTCAAAAGGCAGTATGAGTATAAAACATGTCAGAATGCTTCACAAGTTCAAGTATCTACTTCCATTCACTGTCCTCATTTTGCATTAATAGTTACATAATGTTTTATGTGTAATATGTTGTGTGCAATATACTTTTTAATGTATGTTAAGTTAAAGGCTCTGTGGAGTTTTCAGTTATGTTTTAAATGCATGATGTTACAATTCTTTTAAAGGCATGAAAATACATTACACTTTACTTACCAACCAATGAAACGCTATGATGAAGCATGCACTATTAAAGACGCATCAATATGTACTTCACTTTACTTAACACATACAATGATAACTTATGAAACTGCATGGACTATTATAGCATACTATGAGTCCTTACTACAGTTGATTGTTGAGGTGTGTATAGGTGAGTATAGGTAGTCATAATTTATTATAAGCCCAGCAGTCCACCTCTAGTTTATAACTAGTCAAGAGCATCCATGAGACACTTGAACTTATAACTTATTATAAGTCACATCTATAATGTTTATGACTGTTGATATAGTATGTCAAAAAGCATTATAAAGCATTATATGTGTTTATGAGTGTAGTCATAAAGCACTATGAATGCCCCCATAACGCACTATAGATGTGGTCTTCAGTGTTACCGTTATGTCTTATTTTTTCTTTAAAATGTGTTCGTAAGGACTGGGGAAAAAAGAACAAACTCCATATCTGGCATCTATATCTATTTAGCAACTCAAGTGACATTTCTGTTTGAAAGCATCTTGTTCAGGTGTAACAAAACAGTGACTCATTGTACACCTTGTGCCATCACTTGATATTAAGTAAATCCTTGAACTGTTTATATATTACGCAGATATTAACAGACCGTTTTAAATCATAATGAAAAATGTCAAACACCCTGCACATCCATGGTCCATCCCACAGAGATGATATCACCTAATTTGGATGATTATATCTCTTCTCAGGACTCTGTGGGCTTGTGCAGACAATGTTTGATTGCCATCCCTGTCACTCTCTTGTTATCTTTGTTGTATTTGTTAGGCAGATACAAATTACACTTTCATCATTCTTATTTGTACATGGAGTGTGGTGACCTCACGTAATGTCGAGCATAGATCCAAGCACCTGCAACCTGAGTTGCCTGAGTCTAATTACCTGGAATTATTTAAAATACCTGTGGGGTGGTCACGGCCTGAGTACTAACTGTTTACAGTAAATCTTTTATATTTGATAGTTTTCCACTGTTGGTTGTGTTTTACTTGCTATTTTATGGCCTACAACTCGAATACATCATTATCAGAATCAGTGTGTATTTATTGTGAATGGTCTTGATCACATGTAACTTTTATTCTTACCTGTGAACATTTTGTAAATGAAACACTGATGAATCTGGCAAAAGTTTCTTGGCATGTCACAGCCAATGACTGTCAACCAGTGGAATAGTGTGAATGTGGTTTATTTTATTATGCTATTAGCCTTTTTTAAAATTCCGGTTACACACTATGATAATTATAGAATCCATGTTTAAAAAGCTGTCTTTAAGGTATTTATAATGCAGTCTTGGCTATATATTAATTTATTCTTGTAACCAAGGCATGATAACAACAGTGCATGTTGTTGCTTTTTGGGAGGGGGGTATGTGCCTGCTGTCTGGATAGATGGCTGTTTTTTTTGCCCTGCATTAGCAGTATGAGCACAGTTTGTAATCTAATTGAGAAAATGGTAAGAATGCCATCTTGAAATAGGCTAATAGTTGATAGTGGTTGTAGAGTGTGTTAATACGCTCCACAATAAGGCCTGTAAATTAGAATTAAATGTTGCTTTAACTGCATATCTGTGGATTTTGGAACAAGAGTGATCCAACAGAAGCAGAAAGTAATGAGATTACACTGGAGTTTCAGTTCTCCAGTTCATTCCATTACTAAGTATCATTTGAAGCAGGTGTTCAGTGTTGTGTAGCGGATAACACTGAAAGTAACCTTCCTAACCCTCACTGTGGCTGTCTGAGAAAGAATGAAGCCATATAGGTAATGTGGGTCTTTTAATTTGTGGTATTACTTTGTTGCCAGTGGAGGTAAAATTATTTTTAACAATAGGATATAACTTTAATGAAGAGCATTTTAGGGTAATGTAATGATCAACAATTGGAGAATTTATGGAGGGTGGATGAGTGAAAAGTAGTCATCCATGAAAAAATAATCAGCCAAATTATGTCTGTGAGAGGAAATAGGGATGGAATAACTCACACAGACAGACCCTTAATGTCTGTGTCTCTATGTAATTTCCTCTCTTCTGCACCTTTTTATGTAAAATTCAAGCAACGGCAAAAACGACTGGAAGCTAGCATGGAAGGGAGAGAGGGAGGAGAGGGTAGTGGGAAGAGACAATGTGTGTTTTAAAATTCTAGTCATTTTTGTTGTCATCCCATAGCAATGTGTCACTGTCAAATGCTTTATCTGTCAGCTGCACTCTTGCCCATAGACAGCCCTGGGCCTTGTGGGAGACTTCACGGTGGCTTTTTTTCTCTTTCCCCCACGTCTGCCTGTGGCAGGTGTGGAGTCATCACAACTCTATTAGCTTCACCACGGCAATAAAAACACATTAACCCACTACTCTGCGGGCCGCACTCATTACCCTGTTGGGTCTCTGAGGAGCTCTGTAGACTGGGATGGGACGTCTACTAATGGAGGCTGGCCAAAATGTGTACATGTACGGTAATACCAAAGCACGGAGCACAGGGGTCCCAAAGAGTCAGGGGGTCCCTAAGCAAGAGCCTCTGTTTGAAGTGACTGATACAAGCTCTTCTCATTGAAGAAGTCACAGGGTGGGGAAGTCCAAATAATGTTTGTTCTTTTTTCACTCAAATATTGATTTTTAATATACTTTTGTTCATTTTCCCTAATACAGCTGCATAGTGCATACTTAATAAAAATTAATGGAGCAATTAAAATATGTTGGACTGCAGAGTAGATCTGTCTTAAGAAAATATAACCTGTATCACAGGTTTCCTTTGATGTTTCCTGTAATATTTTGTACATTATACTACAATATTGTGCATGACAGCTGTGGAGAGGGGTGGCACTCTGCTGTGGCATGAATGATTAGAAAGTACAGTACTGAGACACGATTCAACCAACAAAATAACTATGGAGTTAAGGTTAACCAGCAAAATACCATGATATGCCGATTGACCACAAACAATGTGTGGGGGATGGTCTGTTAGTTAGAAGGGAGCCTTTTACGTGTGTCCCCAGGGGCCCACTAGTTCATTCTTCCATGATTCAGACCATCAGATCAAGCCAACAGATTATCCAGATTATCTAAACCACTTATTTGGAGGTAAAATTAAAAGTGAGCTCCCCTAAAATGTCACTAATAATCCCTCATTGTACATGAAAACTGTGTATTCATCTGTAAACTGTGATGGATGTTTACAATGTACCGTTTGGGTAATAATTTAACCCTCCTTGTTTTCTCCTCTTTGATCATCTGACTGCTCAATATTCTCGCCCCGTCTGACTTATCTTTAGCGATGTTGACACCCAAACCCAGGAAAATAAGAACCAAGTTGTAATAAACCACAATTATCCTTAAATAGCAGGTGTAATTCTAATTTCTCTCAAAATGAAACCACCAGAACGGTTGCAGGGACCCAGACAGCTCAGTCGGGTCCCTGAAACAGTAAATTTCAATAGTCCCTTGCATGTACCAGGGTCATTATCTAGGACTCCTTCAGCACTAATGATACTTTCCTGTATGACATGAATTTTGTCATCTGCCCATGTTCGCTATAATAAAGGCCTTTATTAGATCCCAAAAGGTTTCATCTTCAAAAGTGTCTTCATTAACATGTTGGTGTGGAGAGCATTAGATTCCCCTCTTTTAAAAAACGAAATTCAAGTTGGAGCTGTGAAATGCACCATGAACCTTTTCAAACTGAATCCCTTCCCCTTTGTGTCTGTTCAGGCTCAGCTCCAGTTGCTATCGGGTCCATTCAGACCAAAAACTGGATGAGGCCCATCCTAGATAAGTCACAGGTAGTATTTTGGACCTTTGAAGGCCTCTGGTATCAAATACTCAGCTGGAGTTAGAGTTATATCACACTCTACTCTGAGGCTTGCAAGGCTGCCTTAGAAAAAGATGAAATCCCCCTTCACTCTCACCACCAGTGCCATCTTTCAACAAAAGACAAGCATAATAGGTAGTCACATACCACATTCTGCCCTCTCTGCAGGCATTTCCATCTGCACCCTGATAAAGAGGCCTATTGGTGCTCTTGTCGGGTGGGGTGGAGGTCTGACTGGCTCACCGCAGGGGTTTGTCCACCTCCCTCGCTGTCCTCACTAATCCTAGTCTTGACAACCGGTGAGAGGACCAATCAGAAGATGCCTGGCAGGTCCTCCAAATCCACCCAGGTCAGGGATAATTAGCCTGTAGATTTCTCTTTCTATCCACTGTCTGAACACGTCTGAGAACAGGCCGGCTGTGGGAGACACATTTGCTGGGTCTCAATGGAATTATGCAGGGCAGAATGGTGAGGGTCAGCTTCTTGTGTCCCAGCCTCCAGGCCTCTCCAGGGGATCAAAACGTGGCCCCCTGTTCTTCTTCTTCTTCTTCTATTTTCATGAGAATCTTGTGTGTCTATCTGGAGACTTGGCATTGATTAAAAGCTCTGCAGCTCTGTTCAAGCAGACCACATTCTATTAAAATTCAGTTTAAGCACCATCCATGCTCAGTTATGTTCTGTTAACGTGTTGTTTCATCATTAATTTTTTTTAGAAAAGCTGATTTCAAAAATGTTTAGCCTGGAAGGGAGCCAACAAGTACAACTTCTTCATGTTAGTTTAGTTTTGGGTGAACTAAGATGGCCCAGAATCAAAGGAAGTCATCACTAAGTTTTTCCTCTCATCTTCCTCTTCCTCAGAAAGAAAACTAGATTCATTTAGCAAAACAATCCCAACACAAGGTCCACTCCAGGACAGATAACACTTTTAACCGTGCGGTAAGGTCACCATCAGTGGATGAAGATTGCTCTGTTGTCATGGAGATGGATCTGTTAAGCATGAAAGTTGATCTTGACATTGGAAATAGTAGTTTGCCAAAGTGATCCCCACTCAGACTCTTCAACTTATATTTCATCTGCTTTCATCTCCACTATTGCACAGACAATACAACTGCTTTCAGTGGCTATACATACACTGACATTTCAATTGCTTTCATCTCTCATTCTTCATCTGACAATACAACTGCTTTTGGTGGTTACACATACACTGACATTTCAACTGCTTTCATCTCTCACTGTGTGTTCACACCAAAAGTGAAGTGAATTTTTCGCGCCAGGGAATTACATACAAAGTCAATGCAAAGACGCGAATTGACGTGGAAAATTGCGCGAGTTGAAAAATTTCAACTCAAGTGAGAAATTCGCGTGGCGCTGTGTCGCGAAAGCCTATCAGCATTTAGATTCTCCTGACGTCACTGACGTCCTGACTTGAATCAGAAATGGAGGAGGAAATTGTAGCCTGATGTGGGCACCCAGAGCTCTATGATACTACTTCATATTAGACCGGACAAAATCGGCATTGTTGTGTAGTTATTTCGGCATTATTTTGATCAATTTATTGCCATTAAATCACCGCAAAATCTATTTGTTTTAGGTCCATACCGCTGTAGTAAACCAGATTAATTCAGCCGACATGTCGAGCCGAACTGCTTTTAGAAAACAAGCATTTAAAAGTTGTTTTGCTTGTGGTCTTGCGGATAGACCTGACAAAGCACGAGTTCAGACTTTTTATACATCGGCATTGTTATTTAATTATTTCGGCATTATTTTGATCTGTTTATTGCCATTAAATCACCGCAAAATCTGCTTGTTTTCGGTCCATACCGCTGTAGTAAGCCAGATCAATTCAGCCGACATGTCGAGCCGAACTGCATTTACAAAACAAGCATTTAAAAGTCGTTTTGCTTGTGGTGTTGCGGACAGACCTGGCATAAAACCAGACTTTTTACAAATCGGCATTGTGATGTAGTTAGTTCTGCATTATTCTGATCCGTTTATTGCAATTAAATCACCGCAAAATCTGTCCAGATTACAGCCGACATGTGACGTGAAACTGCCACTCACCGGAGACAGAGAGGTGAATATTCGCAGGTTGTGTTTAAACGCGAATAAACACAAATGATCTGGCGATCAAACTCGTGCGAGTAACACGAGGCGAAAATTTGCTTCGCGTTTGGTGTGAACACGCCTTTAGTCTTCAAGTGATATTTCAACTTATTCGATCTCTCATTGTTCAACTGACAGTTCAACTGCTTTTATCTCTTACTCTTGAACAGACAGTAAAACTGCTTTCAGTGCTTACACGTCAACTCACAGTTCCACTGCTTTCATCTCTTATTCTTGAGCTGACATTTCTACTGTTTTCCACTACAACTCTTCAACTGACAATTCAGCTGCTTTCAAGGCTTATCAGTGCTTACACGTACAACTGTACAAACTGTACATTAACTGTTCAACTGCTTTCCTCTCTTACTCTTCAACTAATATTTCAACTGCTTGTCTCTTACTCCTCAACTGACATTTTAACCGCTTTCATCTCTTAGTCCTCATCAGGTAATTCAACTGCTTTCATCTCTAACTGTTCATCTGATAATTCAACTGCTTTTCTCTCTTTCTCTTCAATTGGCGTTTCAGTTGCTTCTCTCTCTTACTCTTCAACTGACATTTTAACTGCTTTTATCTCTCATTCTTCAATTGACAGTTCAACTGCTTTCAGTGCTTACAAGTCAACCCATATTTCCACTGCTTTCATCTCTCACTCTTCAACTGACATTCCAGCTGCTTTCCTCTCTGACTCTTCAACTACGGATTCAACTGCTTGTCTCTGTTCCACTGCTTTCATCTCTTATTATTGAGCTGACACTACTGTTTTCATTACTTACTCTTCAACTGACAATTCAACTGCTTTCATTTCTTACTATTCAATTGATCTTTCAATTGCTTTCATCTCTTACTTTTCATTTGATAATTCAACTGCTTTTCTCGCTTTCTCTTCAACTGACATTTTAACTGCTTTTATCTCTTACTATTCAATTGACACTTCAACTGGTTTAATCTTTTATTCAACTGACCTTTCAACGGCTTTCATCTCTGACTCTTTAACTGACATTTCACCTGCTTTCATCCCTCACTCTTCAACTCACAGTTCCACTGCTTTCATCTCTTATTCTTAAACTGACACTACTGTTCTCATTACTTACTCTTCAACTGACAATTCACCTGCTTTCATTTCTTACTATTCAACTGACACTTCAACTAGTTTAATCTTT
>NTHP01000436.1:71706-126587 GCA_003416845.1 Oplegnathus fasciatus | reverse complement strand
CACACACACACACACACACACACACACACACACTACCTTACATCCTGCAACAAAACTACTAATAGTACCCTGCTCTAGCTGTTGTGTGTTTGGTGTCAGGGCCCCCAAACCCTGGAACAGTCTCCTGTTGTGTACTTCCTTTAAATCATTAAACTCATTTTTATAAACTTGCATTTCTGCCTCAAGTGGCATTCCTGTGCCCTGTCTGTATTTAATTCATTTGGGACGTCTTCATGGATCGAACCACTTCGTATTTTCCTTTCTTATTGTTCTATGTTATTGTTCTGACATGTTTTGGGGTTTTTTTTCTGTGAAGCACAGTGTTATACAAATAAAGGTTATTATTATTCAGAAAACAAACAAATAAATAAAAGGATGATAATTTTAAAATTATGAAAAAAAATCAATATCTTTGAGTATCATCTTCAGCTCAGAACAGGTGTCATAAAGAGGGTTAATCTACTTTTACAGTCAAACGGCATGTTTTGTTTCCATATAACAAGAGACATGCAGTAAAATTCAAGTTCATTTGAATATGTTGGATATTTGAAAAATCTAAACTAAATTATTTTATATATTATCTCATAATTATGACACGCTAAGTTATCATTAACTTAACATACCAAATTCTAAAATAAAAAGTAAAATGCCAAAATACTTGAATATTGAATTGTTAGTTACAATACTGAATAATAATTTTGACTTGGTGTACTTTTATTGGATCATTCCTATATCTTTCATGTATGTACAGTATTTTTTTTCCCGGCGAAAATGGATTGCTATAGATAACAGAACGTTATTTCTTATATTTTCACATGTATCTCCCCCAGCACACCTCCTCAATTGGCAAACCTCTGAGATCCTTCTGTGTGATCCTTGAGGACTGAGAAGTCTTTGGGCCTGTCATATTTAGTCCATATCCCACAGGGCCTGATATTTTTTATATTTTTGATGTGCTTCCTTGGTGCAAGGTATTAATCCTCATTAGACTATAGTGAGACTCTCATTGACTGCTCCGAGGTCTTTGAACCTGGGGGATGCCTTCTGTTTTCAGAGTTGTGAAAAGCGGCCCAGTTCTGTCCAGGGAGAGCCGCCACCCACGAAGAAACCAGACCAGACTGGAAACATGCTGTTTCCACTGAGGATGTGTGATCTATTGTACAGTGCTCTTTTCTGTTCAAGTGGGGATTTAGTCTACCTATTACATTATCAGTGTCATATGCTGCATAATTTAGACATCATATAGTACATGCACACTGGTGCATGTGCTACATGCTATGTCAGCCTGACTTCACAGGAAATTTGTAGCTTTTTCATGACAAAATGTTTTTTTTTCCACCTGAAATGCATAAAAAAGTGTGTGAACCATGCTCGCTTTTTACAGTAAATCTAAATCCTAACATTAAATCCTATTTAAATGTGTCCTTTCATATGTCTTTTTATTACCTTGTGTTTCTTTTTTCATGCCTTCTATGTCCTATGTAAAGCACTTTGAATTGCTTTGTTGTTGAAAGGTACAATACAAAAACTATACAATAAACAAATTAACAATATGAACCATGACCAAAACCTGACCCTGGCTTAATCAAAATATTTTCATCTAACTGTAACCACAAAATAAACAACAACAAAAAAAATCTGAAAATATAAATTTGGAATAATTTTGCTTCTATCTATGTGAACATGTTGCTACTGTAGGCTTGTAGAAGCTTGTTGAACTGTGTGATAATACAGATGCATCAGCAAAAGCAAGGGGCCCCACATTTTAACAAGACTGTTCTCACCTGAGAAATGACAGCATCGGTCACTTCTGACAAGCAACCTCTTGTGGTCATGATAATATGGACGGTCATGCATCAGAGGCAAAGGTGGAAGGAGCGTAACTCTGTATCCTCAAAACCTTTCAGGGAGAGGTTGGAGTGTTCGAGTTTGACAGTGCAGATGCTGGTTTGCTTCCTGTCTCCTACCAACAGTCAAGCTGGTTTCTTTTAACCACAACCACAATCTTTCCTTCACCTAACAAACAATAGGAACAACAATAATAAAAATAATAATTCAAGGTCCACTTACTAGCTTTTTTGGAGGCTTTCAACCATATCTCATGGTCTTCATCAGTGGATGCTGTTTGTTCAGTGTAACTGAGTAACTGAGCAAACTCAAGCAAACTCAATTTGCTGAAGAGAACTGTGAGATGTGCTTGAAAGCTCCGGAGAAAGCTAGTAAGTAGACCCAACCAAACCTTAAGGGAATAGCTCAACATTCTGGGAGATACGCTTACACACTTCCTTAACATCTAACTCTTGGCAATAAAGCTAATAAGTGGTTTCCTTTAACCATATCAGTGGCAGATCAGAAAACCCCTAATTCTGGAAGGTCCTTACAAACAATGTTGTCTTAATATTAGGGGCATCAGATCAGAAAACGCTCTATGAATAGTTCTTGTAACCAATCATAGTTGTATAGGTCACGGGAAGGCAATGACTGATGATTTATTTGTCGTTTAGAACTTGTTCTCCAAAACCTTCACTATGCTTGAAACAAGTTCATTTGTACAACATGTTGTCTGGCCAAGTCTAAAGGCAAAAGTGTTGTTGTACCTGTTCTTAATGACCTGTTACAATAGCCCCCTCCTGGCTGCATCCCACTGCCTCCCTGATCTCTCTCCAGGAACTCTGTGCCTTTTGTGGATCTTTGCAGTCTTAACGCAATGAACTGTATAAATGGGGATAATGGCACACACTTACTGACAATCTGTTTTCAATTTATGGTGTTTTGTTCACACAAAAAGTGACAGAATGAAAAAGGAAAGCTTGAGAGAAAAGATCAAACCCCTCCTACTTGGCTTCACTGCATGAAGTGGGTGTAATTATTGGATTGTCGGTTTCGGAAAGTTAAAGAAATTTTCAAACAAAGCCTCCACACCCTCAATTCTAACAGCATCAAGATGTGGGGGGAGGAGGTTTCAGATGCTGTTCAACAATCCAACAAGCAGTTAGTTTGAAGCATACTGAGGCCTTTACCTTAACCTTTACCAAAATTATTCATCCAAACCAAAAATGCAATGTCACTTTGCTGCCAGTCTGGTGATTCTATCAACAAGAGCAAACTAAATACTTGGAGAAAATGTGCAGCAATGATGGAATGATGGTTGAAATGTAAATAAACAATTTTGAACACTCTCCAACTAGTAGATACATTTGAATCGGCATAAAAACAATAACGTTTACTGTAGTTAAAGCAGGAATGCCGGTAAATGAAAAGCTCTTCCTTCAGTTCATTAAATCCCTGCAGCCACCTGAAGGTAGCAGGACACATATGTTGATAAATCTGTTCGCCGCGTCAGAGCGCAGTCCACTACGCACGGCCATTCAGTATGTTTACCTTCATTAAATCATGTGCAAATGGCATCAGGCTGCGGCAAAAAAACCACACACACTGCGACACACATCAGACTGGTACCTTGTAACTTGGTATTCTGTTGTTCATGTGGGCACTGGATTACAGCAGCTCCTGTGAGTCATTGCCTCCTTTCCAACTTTCTTTTTAGCAAAAACCACGTTTCACGTTTTATTCATGGAATGTATAATGGTGCAAACGCTGGTGTGTCAGATTTTACTATATGATGCAACCATTTATGATGTGAATTTAAACTGAAATAGTGTCTGATTGATGCGGCCATATAAACGGCTTCAATAATCAATATTGTTTTATTATTTATTTCTATCATCGCTGTAAAAATCTCACTCTCCGCCTCAGGCTGCAGATTGTGGTACTGTATGTTCACGTTGCATCCCTCTGCATCATCCAGACAACAATAGAATTTCCCGGAGAAGCTGTTTTTTAATTTGTCGAGCTGTTGTCATCATGCTTCCCTGTGATTAGCTCAGCTGTTTCAGAACGATGAGGCCAGTGATGTGACCGGCTCAGAGTGTATTTTTTAATCACCACACACTCTGATTTATATTCCACTTCACCCAGCCCTTTTGCACTTTATGCTGCTGCACATACATGAACCAAAATAGCAGCAGAGCTTGGAGACGCCCACACAGTCTGTGTGCCAGAGACTTACCACTTTGCACTCGGCGTTGCACTTGTGTCATTAGACAAAGGCCCAGACACTTTCTTTCAGAGAAAGCTACAAGTGTTCCACGTGAACATGTTCTTCCTTTAGGCTGAGCTCAGAAGCATCTTGTCCTCTATAATAGCGGTCCACCAAGCAAATGCAGAATGTCATGTATTTTAATGCAGTCCATTTCTTTAAAAGAACATTGTGATAATCAGCAGCTTGCTTCTTGATCCTGCTGGGTATTCTTGCTTTATTACTGTTAGCATGCCGAGTGTGAGGAAAAAAGCAAATAAGCAGACAGAAAAGGTTGTTTTTGGTGTGAATATGAATGCCATGACAGACCGCTCTGCCCATACTCATCATTGTGTTATGAAGTGAAATAGAATATGGAGATTTTTATAAATGGAAGGTGACACCAGTCTATAATGAGTTAGAGGTGATGAGTAATAAATAACTGCCACAGTGTCCAATTTCCCAAACAAGGTTATATGGGTGCATTATGTGAGAAGTGATGGCTGGGCTTTCTTTCAAGCCAGCACATGACTGATATGCATGGCTTACTTTTGTAATTGTCTAGGTGCACTGGACCCAAAGACGGACATAGCAATCTTTTCAGCCTAGTAATGTAGTATGTGCTAAAATGGCTTCAGAAGTGAATTATCACTTTGCTCTCTGGCACAGGGATTCAGCCGCCTCTAGAGATGAACATCACAGTCACTTCACCTCCGATGCATCATGGAAGACACTAAATAGTGCAGACTTATCGTACATTTCCAGTATGTAGGCTAGCAGGTAAGCAGGGTGCTCTGCTGGGTGGACTGACCGTCCTGTAAGTAGAAGGTCGCTCTGAACCCTCTGGGAGATGATACATGTGTCTCGGGGGGACCTGTGGATGAACAAATTCCTAATTATATGGTGCCGTAATGGCATTGAAAGCCCTCTAAAGTCCAACACTGGTGTCATCACTAATACAGTAGTTCTTCTGTCTCATGTAAACATTAACTTTACAGGGGCACCTTCATCACCCTTAAGGTTTCAGTATGCTTCAAAAGATCTAGGTCGTACCATCCGACCAAGTCTGAAGGAAAAAGTTTCTAACTGTTCTCAACATCCAAACTCAAAGGTGGATCAAAAAGCCTGCTGCCATAGTGTCCTGGCACCCCATTGCCTCCCCAATCACTCTCTAAAAACTCTTTTGTGTAATTTGCATCATTTCTGTAGCCTCGACACAATGAATTGTACAAATGGGGTGATGGCACACACTTTCAGACAGCCTCTCCCTGAAAGCATTCATTCATTCAGTCACTGTGTAAAGTGGACGTGATTGTCGTGCCAAACGCACTTTTTGGAATTTCCCTGAAATTGTCTGGGACCAGCAGTGTTTCCAGTATGAATACAGCAGCTCAAATATCCTGCCAAGAGCACATGATGAATTCTTTTTAAGTTGAATTTGCTTTTCTGGACAAGTTGAAGACTCTGTGGTCATCATATCTTCTGTGCGTAACAATGCACAGTTTTATTTATTATCAGAATGATCCATATGATTACAAATGCAACATAAACATGACCCTGGTAATGATCCACAAATAAATTAGAATTATTATTAGAATTATTTTAAAAATAACACCAATACAAAATTTAACCTGAGCAATCTTTGTAACATCATGTTGCTCATCATAGCCTCATCTACCTGTATTATACAGGTAATGCGAAGCTCTAGGTGATACTTAAGTGCTTAGTGAACAGAGAATTATCACCTGAATCTGCAGCTCCCCTTTATGGAGTTTTAGATATTTTCATAGTGACTTTCAGCTTGTTGTTGCTCTCCAGCCCACAACTTTACTGTTTTGGTTCACTCTCACCGCTCAACAGCAGGCAGCTGTTTTCAGAGAAAAAACTCTAAAAACCCACTGTACACTACCTGCTCAGCACCAAACAGCAGACAGACACAGTTGGAGACTAGCTGGTGAACATAGTGGATCATTTAGCAGCTAAGAGACAGATATTTTTCTCAGGAGTTGGTAGAGACTGAAAACAGAGCAACAGAGCTTACTGGCCAGACACACAACTCAAAATGAATGCTAATGTTGCTCCGTAACAGCTGGACGTGTAAATAAGCAACTGTTTGCTAACACGTCCACCATCTCAACTTAAAAGGTGATGATATGTCAATGTGTACACAACTTGTTTCTGCTGCCCCCAAGTGCCAAAAACATCAGTTCTTGCAGCTTTACAAAGAAGATGTCGCGCAGCCGTTGCCCCAGTTACTCAGTGTTTTGGATGGAGACACCAGGTGACGACTGGCAGGAGCAGTCCTGAGGGAGTTAGAAGCAGTGAGAAGAGTTTTAAGTAATCCAAAATTTTTCGTGGAACTGTGTGTCCGTATCCAAAATGCCTGCTGATTTGCAGTAGAAACTGTGTCCACACACACACAACAGACAACTTTGATGTGCACATAAGCACGGAGGTTCCTGTGGTTATTTTACAACTGTCTGATGCTCGTTGCAAAATAATTTAACCAGTGTATGTGCAGTGTGTAATTGTGGCTTGACAGTGCACAACATCACTCCAGTTAGAGACTGCAGATGGAGCAGATACCTGCTGCCTTCAGACGGCTGTAAAGAGAGTCACCAGAGTAAAGGCCTTCAGTAAAGGCTACTAGCTGTCTTAGATACACAGAGCTGGTAAGAATCACTCATTAATCTTTCTCCTGTCTGGCTGGCGTTGATGCCATAATTGGAATAAGACTTTTTTTCTGTGTGATTATATGTCAGCTAGTTGGAAAATGTAGAATAAAAGTGGAAAAACGAACAAAACATAATAAAGGGTTTGGGGCATTTGAGGAGAGTTGTCCTCTTAACTTTACTGGCACACAGCCCCCAACCAGGCTAACATGATCATTTTCCCAAAAGAAGCTTTCTTCATCCACGCTAAAACACGAGGCCAGCATTTATCAGATTTATGGAGAGTGTTTATTTTTCACACCTGAAAGCTTATTTTCAGGCGAGAAAGATGCCGGCTTAGAGTGGACGAAAGACCAAAACTGAGAGGAGAAGTTGCATTTTCAGCTGTAGTCGACTTAGCAGACATAGTCTCTGTCTCTCCTGACAAAAGTCAGGAGCACTACTGCTGGCCCTGTCTTTAACATCTCTTTGAGATACAGTGGCCTGCAATGGACATAAAAACTGAAATCAATATTTCTCAGTGGAGAAAAGCTACATAAGTAAATAATAGACAGACAGATATTTCAGCAGTGGTGGGTGCTAATGCCCCTTTGGAAAATAATAGTCATTTGTCCTGTATGAAAATATAAACGATCGCTGATTCTAGCATGGACATATAACATTCTGAACTACTCTGAAAACCTGCAAATTTTAAAAAAAAGGTGCAATGATCAATGCAATGATTATCAATGTTCTAGTTATTTGGTACTCTCTAGAAATCATATTAACCCAATACCTTCTTAATCGCCAGGATAGATACTTTTACTTCCTGTCCATTTTATCATACTATATAATACAGTTGTTTTTTCATAAAACATGGTCTGACATTTGACCATGAATATTTTGACTATAAATGCTTTATACTGTGGGCTGTCTGTGAAAATGTCAGGCAGGGCGTATCAGTAATCCTGTTATTGGTGCATCTTTTTCAGGCCAATGAATTTTTGAACTTTTAATAGCTGCTTATTGGTTTCATGGATTAGCATTGAACAGATGCTAATAGGATTTAGCCCAATGCTTCCAGTTTTAGCTCAGTTGAATATCAGGGATGGTTTGGGGGATGTGACCATAATGCCTTAATTGAGTAATACTGACTAATAATATTGAGCAATATTGGGTCACTCCTGGTGTGCTGCAATTGTTTTGCACTCTGGAATCTCCCTTCAGTTGAGTTAATACTGTGTACGGCCAGTTTGTTGACTCGATGACTTTCTCTCTTTTTTTTTTTGGATGAACAGTGGGCCTCCCTCTCTTATTACAGCGAGAGATTGGGATTAGAGTGTACAGTAATGAATAACGCTCAGACAAACTCATTAGTACAGTCAGACACTGTTACTGTGCCAACTTTGTGTTTAGAGGACTCATTAAAAGAAGAGGCATTCAGGGACAGCGAGGGCTGATGAAAATAAGAAAAGATACTATGTCAAGAATATCATGCAGGTAATTTTTGAAATCACAACTAATTAAAAAGTGGTAAACTCACAAACTGTAAGCACAAATTTAATAAACACGTACAGTATGTGTGGAGTTTGCATGTTCTCCTTGTGCCTGTGTGGGTTTCCTCCCTCCTGTGGGTTTATACCCGCCTGCCATAGCTAATGGATGGATTCTATGTTTTAGTGATAGACCTTACATCAGGCATTAAAAGACTACTCCACTGATTTAGCATTGCGCTCCTATCACATTTAAGGATTTAACGGCTAATGGATTTAAGATGGGCAGTTAAAAAAGAAGGATCGAAACTGATGCAGCAGCACCAGATATATCATCTTATTTTATTCCACACAATCTTCTGCCTTGTTAAAACCTGGTGCCTACATTACCCACAGTGCAACTTAGTGTGTGGTCGGAGATTCAGGTGTGTTATGCTAGTAGTGGCTAATGTATCCTGCAGCCGCTAGCCTCAAGCAGAGATGAGGAGCGGGCTACAGAGGTCTGGTACACTCACTTCTTTCTATGATGTGTAAAATCGGTGGATTTCCTCCCTAAACAAACAGTACAAGAGCATCTTTGTACTGTTGCTATAGGTTTTCACAACCCGACACAAAACATGTCAAATCACAGAAACACTCTGAGACACTCAAGACTCAGTCCAAATGCACACATAAGTCAAAGACCAAGCACCACATATTTCAGTAAATAGAACATAATTAAAACCCAAGAACAGTAAAAAAAAAATAAAAAAAAATAGGGCAATGACAAAATAACTGGAATGATAAGAAACCTGACAGGGATGGAGAGGGGAGGGTGTTGATTTTCACTCAGTCTAGGGCTCCAGTCATGACAAAAGTACGGTGGCTGAGAGAGCTCAACACACACAAATAAATCAAGAAATACCTTCAACACTTTGACAACACATGTACAGCATTAGGAAAAAATGCTGCAAATAAATGAAACACAAACAATTTAAGAAACACATCCACCAATTTCACAACCCATCACAGAGAAACAAGCTGCAAATACAGAAAATACAAGTAAATACATAAATACAATGGAAATTTGCACTGTTGCAGAATGAATCAAACAATTGACAAATACGTCAATCACTTGTTGAGGATGGTGGGAAATGAGCCAATAATCAATCAAGTCAGTCAATTCTAGTTTTATTCTACATACATTCTGGCTGTGTGATTCAGATATTATTGATGTTATATTGTTTACAGTGCATTTCATTATGTCATGCATGTGCTGTCAAAGTGGTGAAGATGTGTTCTTCATTTGCTTATGTTTTCTTAAATTGCAGTGAGTTGAGCTCTCCCAGCCACCGTACAGAAAAGAAAAAGAATAAAATAATGAAATATATAACCTCATATGATGAAAGAAAAAGGAGGCATCAACTATTATAATCCTAATCTCCAACATATAACAAGTCCGCAAGTGTCCAGAGTATAAAATGAACACTAGACTTATCTTGGATAGGATCCTATATGAATTGCTACAGCAGAAGGTATCAGTATATATAAAGTATGTAGCATGAGTTGCAATACTTCAAGGTGCCCATGGCGATGAAAACATTCATTTCAGTTTTGACAGTTTTAACTCTTGTTTTTTAGTGTAAATTATGCGTTCTGGAAAATGAGACAAAAAAACATACAATATTACATTATATGAGGACTTAACAACCAAATGTGATGTATACATGCAAAGTTTGTTTGCTTTATACAGACAACACATTCCCATAAATTACTTACTTACCACTGTGGAGTTTAGAGGAATTAGGCCACTGAAAATGTGATCAGGCAATCTTCAGATTTTATTTTATAGGGTTCTTGATTGATGTGCCTGACCTGGCGTTACCTTTAATAATTAAGAAGATACATAAAGAATAAAGCAAACAAACACACAAAAACAGTGGAATTAAGAAATAAAATAAAATAAATCTCAGTCATATAATGGCCACGAAGCTTTGAGAAACCCAGCCCACTCTAATTTTTATTTCTTTTTGGTACTAATGTGTATGATTTCATTGTGCTCTGGATTTCCTGCCTGATCTGTCACACACTGACAATTAGTGACAATTAGAGAGCCCCGGTCTAATTGGGCTGTCAGGAAGCATGTATATAAATGAAACGGCATCCGTGGTTTGCCAAATGACAGGCTGTAGTATGATTTTCCAGTGGTTTGACACGGTGTGTGCAGCGCAGACCTCCTGGGAGGCTGCAGACTGGACGCTGGCTCTGCCTCCTCACTGTGTGTGTGTGTGTGTGTGTGTGTGTGTGTGTGAGAGAGAGACTGTCTGTTGAAGCGGAGGACTCTGAGCGCTCAGCTCTGTGACTGATGAAATTACATGTTCAAATGTGCGCTTTAACCATTGTCACCCAGCCATTACTTGAATACTGCCACCCCGTGCCCCCAACCAACACACACACACAAAATACACACATTGTGTTCTTGTGGAACTTTAGACAAAGACAAGTATTAAAGGATATCTTTTCTCTTCACTGTAAATTTTAATTTTACCATGATTTTACTAACTTTAAAGTCCATTCTCTTAATTCAGGGAGCAGCTATGTCCTACAAATGTGCCCCACTGATTGTTTACTATTTTGCTCTGATGTGTGGTTTGGTTTTAAGAGGGAAAAGGAAGAAGTTGGGACCACATTCTTTTTGAAATATGCACAACCATGTGGTAAATGTAAAACTTTGACCAATATTAGAATTTAAAAGTGTGGAGGTTCTAAGGGTGGGACGCAACACTACAAGATGAAAAAATTAAAACAATTTCTAACAATAGGTTAGGAAATATCACTTATAAGATTATATAAAATATACAGTAACTAAGGCCACAGTTTAAAGCTCGGTCGACTTCTTCAGTACCCAATTGAAGTTAGCAAAAACACAGCCGCTTGCATTAAGTTTGTTGGGCAGCTGGCTTGCAAATGGGGTGATTGAAGTAGCTAGCTAGCACAACGACTAGGATAGCTTATTTCATTTTAGAATCAGAATCAGAATCTGATTTATTGCCAAGTAGGTTTACACATACAAGGAATTTGACTTGGTGTTTTGGTGCATAACAATAAACATAGTAAAAGAATAAAAATAAGTAAAAAAAAAATTAAAAAAAAAGCAAGTCAAAAGCAAGTAATGGAACAGTCAAGCAACATAAATACAAAAGAAAAATTGACCATACAAATATGACAAAATATGATATAAAATATGTACAATATATCATTTTTTTTTGGAAGAGCTGTACAGTTTGTGCAGAAATGTGCAAGATATTGACCAGAGAATGTGCAATAGTTCACAGTATGAAGTTTAGGGAATATGTACAATGTACAGAGATAATCCAGAAGATGTGCATTAATGTAACGTGAAGTGACTATATGTTCAATGATTAATGTTAGCTGACACATGAAGTTACAAAAGAAAATCCCACATTACTAACTAAATAAACGGCCATGTCATACCTTCTTATGTCATCACAGCCAGTGAGTGACAGAAGCCTCGTTTCTGAATGTAAGCACGTACCGTACTTCAACTGTTTACCCTTCCCTGGCCTGGTGGGTTGGCCAAATGGCTATGATTGGCTGGATGGCCGTTCAATCAATCTAACTTCACCAAAAGGTTTTCATGTATGGGGAAATGATTGTCTCAAGTACTGTTTTTACAGATTTAAGTTTTGTTTCATTAATGACTATCTCAGGAAAAGCAAAGGGGATGGAATCATGTTTCTATGAAAGTGCGGGTGTTAAAGCACTGTAACACCCGCGGGTGTGACGCGCCTGCTTGAGCCCAGGGTTTATACTATCGTCTCTCAGTTAAGGGATGAGTACTGAATTGCCCATGCTTTGGGGATCAATCTTCTCATAAAAAATATCTTTTTCAAATGATTAAAACCTACTAATTATGCTTTTGTGCAAACCAACATAATATAGTGATTAACCCACAAAGAGCCTGACTGCAGCTACTGATGAGGTAAGCAACACAAGCAGGCCAGAAAATCTGACAGGTGGAAAATAACCAAACTCTCAACCCTAACCATAACAGTTTAGCCAGATTATTTACACCACTTTATTTGGAGGTAAAACAGAAAGTGAGCACACCAGAAATGTCATAAAATTATAATTCCTCAACCACGCCAAGTTAGGTAGGTCAGAGTTGAACTATTAAGTCAGTCTGTAGACTGTGATGGATTTTTGGCTAACCTGGAGGCGGCTTGCTTCAAACATTTATGATCATCTTTCCACTTGCGTTTCTCACCCCATCAGACTTCTTTCATGCGATGTCACTCCATTACCAGATTTCAGCAGTTTACTTGATGAGTGCTATGTTATACCAATGGGACTGATCGCCAAAACTATGAAAATAAGACCCAGGTTTTAAAACAATGATTGGTTCTCTAAGTACCTCTAGGCATTTAATTTATTTTCCTTACACCTACAGTACACCTTATAATTATCATTACAAAAAAGCATTTGTGTGAGTGAATAATTATTATGTTATTGAACGGTATCACATTCACATCTCTATGGACCTCTGTGTATTTTGCTGTATTTCTTGAGGCAATATGGCACCATTAAATGCCAATTTGTTTGGAAATAATTAAGAGTCTGTCCGTCTTTTGGATTTCTTGGAACAGCGTGCTCCGTTCAGCTCTGAACATGAGAGAATCATCTCAACTTTGTTTGTATGAAATCATTTCAGGGACATTACTGCTTGGTTTCTTTCATTACTTTCCACTAGTTTGGCCGTGTCCTCAGGGGTAGAAGCTGGCAGCGAGAGCCAATTCTAGATTCTGTTTGTGCTTTAAAATTGATAAGTGAATCAGAAGAGTATTACATATTAATTATTAATTTCACAATGTGAGGCAGAAAAAAGAATCACTGGATCAAACTTGCTTAAATGAAGCAGAATGACTGTGTTCAGCAAAGGTGCAGCAGTGCATCTCCTGCATGCCAATGGACTGTTTTAAGACCTAACTTCTAATAGAATGATGCTCCCTGCACTCCACCCTGCTGACTTGTCTCCTAATGGCCCACTAGATCAGTTAGAAATGACGATCAGGGCTGCTCAGGGACTGGTTATTCTCCAGCCAGGCCCACACTGTTAAAGGAAAACTACAGTTTATTACAACTATATTTTCGTTACTGGCCACTGGTTCTATTGGTTATGATAACATTGTACTCACCAAAGTAACTGCTGAGATCTCAGAATGGGGAGACAATGCTAAAAATAGGTCTACACCCATGGATTTCCTGTGCAATGAGCGATTGTTAGTGTGGTAGCTTTATATGAGGCGACATAGCTATAATAAGGTCCGATGGGGCAACGAACATGAATAGCTAGACCATCAAACAGATTGTAGTCTACAGTTTGGCTACCACTGATGTCATTTCTGACAACGCAACAGTAGTGGTTAACTTTTTAAATGAGTTGTTATGTTTTGTAAATCAACTTACAACAACCTGGTGTACGTTTGACAGATTTGTAAGTTTCAGATTGCATGTTGCAAATTTGGTGAAATGGGCCCCTATACATCTGCATCAAAGACAGGGTAGGGAAGTCAAAAATGTTTGAGAGTCAGGTACACATTATTGATTTTGATCTTTTCATGAAATCTGTTAATAACAGGAAAATACAGAATAATGGCAGCCTTTTCCTTTAAATTCTAAAAAAAACATAATTCATATTTCATTAAGCTCATCATACCGTCCTCTATGTGAGAAGCACACAATAAGGGAAGGTGAGACATATTTGGCACATTACAAATGCATACAATTTGATACTGGCCCTTGTCCAAATAAAACATTAGGACTTGATCTCTCACTGTTTTATCTGTCATGCTGGATCCTTCAGGGACAAATGTCTCAAAAAAATACACATTTCACAGGCTTTGATTGTTGATTGTTGACTGAATACAATCAGTGATCTCCAATGTCATAATAAGGACAACCTGTACGTTGCGTATAATAGTCGAGCAGTCCAGTCCATGGAAAATAAATGGGTAGTTACAATGAGAGGTGAAACAGTTTATTACACTCCAAAAGTTTTTTCTTGCCCAAACTATTCATATTTTAGTTTGAACAAAATTGCAGATTCATGATCTCAATCTTTCTGCCTATTGTCATGTGTTACACTGATGAAAACACTCCAGAGTCCACTGACAAAATCAAAAACTTTGCATGTATTGTATCCCAAGAACACAAATCTAATTTCTTATATTCATTTTACATATTAATTATTTTATTATATATTTACATTGACAGACAAGTGTAATATGAATTCCTTTTTTTAAAAAGCGGAACTGAAATGTCTTTCAAGAGTGATCTAATTAAATAAAATAAGTGATTTCCTTGCCAGGGTTTCTCCCTATCCCTCTCAGCCCACATAAGTGAAGGGGGATCTCCTCCTATTTGTGTGGAGCCTGAACACTTTTTTGGCAGGAAAATGATCCATCATCAAATCATTCTGGGAGATTGGGATGCAAGCAGTCAGAGCATACAGTATAGTGCAATGGAAGAGTAGGTGGAGAGAGAGTGGGGTCAACAGGAGGTTATAGCTGCAGCTGAATGACAGTGGGTACAACTGTACTGCAGAGCAGCATGAGGTACAAGTGGTTATGTAGGTTTCTTTACTATGCCTGATGCAGCATCAACTGAGATAGGTTATGCTTTGTAACCCCAGTTCAGCAATCCCAGGCTTCGTGCTCTAATGCTGAATCCAGATGTAGACCCTCTGGACAGACTGAGGCCCTTGCAGACTTAGGTCACACATACAGTGGCGTTTTGGGACACTCATCTCCTGGGCAGTGTTTACTTGAGTAGATAAAACAATTTGTTTTCTTTATACCTAATCAGGCACAGAATGACTGACTGGCTGAACAAGTACATGCTAATTTCATTTTTTTGCTTGGAAAGAAAAAAAGAGTCAAGTCTATGAACTGAAGGCCAAACCTGTGACTAATAGTATTAATTAATTGATTTGCAGCCACTCTGTGTTTAGTATTGTATTATAGTATCAAGTTCATACAATATCTGATATATTATTACCTTACCATGTTTGCAAACAGTTGCCTATTTATACATCTAGCAGACACAGAGCAACATTAGCATTCATTTAGAGTGTTTGTGTTCTCCTGATGAAGTTCAGTATTCACTCTCTTTTAGCACTTTGGTTTCCACCAACTCTTTAGAAAAATATCTGGCTCTTGCTCCACTATGTTCAACGGCTAGTCACTATATCTTTGTCTGATGGAGGGCAGGCAGTGTAAAGTGGGTTTATTAGAGCTTTTTCACTTATAAAGCAGCTGCTTCTGAAAACAGGGTTGATGAGAGCATAGATTGTGGTCCAGAAAACCAAAACAATAAACTAAAAGAGGCTAAAGACCTTCATAGAGCTGAGGGGAACTGTGCTGATTTGGATAATAACAATTATGATTGTTTCAAATGTATATCAATTACTTTATCTACACCGAGCTGATTCCTTAGAATGTTGATCTTGTATTTTTGTACCTGAACTTTTGACTTTCATCCGTATTACATATTGTATGCTATGCTTACATCATGGCTGGTAGATTGCAGTGCTTCCCTGTTGTGCACCTTGATGGAGTTGTGCACTCCTGAGAATTATCAACATGAGATCAGGGTGAACTACATGTGCTCCAGCATTACTGTAGCAGATGTAAAGATCAAAAGGCCACCGGTCTCTGAGGTCCTGGAGAGGAAGTCAACATGTCAGTTTGATTTTCTACTAACATGTCTCTTTTACTGCACTAAGTACTCCACTATATATCCAAAAAAGTAGAATTACATCTTAGCCCGGCATGGCTCCAGACACACAGTTAAATACTGTATACTTGATGGCCTATTTCCAGGCATGTCACTGATGGGAATATATGGCTTGAAAATTGTGACACTTGACAAATTCATTCGAATTGTGGTTTTTGCATTTTTTTTAGGGTTAGCTCTTAAGTAAATTAAATAGCCCTTTAAATAACCCTGATCTCCCCTAACCCTAACCTTGACCTTAAACTTAACACCTAACCCTAAATCCACATCTGTCAGACAAACTTTAAAACATTATTCAACTTTTCAAAAAATGAATTCACATGTCACAGTCTCAAATTCTGCCCCTCAAAAGCTGACATATTTCAAATTTATCCACACTAAACATTTCGATAGGATCCAATTGTCAATACTTTCTCTCCCTGTCAGACTGGTGGACACATACCTGTGAAGTCCTGAGTACCAGGGTCCAATTTGCAATTCAACAAGTCCATAAGAGGGTGACCTCAACACTCTTCTTTCCACTGCGCTACATATAGGACACACTGCTTCCTGCATTGGCACTGTTGGCATTGGACGTAAATCACAAAGTGCACAACTGTGCAATATGAACATAATTCCTGTTGATACTGGGTTGGCCTCATAACTCACCTTATCCCCTTACTGCCCAGCACTCTAGCAGACTTTATGTGAGGATGGTTCGAACTTCAGACATGTCAAAGTACATACAGTATCCAGGCAGCATGGAAAAGCAGTGGATTGAAAATACAATCAAGCAGCCCTTCTAGCAGTCAGGGTAAGGAGGAGCTGTGTTTAAGAACTTTGTGTTTCTAATCAGTCAGAGTACAAACTAGGCAAACCATGATCAAAACTATGTTTAAACACCAAAATCAGACCACACATATAAATTTGAATCCATATTTGTGCTATTATTTTTGTATAGGTTACAACATGGGAGTAACAGATCCAAGTGTCAAATTGGTCAGAATAAGTCACCACTAAAATGGCCTGAACCTGTCGCACAGAGCCTGTCAAAATACATGACATACTGTGTTGCATCTGGCAAGCACAGTGATGGCTTCGCCTGACTGATGTAACATCAGGTAATGGAGCACCACTTCTATATAAAGGATCCATTAGTACATATTTTTTGACCTTATAAAGTACAGGCTGTCTACTGTTAGTCTGTCAATCAGGTTCCAATTCTATGTTTTGAATTTTGTTAGTTGCTTGACCCATTTGTCGACATCAGAATCGTGGATTATGTCTTTAAGGATTTGTTTTCCTGTCAGCTATCATAGTTTTTATTATAATACTGTAATATAATACATACAGCAACCATTACAGCAAATTGTTTTATGCATTTTAGCTTGACTATTCTTCTTCAATACTTAATTATTCTGCAATTCTCTATTAATCTTTTGCAAAGTGACAGTGGTAGTGGCACGGTAGTGCAGTGGCTAGCACTGTCGCCTCACAACAAGAGGGTTCTGGGTTCAAACCAACCCTTCTGTGTGGAGTTTGCATGTTCTCCCTGCGTGGGTTTTCTCTGGGTACTCCGGCTTCCTTCTACAACCCAAAGACTCTAAATTGCCCGTAGGTGTGAATGAGAGTGGCTGTCTGTCTCTATATGTCGGCCCTGTGATTGCTGTGGCTGAGCTAACCCTTACCCTAACCCTTAAGAATAGGGAAAGATTATGGGTTTGGTTAAAAAAAACCCAACAACCTCAAACATCAACTGTTGGATTGAACTTCAGTCTCCTGCATCAAAGTCAGATGCACTTTATTGGTTTCTTTCCTGCATACTATGTCCTGCATTGGCAATGAACGTTGGCACTGGTTGTAAATCATGTGCTGCAGAGTCATCCAATATGAACTGGGATGTAGGGTTGGGTTCCAATAAATGGTTCCATTTTGGATTGCATTCCAGGTTGGTAAAATAAGTGGATTCGCTAAGCTCCAAGGCTAATGAATAGCTTATCAAATCATTTGTCTCTCCTCCCTCTTTTTTTTTAGCAATAGGAACAACATTCAGGTTAGCGGGCTTCTCATTTTTAGCCAGCAGCAGATTTTATCAGCTGCAGTTAATTAATGATAAACCTGTAAGTTGTGAGGCAAAAGAAGCATCACTGATTTTACAATGGATGGTGTGTTTTTGTAGTTCAATAAGGCCAACAGAGAACAAACAACATTTGTTTTTCACATCATCATATTTACAATTGGACCTATAAGATTTCTCTAGAGAAATGATCTAGTTGTGTTATCTCTCAGTTCAACTTTCGGGCATATCATATTAATAATTTAAGCTTATCAATCAATTGGGTATTTGGATGATGTAACTCTTGAAAAATAAGGTGTTCAAAATTGCATACTATAGGCTATACCTGTTTTTCTAAGGTACCAGACACATTTAATCAACATTTCATATGGTATGCTGCTCATCTCATTTTCATGTTGTGTCTCTGGATTGTGAACTGTTTCTGCCTTCTCAGCCAACTAAAAGTACAGATCTCAGGTAAATCTTTGTAGCTATTTTTTAACAATGGTTAGAAATGTTGAAAGCTGAGCACAAATGGATTTCATAAGGGAAACAAAACTATATTCAGATTTGAAAATGCTAATGGACCTCAACCCTAATTTTAAGTTACCATATCAACGACCAAAGTGTTGGTCTAGGTAAAATTTTGCCCTGATGGTGGCACTAGAGGAAAGGTCAAGGGACCATGAAAACCATTAGTAATCATTATCTGGGGGCCATGAATATCCATGGCAAGGACTTTGCCCTGCCACTAGAGGGGCAACAATGTCATTGGGATAATTATTACTTTTACCAGGCAACCTGCTGTAATCATCCACAGCCTTCATCAGGGCAGCACTATGAAGAGAGATCTATTTTTGGTAAAGGGAACTTATAGGCCACATGCAGTCACTGAGCAGTATCTATGCTCAAGGGCAGAGGCATTCACGAATAGATTTACTTCTTTGATATCTTTCCATTTGTCATCCAATACTGCACTTTTTCATTTGAGCTTGCTCATTAAATCAGTGTCATCCTGAGAAGAGACCAGTAGGTCTTTCATCAGTGGCTGTAGCACAGGTCTGCCTGAGGAAGCGGTGACAGATTTTCCTTGAGACAGTATATCTGTAAAGCCAGAGACTGGCTTCGCTGGGATGTACTGCTGATGACTCGAGCACAGCTACTGTATATGCTGCCAGCTCAGTTGAGGTGCCGATGGAGGATCTTATCCAAAACTCTTTACGTAACTGGGGCTTGTTCCAAAAGTCGCTCTGCTGTTTTTTTACTTGGTGTCCCAGCAGGTTGATTCTGGCAATGATGAATAAAGGCTAAAACAATCATGGGCTTATATAACATACCAAATAAAACAAATATGACTGAATTAAGGCTATTCCAGGAGCACACAACTTCTTTAATCCAAAATATTTTGTTGCAATTTTTTTGACAGTTAATAATGAGGAAAACTTCACTACCACTCTAAGTTGTGTTGAGGAAGTTGAAGCTCAGCCTACTGCTCTTGTAAGATTATTCCTAGCTCAGGTTGTCTGGTTCTGCTATTGGATTTGTTACTGCCAAATGCAGATTATGACCTAAACAATTCAAGCATGGCCAGCCTCACAGCCTCGCTCCATTACCTGTTGTGATGCATAGCATTTTCCATCCTGTTGCCACACTTCAACAGCAAATCCAGGAGGCTCAGACAAATTATCTGCACAGTGACTGTGGCAAGAAGACACAGTCTAGGACCTGTGATGTCAGTCACTCATCTTTACTGTGACAGTTATTTGAAGTTCATGTAAAGTGTCATCTTTATGCTTGGTCACAAACTGTATGTATTCCACCACTATTACCATTATTCTCATTTTCATGTTCATCATTCATTTTAATACTACAAGAATACAGATGTCAGACTAGGCACTTTGTGTTGTTTGTCGGTTTGTGGCCGTCTTCACCATTTTACAAAAGTGTGATGTCTTAACTCCTTCAAACCCAATTTTCATTGTTATGGACATAAAATATTGGTGTCAGCTAAGTGCTGCTAGTGACAGAGTCACAGAGGACCATCATTGCAGAGAGACAATCATATTGTACCCTGTTCAACTTTCCTGAACTCTCTTAACATATCGAACATTAATTTGCAGATTTCATTGATGTGAATCTTTCAGCTCATTGTTTTGGTTTCCAGACCCACAACTTTACTGTTTTGCTCAGTCTCACCGTTCTCATCAACCTTGTTTCCACCTACAGAAATCAGCTGTTTTCCATGAGAAAGGTCTGATAAACCCACTGTGGATTCTTGTCCAGCACGAGACAGCAGACAGACAAATTTAGCCACTAGCTGGTGATTGTAGTGGAACAATTAGCACCTAAAGGGACAGATATTTTTCTCACGAGTTAGTAAAGACCAAACCAGAGATAAAAGGAGAGAGAATATTTGTCATGTAGTCAGAAATATGACTCCAAATGAATGCTAATCTTGCTTCTTGTAGGCTGGATGCGTTAATAGGCAATAGTCAGCCACGTCAGCCATATCAACTTTATTAATATGTCAGCACATGATTTTCATTTTGTGAGCCTGCCCCCAAATGCCCAAAAGAAAAAAAAGAATGAATGCAGCTTTAAGCTTCAGTTTAGATTACTTTACTTGAGTTGAAGTGATGTATGTACATATCACACAAAGACTTAATTTACATAAAAAAACACATCCAAACGTTTTGCTGTCATCATCAAACTGAAAAGAAAGATCAAGGGACAAAGCCTATTTAAATGAGGCCACATGTGAAGCACTCAAGAGAAGCTTGCTATTTACCTGGCAAACGTGTTGGAGAGCTGTGTTTACAATAATAAACTGATTGACACCGGTGCAGAGCAGCTGTTTGGTCAAACATGAGAACAATCAATAGGGACTCTTTGTTTTGCTCTGCAAACTGAGTCCCAGAGTGGCCCTGTAAAATTTGGTACAATATTTGACGTGCTAATACTGTTTTGAGTGATCATCATTTCCCACTAGGACCACATAAGTGGGTAAACAAATATGAATTATGTGTGCGGTATAAACACTTTGGAGAGCCCTCAGGAGATTCTGACACTTTATGCATGTACATGCTGCAGCTCAGCTTCACAGTCTCTTCAGTTGCATTTTAGAATGACCTTCGTGAAAACTGGGACTCTAGGCACGTTAAACAAGGGCTGACACAGTATCATTACATTATAAAGTACTGTGATGTCCTGAGTGTATGTTCATGTTGTTTCTCGGTTTTTTTTATGCTTTTTAACATCCATACCAATGCACAATTTGGTATGTTTTCTTTGCACTTTAGATGCTGGTGGAAAGCCAATTATATTTCGTGCTGCCTCATTTAAAGTTATAATCTCGAAAATTTTCATTTTGTTGTCTTTTGCGGCACCTATGGCCATAAGCGGTAATTGCAGGTGTGTTTTTGGACCTCACTTCCCAAGTTTCATAGTCCAGTCATCGACATTTTCTTTGTTTGTTAGGCCATAGTAACTGTTTACTCGCAATGCTAGCAGAGACGTGAGGTGAGTTGAAGAGCGAGTCTGTTGTGTTAAAAGCCTTGTTAAAAGCCTAACTGTGCGCCGCTTGTGATTTTTTCTGGCAAAGTCACGACACCCAGGTCGTAATACTGCAAATGCTGCAGGCTTTCATCAGTGGGCCACAGGCTCAGTCACCATTGTGTTACTCATTTGGCGATAGACAGTGTCTTAACAGACACTGATTTAAATGAAAATCTTCAACATTATATCTTTAAGATTCAGCTGCATGCTGGCTTCTGGATTGCTGAAGTGCCAAAGGGTGTTAAAAAGTTCGGCACCACTGGGTATGTGAAGGCCATTACCAATATATTGTTGGCTTCAAGCTGCTGAGAGTCAGTACTTTGTAAACCCAGCTCAGAAAATTGCAGAAAAGGTCTTTAATGCAGTATGACCCAGCCTGATTAATAATTGGTGGGGGATCTTTGGGATACTTTAGGCCCCTGCATGAGGCCCCAAGAAGCTGCAAAGATCGTTATACACTATAATACAAAATGACAGGCAGAAAAAAAAATCTTACTGAAAAGTTTGCTATGAGTAGTGAGGGCTAAAAACATAACTTGAGCTTGAAGGGTCATGCTTGACCTTGGAGTTTGACAAAAAAATCTTATCACAAGGTCCACTCACCTGGGTTTCCCCGGGATTTCAGCACATCTCCTGGCCGTTATCAGTGGATGAAGTTTGCTCAGTTATCATGGAGATTGTTTAGTTGTTATCACAAGACCCAAGTATGGAATTTTGGTGACATAACAGCTGATGCTGTCTGTTTCTGGTATTCATTTAGTCTGTTGTCCAGGGTCCTTGCAGTTTCAGGGTCATGTCTTTGGGGTGTAAAAAGGTTTGTCCTGAGTTCTGAGTTCTGCTTATTGACCGGAACCTGATGGGCCCGGACAAAGTATGAGTTTTCTGACTGTGCCAATCCTCAAACAACATTTGCCTTCACATCATCATATTTACAATTGAACCCATAGGAGCACTCAGTAGTCTTTTGGGTCAATGACATAGACCACGTTGAAGACGTAGTCAAACTTAAGTAAGAGAAGGCAAAAAAAATTCAGACATGCCATGGTTTTCGTCAGTGTGTTGTGAGATGTCCCAGATGCTGTATTGGTTGTCTTCCACTATGACACACTAGAATGGATAAAATGAGCAATTGCAAATGCAAATGCTCATTTCAGGGCCCTGCTGGTCCAGGCTGATGTTGTATAGTTTGAGCACGGCATAACATGGAAAAGGCTCAGTCTATGACAAGCACAAATGTCCTTAGTACTTTTAACGACAACATGCCCATTAGATTTTGATATTTCTTGTGTAGAAGTGACCCCTAGGAAAACAGTACCACAAAAACATTAGGAATTATACTGTGGGGACCATGAATAACCACGACAAATGTCAAGAAACTCTGGTCATTAGTTTTCAAGATACCTTAACCAAATCGCTGAGGAAAATTTGACCTGGTGTTTGAAGAAAGGTTTTGCCATATTAACACCAAAATCACAAGAATTCATCCTCAAGGGACCTTAAATATACCAACTTCAATAGCATTCTGATATAGATATCTTGCTGCAAACAAAATTGGTTGGTGGGACAGAGGAACCAGTGTACTGACCAACATTGCCATCTTTAGTCCTTGCAGGTCAAAAATGAAATATACACAGTAAATACATTTTTTATGTGGGTCTGTTTAGGGAGCAACCACCTTCTTGTCAAGGGTACATGATTCAGTGTTTAATAAAAGGCCAGTATTGGCAAATCATCTTAGCAGCAGTATGTGTCTAGAGCAGCTCTGGTGCAATGGAAAGTCAGTATTTGATGAGTGGACTGCAGAGAGTCCAGTTGCCAGAGGGCTGGAAAGCCCGGGCTAGTGGCACACCCTGGCCCAGTCTCTGTGTGGATATCACAGTGATGAAAGCTGAAGCAGACTCAGTCATGTAGAACTAATGGACAGGTTGGGCTGAGAGCGAGGAGGTGCTGATCCCACCCCCCAAAAACACAGCTCATCACATCTGCACTGACGTTACACACATAAATAGACACACACACACACACGGACATAAAACCCCAAGAAAAGAAAAAAAAGTAGGAATAAGAGGTGAGCCAGTAATCAGAGAACACTTCAGCAGCTTAATCAGCATCGCTTGTCTGATGAGGAAGAACACTTCTGGTTTTTGTGGGCAGGAGCCTTCATTAATCATCCTCAAAAGAAACACCACTCCACCACAACTTGAGTTGAGAACCCTCTTTTCTGCTGCAGTCTATGCAGAGCAGAGCCGAGAAAAAAATTTGGAAGAAGAAAGGGGGGAATAAGCAATTCATGCTCTTTTTCAATCAGTCCAATCAGCGATGGTCAGCGTTCAGAGTTCAGAGGTTTAATGTTTCAAATGAACACCAGACATCTACATGTGGTGATTTGATTGTTTTATGCACATTCCCATGCCATATTTCTGAAGGAAGGACTTTCCATTACAGTGTTACAGATGCTTTACCTTAGACCCTCTGGCTTTTCTTTGTCTTGAGATAAACTTCCAAAACAACTCACAACATGTACCGTGGCAGTCTATCTGTACCTATCATGCCACCAAGGGTCAAAACTCTGGATGTAATTCATTTTGCTTTTTCATGTGAATGAGATTTCAAAACAAATTACATCTTCTATGACAAGAAGTGGCCTTTAGAGAATAAACACACTCAGATGACTCAGGAGGAAGTTTGGCAGTTCATCCATGACCCCGCACTCTGAGGAGCGTTATATTTCTAGGACACGCACGCACGAAGAGATGCAATAATCTGATTCAACCAGGGAGTAGGATATAATTAATATCACAGTGTTATTTAATTAAAACCTGAGCATGAGTAAAATAAAGCCACAGATGATTATTATTTGCAAATGATCACACAGCCCAATTTTAATATAGCCCTTGTTTGAGACTGACTGTCTCCAAGAATGGACTGGTATTAACTTTGAATATTACAATGTTGTTGTTTTTTCCATCTGTATGTCTATTATTTTCTGTTTCCTACATCTAATATTAGAGAAATGGATTGCGTCAGTCATTTTTTTCATGTACAGTTTATATTTTAGTCATTTAGTTAACCTATTTTACATATTTTTGAAGCTACAGTATTTTAACCTCCTACATGTAAGTGAATGGCAGTATGGTGAGGGAAGTGATTGAACCAATCTGTCCTCTCTCTTTAAGGCACATCAAGGTGCCCTTGAGCAAATCAACCCTCAGGTCCTGCAGTGAAGCTGCTCATTGGCCAACATTAGAAGAATTACATACGGGCTTACATGAAAGTATTTCCTGATCTATTATCACTAAAACAATGTTAGAGACATACATGTATACACACATTCTCAGCAAGTTGTCCCGACATTATTAAAGGAACATGTCAGATTGTGAGTTTTTAAAATGTATGTATATACTGTAGAGCTTGACCCATTCTAGGGAAAAAAGAAAAAATCTGAAAGCTCTTACCATTCTTTTTTAATGTGTCCCCAATTTTATGGAAGTGAAATACCACATTGCTGGACTGCCCCTTTAAGAGAGTGTTGCATTATGGGCTGTTTGCTGCCTTAATGTTGCTAGGCTAGCAAGTTTCTTCATGTCTCTTTATAGTGTGCCTTATAGAGTTGGATAGGCATTAAGTGCTTCATTATCCCAGTTTAAGTTTCTCAGTTTGTGATTTATGCTTTATGGCTGACTAATTCTGACTTGTATTCCCCACTGTTATAACCCCTTGTTCTGTTATATTATTCAAAGCAGTGTAAATCAACAGGTACAAAGCTTTTCTTTAGACTAAGTTTAGACTTATTTTTAAATTTAGGTACATAGTACAAATACTGAGCAGCTAACTCATACATACATGAAGAGTGCAAATGGAAGTAATAAAACAATTTCATACAAATTGTGGCAGTCTGGACAATTTCCACGTTCAGCTGTGGGCCCTACAGTCAGTAGCTTTGAGTCACACCCTTACAAGACACAGTGTAGTAGTGTAAATATCAATTTTACAGTAATATCAAAGACAGGGCTGGCAGTTGTGTAGGCCTGCTTAAAAAAAGAAAAGTCTAATGATTATATAGAGTCACACTGAAGCCTTTTTTATGCTTGCGTGAGACACCATGGCGTGGGCCTCTGTAGATGTCGTGTGAGCTACGAGCTTGCACAGAGGCGTTTATGCTCAACGTGCTATCTGCTGCAGTATTCTCCGAAACGCCAGGGGGCGTACAAAAGAAAACATTAGATTGAATTGAATTGAATTAGGCAAATAAGCAAGAAGTCAACAAGTGTTTACCGGAAGACCATAGTGATCCATCATATTCTTCCACACCTTCCGACAAAAAGCCTCATATTTTGCCAGTGTGGTGGCGATCTCTCCGCACAAATTCAATATCATTTGACTGTCCCTGCGGTCTCTCATGAACGGGTCATAGAGGTGTTTGTAGAGGCATACCTGCTCGGCCAGTTTACCTTCGTAGGTGTCTACGTTGAAACGACGCTCAGCGTGCGTCATGTAGTTACAAAAATTCAGAGTTGCATGATCAATCGCTGCGACAACTTGCGGAGCCTCCGCATTTGATGCAAGATACGTGATGATGCTATTTTCGGAGCGTGCACCCTCGCGCCAGGGACACTGCGGAGAGCATAAACCCCGCTTGAGATTCCTGATAGCTCAGGGAGGAGGTCTCTGTGTTGTTGTTGATGGTGACAGTGAGATCAATAGCAGGGCATCATAATTTGCACGGGCGAAGACTTGTCAAGACTCAGCTAAAGGTATCGGGGGCGACACCAATGTGAAGACATGCATATCAGACATGGATACAAGATTGAATAACGAGTTTGTCTTTGTCAGGTACATCAGATGCATGTCTAATGCCAATAAGAAGCCTCCGGTATTCTTCTTTTACATGTTGCCTTCTGTCACATGACACAGTTTGATGTGACATCCTGTGTGTTTATGTGTCGTGATATAGCTTGTCCCCATTATGTAACAAAATCCATACTCTTACTGAAAGCAACGTCCTTTTCTATTGATTGCACAGTGTCCTATGAGAACTAGTTGAAATGGTAATCATCAGTTAAGCAGAGGCCTGAGGGCCCCTGAATAAAATACAGCCTTCAGCCACACTTTTCTCAGCCTGTGGACAGCACAGGGGACCAGCAAATATTGATCCACAACATATCCACACGTCCACTAATTCGGCCCGTGTGTTCACTTGAAACTCTGCAACGCAGATCTACAATGCTGTTTGTTTCTTTATTGTTCCGTAGATGCTGATCTATATCCTGGAGAGATTTTCAATGAGGCAAAATTTAATTAAAAATCTGATTAAAATTGTGCCTCAACACATAACTGAATCTTATAAAGGGAGGGGGCCTCTTCATTTAGACCTTTTTTTTTTGTTTCATCAGAGAGGTGTCTGCAGAATTCTGGTGCAATCAGCAAGCCACCACTGACCTTGAGTTCAGCTATTACTACATCCTCCCAGCTCCATATAACCCACATTTATCAGGCTATGGCTGCTTCATATTCATGGCACAGAGGAATCCTCAACACATAAATAAGACATTCCTATAAAACACTGCAATAATAACTGACTTTCATTTTGGCCAAACCTCCACCCGTGTGACCTCTTTAAAGGGCTCATCTTGTTTTTGTGTGGTTTTGATGCATAAACAGGACTAGAATTCTACTGCCTAGCTAGTGCTTCCTAAAGCTTGCAGTTTTCATGATACACATAAAATGGATAAAATGAACAAAGAACTGATGATTTTTCTATCAAAATCATACTGTGGTCAAAACCATATTGGGTCTGGCATTAGGTTGGTGCTAAAGGCTACAGTATGTGGGCATTATACAGACTAACTTCAAGTTGGTAAATTATACGTACAAGACCAAAATAAAAAAAAATAAAAAACTCTGAGAGAATTTGCTTCTACATTCCCCAAGTACAAGGCAATGCCGTATTCACTCTGCTATCAAGACATAAAAACAGAAATTAATTCTCAGCAGTATAGAGATTTCTATTTCATTCTTCCTGAACGCCACAGGTCTAAATCCAGGTATTACATACTGTCTCTGGCAGTCATCCAGAATTCCTGGAACCTCAGTCAACATATGTAACTCTATTTGTTTTGAGTTGTAATGTGAAAAGAATTCAAGTGATTGAGAGCATAAGACTTACACTAGTGAGCTCATAGCTGCATGTGAGAGAAACACAAGCTGTTTACGCAGACAGCTGTTTAAAGTGAGATGGATGACTGAAAAACGCGTTTCAAGCGCATCTGTTTTGGACACATTGCTCGATAAAGGAGCAACTTTTTTGGGAGCTTACCAGACCTCTGTAGCCCTCTCCTCATCTCTGCTTGAGGCTCGAGGCTACATCAGCTACTACCAGCGTAACTGGATGGATGACTGGATAGAACAGCCTGGTGTGCAGACTGAATGTAAAAGAAAAATTAGAGGTAATGTGAATGCTTACAAGTCAAGGTAAAGATGCAAACACATTTATTTTTAGAGGTGTGAACTGAGACAAAGTTGCATCTGCTAAAAACAACACAACCACAGCATATGCTTCATAGCGCTTGACTCTTTAAACCGAGCAGTTAAAAGCTTTGAATTCTTATCATAGCACACAGGATGAGAGGGAAGTGCCACAAGGCATCATTTTAAATTTCACATCAACATGACGATACATTTGACTGGTGTGACATTGATTGAAGTAGTCTCTATCAGAATTTCCTGACTTTGCAGGATGATAAACTGCACTCTCAGCAGAGTATGTCTCTTTCTTGAATGTGGAAAAACAGACAGGGGGCTTTATTGAGATGTATCTGTCACATTATGTACTGTGAACATATGTTCACAGCATCTACCTGTGACTTCAAAATTAAATCCCTGCTTAAGCTTACATGGAAAGACATTAAAAATCATAAGAACATATTAAAGAATTCCCCCAATGAGTTCATCACTAAAACTCTCCCTGTGACCTGTTGTTTCTCTGATGTTTTCGACAAAACTCTGCAGGCTTGTTAAAGTGGAAATAATGAATAAGTCTGAAAATGAAAAATAGAAAATTTGTAATTGCTTCCCAAAACGATCTACTCAAGCAATTTTTAATCTGTCGGCCTATCAGCAAGATGATATTGTTTGTCAGTTACTTCCAAAACCTGTAAAAATAAGCATTCCAAAATTATCATAATTTACTTGGCTAAACTTCACCATATTTGGTTTGGTAAAGTTTAAGCAACTAAAACTACTCCCTTTTACAGAATAAGGTAAAACATAGAATAACAGTAGCACAAGTAAAGGAGTCAAAGTCAGTGAACTGAGTCAGTAATGTCAGTTACACAACAATATCAGTCATCATATCATGTTGGCCTTAGCAAACATTAGACACTAATATTAACACTATAAAGCTGCGCAGACACTGCGTTTTTATTTATCTTGTACATTGGGTTAACTCACACTACATGTTGTGATTGGCCTTTCTGTACGGCCTGTGACTTTTACGCTCACACTGTACAGATCAGCTGATGGAACCCCTGGTCGGTTTTGTCCAGTGAAAATTACAATAAAGTTTATTGATGTTGACTAAAAAGGGAGAAAAGCAGCATTGCTTTGTGCAATTCTGCTATGAATGGAGAGTAAGAAGAAAAAGAAAATATGGAGCCACAGAAAGCTGGAAGAAGCAGACAGTCTGAGCTTTCTGTTCTGCAGCGAAGTTCAGTTTTATATTGCAGCACACTCAAGACCACAGTTTAACCACAACATGTAAAATCCTTCTCCAATAATATTAAAACAAGCTTACTACAGTTCATGATGGCTCTTTAGACACCAGCCAAGTGGGAAATCAGACTGTCGAATTGCTCAAACTGTTCAAACTGCAGACAACTGACCAAAATTTCTAACCAGAAAGAAATCCATGAGCTTGTCCGACAGCCATATTGTTGATCGTTCGGGCAATTAGGCTAATCCAGTGTCGTGATGCCCCCCAAACTGCATGTCAAATGGCAATCGCTCTGGCATCAATTTGGCCTGACTCAAAAATTAGTAGAGGGCGACCATTTCAGGGCAAAAATCCAGCCTAATATGTACAGTGTCTGCTTAAGTTACTGGTCATACCAGACCAAGCAAGGGTTTAGCAGCAAAACCTGAGTGTATTGAAGCAAGGGTGCATATATATATATATATATATATATATATATATATATATATATATATATATATATATATACATACGTATATGTGTGTGTGTTTTGTAACTGTAATTTTCTTTAGTTAAATCTGATCACATGCAATTTGTATTGAAAAAAAGGCACAAAATTTAATCTCACAATTGTTGGCTGAAATAAATGCTTTTACAGATATACACGATATGATGCTTGTTTCCAGGTGAAACTGGTTCAGTTGTTTGTTGTGAAGCAATGGCATACTTTGTAAGGTTTACTTTACAAATTCTTACAACAACAAGTTCTTAAATCAAGTTGTTGAGATAAAACAATGTATAGACTGTAAGTCAGTAAAAGCGAACATGACTGTCCCGTTTGATCACTGTACATGTGCAAACATTTTATAATGAAAAAATGCAATGCAATGCAATGCCTGTAGCTGCAAAAATACATGTGTTTTTGTTTTTTCTTGTCGGAATGTTTAACAGGTTTGAAGAAATGTATAAACACACAGCCACTGAGGATACTTTAATTTCTTAAACCAAGGCAGTGAAATATGTCTTTTGAATAACTTAATTAAGGTGCAAAATTATGATGATGGTAATATTTTTGCTGTGTATCAGTTTATTTGCTTGTTATTTCAAGGGTTTTGCACTTAAAATCAGACTGAACTCTAGCCTGAGAACAAGCAGCAGCCTCCGCCCACACTGACACCACCTCCCCTGGAGCTTGACCCTCTTGCCTGTACATTAGTGATAATCCATCACTCTCCAAAGTATGCGGCACTACATTTAAGTGTGCCATTTCAAAAGCGCCAACTGGACTTTGTTAGGGGCTGGCAAGGAAACTAATGCTCCACTGGAATTTACCGACTGCTGGCTTCCAACACTGGGATATAATTTCATATTTTTTAGCCTTATGCCAGTTTTTGTTAATTCTTGAAAACTATCCAGTTACAGTAAGTTTCATTAGAGTCAACTCATCCAAATAGATGTCTTATTTGGGATGTGAGTGTTTTGATTTGTGGAATCTCCACCTAAGTTTTAGTATTTGCTGTTTTAGCAACCAGACCACGTTGGTTTCTGAGCCACTGCATTAATCCACATTCCATAAGGCTTGTACATAGAATGGTCTGTGTGTTTCCTGAGCAGGAGAGTGACTAGGGCAGACAGGGGAGAATACACTGAGGAAGAAGGATTCATGAATAATAATGCATAGTGGGGCCCTGAACACTGGCTATGAGACTTTTTTTTGGCGTGGGATAAATCTATACCGTAAGCCTCACCTGCTGGGAGCCTTGCTTCCCAAAGCCGGTGTCATCCCTAATAATTTATAGATGCAAACAGAGGAAAACATTAATCAGAAATGTGCGACTGTCTACAAGCCTTGCAAATGCTTTGTTTCTAACAATCAGAGTGAAAGGCGACATGCAGCAACACACAGAAAATACCCACAAGACATCTCCTTTCTCCTTTTTCATTATTGTTCCTCAAAGCTTCAGTACAATCCCTGATGCAACGCTAATGCTCCACTCCTGGCTTTGTTCAACTTTGGCTACAGTGAAATAAAGATATGTTTTCAATGTGAATTTGATATGAAGAGCTGCCAGAGCATATCAGATAACATAGAGTATATAGTTTTATATGCATTTCTAGCCTGTCAAGGGCTCCTGCATGTTCACATTTTTTGTTGACACTGAACCAAAACAGACAGTGTTTTGAGTCATGACGCCCAGTGAATGTACCCAAAAAGCTTTTTTCCATGCTCAAGTCAAAGAGAATCTTTGAGGATCAGCCTTCAAGTTTCCATAGACAACAAATAAATAACTAAAAACTTGATGCTTCTAGCAAATAATTAGAATTAGAATTCACCTTCAGACTTTACGTCTTTCATATTTTACTGTATTTACTGGAAGATGTGCTGAGTATGTCCGCTCCTTTTCAGTAATGTCCTGCTTCACATTCAGTCACTTTTACACATTGACACTGGGGAGGTGCAAAACGCAATCAGAGTTCCTGCTGATGACGACCACACATATTCATCAAAGCAGGTGGATGTAAAGTGCCTTGCTCAAGGACACCTTAACTAAGGTACCCTTAAGCAAGGAATGATACTCTCTCAAATACTGAGCAGCTGTTAAGTGCAGACCCATTTTCATTTACAGTTCAGGATTTCATTCATCTTAAGGGAATTTCAACTCCAGACTCCTGAACTCCATAATGGATGAATGAACTTTCATTGCTGGACAATCAGAAGGGCATTTTACATGTAGGCACAGAAAGCAATAGCAAGCTAGAGCAAGACAATGTATAAAAGTGAAGCCCTGGTCACACCAGAAAGTAGCACTGCGAGATTCAGTCACATGTCTTTGCAAAATAGGTGGTGCTGGAAACTTGGTGATTTAGGGCCAGTTGGTGAGCTACTGTTGTTGGCAAGCTAACTGGTAACATGCTGGCTCTAGCCTGCCACAAGTCGCTAGATTCCTGTCTCATAACTGTCTCAAACCATCTCTTTTGTGGAGAAGTTTATAGAAGCAGAAGCAGTTTTGCCGTTGATCAACAGTGCAAATCTCGTCAGTTCAAAGTTGAACTCAGTGCGAAAGATCTGCACATATAGTGCATAACGCATAATTGCTCTGCATGATAGGAACTGAGACAAAGATGCATCTGAGTGAATTTTGAATGTTTCAACTTGAGCCAAAAACTCAAACTTCTGATGCTGTATGGTTTTGAATTCATAAACCTAGAGAAACAAGAGGAAAAAAGAGAAATTGAAGGATAATGACAAAGACCACTTGTGGAGTAATAAATGGGCTCTCTTACAGGCAAAGACAGAAGTAGAGTCATGTGGTTATAGAAAAACCTCTTAGGGAGGAGGTCAGTGTGAATGGTTGGGCGTACTAACTGTAACCTAAGACCAATTCCGTCTTGTCCTAACATTAAACATTGTTTTTTTAAAACCATAACCACAATCTCTTCCGAACTTTAACCAAGCAGTTTTTGTTCCCTAAACTTCACCAAGCATTACTGGTAAGACTAGTGGAACTAGATAAACAGTGATGGTGGTTGAACGCTGGCATTCAGATGAAGCTGCCATTGAAGCCAGTGAGGCCAGTTTAGCCTAAGCATACAGATATAAGGCCGGGTCAAGCTGCAAAGCCAAGTGTGGAGGATAGGATAGTTAGGATCCAAGGAAGGTTTAAAGGTGCACTGGATCAGAGAATGATATGGAAAAGTTTTCTGATATAGTGGCTATTGATAAGACGCTAGATAAGCAGGGATGACAGCTGGACAACTGAACACACAACTGCCTATCAAGCTAGTGGGGCGAGCCACTGTGATTTGTGATCAAATTTTTGTTATTATAGTGTGTATAAATCATGTATCCGCACAGCTGTATTGTTTTTGTTTTTTTCATTTATGGGTGCGTATTCAAAGACAAGGGTCAGTCGGTCAATCCAGGAAAAGTATTCACTGATGAGTAATGTACAACACACAGTTCCTTATTGCACCGTCGCTGAGAATCATGACAGCACAGGGACATTTTCTGCTAGCTACCACCCTGTGCAGTGTCTTTTCTGGACAGTCCACTTCATTCAGGAGGTATACAAATAAAACATGAGTTTTACTATGTATGCATGTTATGACCAGGCCCCAGAGGAATAGTAGTGACATGTTGCTAGAGGAGCAAAATAATGTTCCGGTATACAAAGCAAGCAGCACCTTTTAACCCATGCTGCATGCCTTGTATGCCTTAGACTATTTTCTCTGTGAAATATGGCTGTATTGTTTACATGTAAATATGAACAGCGCATTCAATGTATTGATAACAAACTATGGGCCTTAATGAAAAATAATAATAATAATCAATAATGAAATAGGTGATGTTATACAGACTTATGACAATGTGTTATTAAGTGAGTTGTTGATTAAAAATAAGCTTGAGAGATACAAATATTTTACACAGAAAACCCACGATGCACATGGTCATACTGCCAGGGCACCCTCAGCACCCCAGCCGATGCCCTGTTCCCCCACAGGTTCCTGATGGGAATGAATTATGACTATTGTCTGCCAGTATAGCAAAGGCGAAAATAGCATGACATTGTAATAGCACCATAAAAGCTCGTAAGGAGGAGCTTGGGGTCAACAGATGGGTTCAAAAATCATGTGACTTTAATGTGGGAGACTGTCACTACCTGTTTCCTACCAACAGTCAACATTGGTTTCTTTTAACCATGACTATGATTGTTACGATATGATGATATGAATAGTTAATTTGGATGCCTTACCTTGTTGCTGTGAAATTAGCTCTCGCATCCTAAACCATCGCTCTGCAGCAAAGTTTTCTGCTGCCTTTTATAATAGCCCTGTTATGTCTAACAGTGATGTGGATTCTCAAGTACAACCTTTTAATGAGAACTGCCTTTCAGTCCTGGATAAAGTTGCTCCTAACAAGACTAAATGGGCTACTGTGATCAATTCCTCCCCCTGGATGAATGACAGTATTCGCTCTTTTAAACACATCTGTCGCAAAGTTGAACGTTTGTGGAAATCAACCCATCTACAAGTTCACTATCAGTATTTAAAAGAACTTTGGATTTTAACAACATGGATAAGGATACCACAGCTACATACTTTTCTAACCCCACATTGTACTACTAAAAATGTCATTGGTTCTATTGGTCCTTTTGTGCACTCTTTAATCAATAACTCTTTGACATCCAGCTTATATCAAACAAGCTGCTGTTCTACCACAAGTCCTGACATTTCTTTGCCCAGAACTACAGGCCTATTTCATATCAATTCAATTCAATTGTATTTATATAGCGCCAAATCACAACAAAAGTCATCTCATGACACTTTACATATAGAGCAGGTCTAGACTGTACTTTTTATATTTGTATTTATATTTCAAAGTTACCATTTATAGCTGAGGTGTTAGAAAGAAGTTTTGCTAAGCAGCTGTCTTAGATGAGACAAGTTGACAAGTTTTCAGTTGCACTCAACAGAAACAGCTTCTCTCAGAGTTTCAATTGATTTCATAATGCACGGTGATGCAGGAGAATGTTCTGTATTGGTACTATTAGATTTCAGTGCTGCTTTGAATACTGTGGACCACTGTATCTTGGTCCATGCTCAGGCAGTGGGTGGGTATCTCTGGATTAGCTTTGGAGAGGTTCCTCTTCCTCTTTTCAGACAGGACTTTCTCAGTTATTGTTCATAAATATGCCTCTTCAGTCTTGTGGTGTTCCACAAGGTTCTGTCCTCGGTCCGATGCCGTTTGCATCGTACATACTGCCTCTTGGGCAGATAATAAGTCATTTTAAAGGTATGTCCTACCATTGTTTTGCAGACGGTATTCAGTTAAACATTTAATTTAAGCCTCAAAATGATGCAAAAATGTCTGCTCTACAAAATTGCCTACACTCTATAAAAATTGGATGGCAGATTTTCTACAGCTAAATGCTGAGATGGAGATGATTATTTACTTTTTTTTTCCTCCCGTCCGGACAACTGCAATTCCCTTTTCACCTGCCTTAGCAAGACATCCCTGAACATCCCTTACAAGTAGTGGAAATGCTGCTGCCAAGCACCAATTTTAATTTCTTTAAACTGGCTTCCCATCAAATTCAGAATTCAGTTCAAGATTCTTGTGATCACGTTTAGAGCCTTGCATGGTCAGGCACCTACCTACATTAAAGAGCTACTGCAGCCCTATATACTGAAGCACTCTGTGCCATCTGCTCTTGAAAGATGCTATATAAATAAATGTACTTACTTACTGTAATTAGTGCAAACAAAAATGCAGCGTTGTTATTTTTATATAAAAATGGCCACATTATAGGCTAAGGCCATCAACATAAAGTGCGGCATAAACCAAACACACACTGTACACTGTTTTGAAACAATGCTGCTCTGTTCATTCTATTTCCATGTTTTTCTGTTCATAATGTTCTGGAATTACTGTGTTGCTGAAGTGTTGGCGAGAGGGGATATAATATTGCGCGGCTCAAGTACTTAATCATATGCTGAAATCCAACATCCTCCACGACTGCATAGGGCTGCTTATCTTTCGCTAAAAAAAACCCCAATGCTTTAGTTATGGATTTTACCCTGTCTGAATCTGCATGGAGAGGCCGTTTAAATGCTGGAGGGAGAGTTGCTCTGATGTCTGATGTCTTTGTAAATGGTTCATCATATTAGAAGTATTGCCACTAGCATAAGCCACGTGTTGCACAGTGCTTACACACAGTCGTCTTTTATCCACCACTTTTTTTCCGTCATTGTCATAGGTTACAGTAAATCTGTAATGCTTCCATACAGCAGACCAAAACGATGCTGGTGGATCCTCTAACTGTACTTTGTCTTGTTGACTTGCCATTTCAAAGACTGACTTGACAGCTGCACTCAACACTTCATCCAGTTTCACTGGGTTATTAGAGTGAGGCTTTTCCCCCCTAATAACTTTATTTGAAGTTTTTTTTCTGTGCATGCCTTTTTGACTGAAATCTGTGAGGCTATTCCCCCAGTTCTAGCACTCGGCGGCTCACGTTTCCGCAGTATTTCACGTGTGACAATAAATTGAAACAGTCTAACAGTCTAGCCTAACTACATGAAAAAAAGCACAGCCTCATCATTCAAATGAACCAAACAATACATGCTCCAAACCGTGACTAGCAAAACAAACAGTTCGGATTTTTTACTTGAACCGTCCCATCCCTAATGATGATGAAGGTCCCCTAACCTTAGCTAAGGACTTATTTCAACCCAAACCATGATCTACCATCTACCATAATGAACTAAACCTTAACCATACTCACATCATAAACCAGATTTATGTTTCATCAGTGATTTGTAATGGTTTTGGAGGGAACAGACAAATGATATCATCCTGCCAATAGTGATGTCATATCGGTACGTATGTGTTATTCTAGAGGGCATGGACAAACGAAGCATTTTGTTGTTTAATTTGGAGGGCTTGGTTTTGTACTGCTATGACAAATTGTTGTTAAGGTATGGGGCCAAACATAGGACTCATTCACTCCTCCCATCCAGACAGACTTACCTGCCATTTGAACTGATCACCCTCCTAGTTTCTTTAACTATACTCCATCCTCCTATAAAAACATCTGACACTGTTACTACTACATTTGGAAAATTTTCGAACTCATATTTGGTACACAATCTCTGATTTGATATTCGCTGTTGTTTACAGTCACAGTGATACCTGCATGATATTTTAGGGGGACAGCCTTGTTGCTTTCTGTCTTCACTGGAGGCAGTGCAGGCAGCATGTGCAGCGTGTGGGCCTTTACTCGAACAGCCATTCAGGCAGAGAGCAGGATGGATGCTGGGGGTGTTAATGATCTTCCCCACATTGCGTGTGACCGGGGCACAGCTGGGAGACTGAGAAGAGTGCCGAGGCTGTTCTGGGGTCTGGCCAAGCACAGGTGACAGCTCCCGCCTGCAGACACAACACACATCTCCAAGTTAGCCTCTAAATTCAGGCACAGATCAGTGCAAGCAGTGTCATTTTCAAGAGGCCTTTTTCCAAATACCTTACACAATTGGACATGTAATAATTTAAACCAGTCCCACCATATAGAAGAACAGCAACAAATATAAAAACAGAGCTGGTCAGTTTTCAAAAATAAAATTCTGATTTTCTGTATGTATACAGGTATGTATACCCAAGGTGAAAAAAAAATCATGACCCCTCCACCAGGAAGTTCATCCAGAGTCATAGTGTGAGGTAAAAGGGGAGGAATTCTATGGCTTTTGAAGGCAGGCCTGTGCAAGATGTCAGTGTGTGAACCTCTTGACCTCCACGAGATCACCCACTGGCCTCTGTCAGGGCCAGCCACAGTGATTTATGCAACATCAAAATAACGTGAAGTGTGACGCCTCTGAGGTCCGGGGCTGGGCTGCTGATGGGTGTAACAGATACCCCCCTTGGAAGTTTCTCCAGATCTCAGAAAGGCCATTAGTGTTGTTTTGAACTCTTAGCTCAAACATGTTAAATGATACAGGCTTTCAGAAAGATGGGCAGCTACAGTGAAGGTAGTGACAAGACCTTCTTTCCCCTGGATGGCCTGGTCTGCATGTCTGTGCTAGCATAATCTTGACAGATGGTGAAAGGAAAAATAGAGTTAGTGTTGAACTGGTACATCAGTTTCGTCTGCCTGAGGCTGTTGCTGGTTTGTGGATACGTCAAATTCCCCAAAGCTTTCATTTCCCGTGACCATTTCACCCCATCTTGGTCCAGAAAACCATGACACATAGACAACATAGTGTATGGCTAAGATAGCTGAGATTTAGAAGAGAGGTCTAAGATACAATATGGGTTTCATATCCAGGGTTGGGGTAACTACTTTAAAACTGTAGCTAGTGAAGCGCTACTCTTACAAATAGCTACACTACTTGTAGCGCTGTTACACAACACAGCATTTTGATATCCTTTAAAGTTGTATTAATTGATTTTTTGTCTAGTTAGAGGCAGAAAACTGCAACATCCTTGAAATCACAGACTCTAACCTATTATTGCCCTATAAAATTATTAAGGCAAACATGTTAGCAAACAAGCCTCTCACGTCCAGCAGACACAGAGAAACATTAGGATTAATTTGGAGTCGTGTTTGTGTCCACCTGACGAATGTAAATCCAGTATCCACTTTCCTTTTAGCTCCAGTTTGGTCTCCAAATCCTGGGGAAAATATGTGGGTCTTTGTCCTGCTATGTGCTTAATCAGCTAATCTCTAACTGTGTCTGTCTGCTGTTTGGCACAGGTAGTATATACTGCTGGTTTATCAGAGCTTTCTTACCGAAAGCCTGGTGTTGCTGGAAACAAGGTTGACAAGGGCAGGCTTTGGAGATCATAAAACAAAAGAATAATCAGCTAAAAGGCTACATAGAGCTGAGGGGAACTGTAGAGTTGGGAGATAATTTTATGTAGATTTGTCACTATGATCACACCTTCCACATTCCATGTAGTCATTTGAGGCATTGCCCATATTATTGGTGGAGCTTTAAGTCCTTTGTGTCAAAATATCTGACGACAAGACTACAGTCCTTGTTTACAGAGGACAATAAGCACTGTGGATCGCACGCTTGCGAGGACCTCTCCAAACCATGCAAAATTAATGAATAGCCCAGCAGAGATAACAGCGCTACATTTTTAATGCACCTTGTCACCAGTGGAGCTACCACAGCATTCTCCAGAGACATCGATTAGCGGGAGATGGAGTGACAGATGACACCCCCAGGGAGAGCAGAAAAAAAGAGAGTGCTGTTGCGGCTGTTGTCCACTGAACACATCGATATGTCATTAAACAATGACAGCGCCGCAGGCTGTTTAATGAAGTGTTTGCAATGTGATTTGGTTCTTAATAGCAGAGGCATTAAGGAGTATCAGGTCCTCACTATAGCTTCTGTATACTAAACAGCAACCCGTGCCAAAGCCTTATAATGCACAATTATCAATACTGTCAGACTGGATGGGGAAGATGAAGCTGGGGAAAGCACTGAGTAGGCAAAGCTGGGTGCTACGCAGAGAGAAAAAGAAGACACTCTGCATAACTGCTTCACCTTCAACTGCTATGATATTAATTATAGCCAGGCAGCAGGTATTAGATGCTTACCTGTTGAAAATAGACTAAATAAGCAAAGCAGTCCTCAGCTATTATGCTGGTCACACACAGCAGGACTTGACTTTGAGCCAAATTTTCAAGGTCCACAAAAGGGCACCATGAACAATGGTATGTGTTCTGTGGAATGGGGGATGTATCAAGATAATGTTTGTGTTCCAGGAGCTAAAAGATTAGTTCCTCGTGCAAAAACAGAACATTACTCCGTGCACCAGGTGAGAGAAGTGGAAAAGCAAAACAAAAGAGTGGAATAAGGTGTTTCTTTGGAGATAAGGAACTGTTTAGCTGAAACTACATGTGTGGATTTCTGTGTTGATGACTGATGTGTGGTTTTCATGCTGCTTCATTAGTCTTTCTGTTTGAGGCAAAGCATTTGCATGGTCCAGGAGCATTACATTAATTTACTGGAGGGAAAAACCACATTGAAAAATGCTGAAGAGATGAAGTGATAACAGGATCAGACTCATATTGCAGTGGTCTATGATGTAATATCAGATATCAGCCAATTGTGTCTTCCTCTTCTGAGGCTAATAGAGGTGCCTCTCAGACCACAGCTACATAGAAATGGATGTAAAACAAATTTAATACATCTCCAATTTTTAATGTGCTGAGGGAAATGTCTCGCTCATGCCAATGTTAGAGACCCTTGCTCATAATCAATCAATCAATCAATTGTGAAGTGTGATTCAAGATAACTTCACTTAAATGTATCTGAAGAACCAAATAGTTGCGTTGAAGTTGGAGTGGTTTTCCCCAGTCTTTATTCCCATTTCAAATTTTTCTTTCAACGATATCATCAGTGTTACATAACATAGAAACAGAAGACTCTCCTGGATAATGCAATGATCATATACTGTAGGTTTTTGTTATGACCACCACTTCTAGTTATTACAACTTTGTTTCTGAGAAATAGTGTTTTGTCTGTCATTTTGGTATGGCAGATGGGTCTAAATACTACGATACCCATGAGCCTCTACCGTTGTTGCTATGGAGGAGAAGCCAGTCAGAGGTACAAATTGGAACGGTAAAAATTCAGAACGTAGTTGAATTACTGAACAAGCCATAGCTTCTGAATTCATCCAAATTGACAAAGAACCCAAAAGTAAATGAATTTTGGCTACAGACTGTATTGTCACTTTTCTCAGCACCATTATTTTTAGCTTTCCGCCGTTAGTAGCGCACATAACAGAATTTTAAGCTGTTTGATTGGATGCCTCTTCCACCTTAGTTACTGGATCCAAATATTGAAAGTCCTGATGCAAAACTCAGTTGACACGCCTAAATTATTGATATGAATGAAATCCTGAAATTACTCTGTTGGAGTCTGTTGAGTGTCACCAACCTGTCCACGGAATTACCGTTTAAAAGTGACAGCTGATATAACGTGCCGCCGGCGACGCCTGTCATTTTAACCAGCAATGGTCAGTGCCAGTTAAAAGTGAGAAGCTGGTAGCTGAATGTTTTGTACTCTGCGCTTTGCTAACAAGAGATGAGATTACAGATTCATTATTGTCAGAGTTTTGCAAATCTGTGTATTTTGCCAACCTTGGTGACAGAACAGAGTTAATCACCAGTGCGACCAAATCATTTTCACATTCACACTCTAATTTTCTCTCATATGGAGCAGAATGCTCGCAGTGTGGAGCTCGGCTGTCATTGAGGTTAGCAGTGCTGCAAGACTAGGAGCCTGAAGTGGTCAGAACATAGTACAGTTCACCATAGAAGGGATCACATTTGACATGTTTTGGAACTACTGTTAAGATTCATTAGATTCCTGGGAAGCAAGGGGATCCCGTTCAGGGGTGACACCACGCGTGATGGAATACTTGATGAACTGATGCTGGAACACAACAATGATCTCACTAAAGAACGAGAGTGGATGACAAGAAGAGACAATTGGATGTCGAACACCATACAAAGTGAAATTATTCAACAGCTTGCCCATGCTATTCAGAAGGATATAGTCACCCGTTCGGAATCGATTTGCTGACAACAGCCGAGAGTCTCACTGTTTATTTTTAGGATTTTAGAATGCCCACGGCAGTGCTGGAGTAAACTCTTACTCTCCTGCATCAAGGATGTGTATTTAAGGCTGGAGTTGATTCTCCAAGAAGTCGCTTGCGAGCCTTGTGGCCGATACTTTGCACTTTGTATGGGGTGCTGCTACTGTAATTGTGGAATCGCCACAGCGCAAACAGCTTTTTGAGTCACTTTTCGGTTGCAACGAGGTTAACATCCTAGGCCTGTGCCCCATGAGGCGGTGCGTCAGCCCCACAGCCATCAAACGGCCTGTTCCTCTTATAACGCTCTACTGGCCACACTGAGTTTGCTGAAAGATGACAAGAAGAGTCTCAGAGGGGACAGCACATCAAAGACTGTGGGACTGTGGAACCAAGCCCAAAAAGGGAGAACATTTTTCGGTCTTCTCTGTAGCCAAGCACCGTTCAAACCCTGCGAGGCAGTGGCCTGGAGCCTGCTGAGCTCCAAAGCAAGTGCCCTTGGTGCACTTGAATGTGCTAATGTGCTCAAAGGTCACATAAGGGCACTTCCGAGATGATGAAATTGTGGAGGAGATGCCCACAAGGTTGAAACGCGTACCTCGGAAATGGACCTGAAAATGCAGCAAGAGTAAAAACATGGTTACGGTCCACCATGACGCAGAAGAGACTCATGCACCTGTCCCTGATGAATGTCCACACAGAGATTTAGAACGCTCTGGACATTGATGCCCTCATGAGAGCCTTTATTTCCTCAATCCCTGAATACCAAGCCACGGTCGGAGTAATATAACTGGAGCACCCAACTCAAGGTAAAGCGTTAGGTCTATTATGTGCTGCTGCAGAGCAGTTTAGCATTATCATTAAAGATGTAGTCTAATTCAGAGAATATCTCCTCACAGTCCGCTAGCTTTCCGTTCTGTGTGTGTGCTGAAAAAAAAGTCCGGTGTTCATACACAGCCCTGGCTCTGTAAATGGGAAACAAACAGCGACTCGGGTAGAGCCAGCAACCCAGGTCGTCAAATACCGACGCTTTAGCCGCATTCACTTCGGTATAATATGTCAAAACTGGTGCTCGTACACAGGACAAACTAATGCTGTGAGTTACTCGTGCAAGTTTGAAGGAGCACTGTGTATCTGTTTTGCTGTTGAGTTCATGTATCAGCAAGCTTTCTCCAGTATCATAGACTACACCTTTAAACAGTAATATCACACTGATACTCTTGCTGCAAAAAATTATTTACTTATGTTGTTGAGTGCTGTACGCAGTGGGCTTATGGACCTGTTTAACTATGTGTAGGCTAAAGTATGTTCTTGTCTGCTGTGTGCAACAGGGCCTGATAGTTGAAAGACTGGCATACTTTTTTCTCCTGGCTTCACTGAATTTGCTGACAGTGACGTACGTGTGTATGCGTGTGTGCGCCCGATGTCCATGCCCTGTCACAGACCCAGAGGTTTAAATTATGTAATGTAATGTGCGTATTTGGATTTGTTCTCATCCACGGTGCGCGACAGCCTTTTGGACCTGTTTAACTATGTCTTGGCTATTTGTATGTTCTTGTCTGCAGCGTGCAACGGGGGCCTGGTAGTTGCAGTACTGGCATACGTTTGATTAATACTATAGTAGCCAATGTTGTATTAGCATGTGACGTTATGAATGGAATTTTCAGAAAAAGTTTTCACTCAAACTCGTTAAATAAAAATCAGTTTGTGTATGAAGTATAGCCTATTCATAGTGAATGATATATGCGTGAGCATGTACACGCAAAAAATGCACCTCCCACTACAGCAGCCCCAACTCTTCCCATGGCTCTCTCTCCCCTCATTTTCTGTCATCTCTCTACTATCACGAGGCATAAACCCCCCCCTCCAAAATACAGAATTTAGAAGCCATTGCCCAAGATATGGAAATAAAGTTCAAATGGCATAATTGCCACAGAATTGTATATGCATGGTGTCATGCATGTGAATCCTAAAGATTTTGGAGACAATGTGACTCTTGATCTGGCACGGCACCACTGTCAGGTCACGTTTGCTCTTGAAGAACATTTGGTCCACAACCTCATGTTTTAAAAAAAAACAAACAAACTAATAAATATACTAAAGATTTTACTAAAATTTGCAATGGATATTCATGCTCACCAGAAGATGAATACAAACTTTTTATTGACCCACTGACCTTTCTTCTATGACCACTGTCAATCTGCGCTTTTACAGAAGAAATGTCTAACAAATGAATTTTGCTAAGGACATTCACGCTCCCAGATAAACCATTTTGGCTTTTTCCTCTAGCAACACCATCTTCATTTTTGTCCCCATTGGTGATATAGCTGTATGAATAGCAAAAATGTCGTAAGTGAATGATGGCTGCTTGATAGAGAGGTGTCAATGTTTGTTTTACAGTTGTGAAGTACACTGTTTTTTAGTGAATGTGGTTAATGATATCACATTACTGAATACTGATTACTAATACTGGCTAAAAGTGTGAAAGATGGGACTAAAGTGAGGTGATCCAGAGTTTGTTAATATTAAAGCCTGTTATCCCTGAATAAGGTAAAAGTTAACATGTAAAGCTGATGGGAACATCTATAAATATTGAATGACAACAAATTTACATTTTAATGAGTGTCTTTATTACAAGGTTTGGTATACATTATGCCTTATAAATTAGCATAATAACAACGTATTTGTCTTGTCATGATAAGGATGGGTAACTCTTGTTTTACCACAATCAATTATTATCATCATCATCATTAATAGAGGTAAGCCACTAGCCACCCATGTAACCAGAGAATAAGCCACCGGAGACCAGGTACAAAAGAACAAACTGTTATGTAAATACTCTAAATAAAAACCTTTAGAATATTCAAGTGAAATGTAATTAAATCTTACGCACTGTTGCATGAAAACATTCCCAAACCCCCATCATGATACACTGTTCTCTTTACACACTGCCTTGCTGAACAATCCTTTCCTGAACAGAGCTGATGAAATGCACAATCCCCATTCAGATAAAACACTTGTCATGTAATTTTAAATCATCAAAGGAAAATGAATAAGCCCAGACCGGTTATAGAGCCTGTTCAGCTTTGTATTAAAATAAATACGATTGAATTGATTATGACTTTTATTGCCTATTTAAACATTTACTGCAATACAGTGACACACGATACGATGTAACCAACGCATTTTTAACAAGACAATATGAATATCAGCACATCAAATCAACAGCGCTGTTGTAGACTTTTATCATGTATATATCAACAAGGTGATGTAGTGTAGCTGAGCTTCATTTGCAGTGTTGAGTTTAAGTAGTTGCTGTCATTTGTGCAAACCACCAGGCTTTCTCAAGACTTTGTCCACTCATTGTTTGTTCCATCAAAACTTACGTATTGTTGAGGGTTATGAACATTGCAGTATGTAGTGGCTGCTAGAGGGGCTTAAGATGTTTTTGGTATTAATGAATGATCAATCTGAAGACACTGAATATCAGTGAAAACTTAAACCTTTGTGCCACAACCACTGTCCAGGGGCTGATTTTAGATAACCTGGGTGTCCATCCACATTTGTGCCAGTGTGCTGGAATCCTGCTGGCCAGGTCTGACGGCCAATCAGTCTTTGACTGATCATCCTCATCAGTAGATCATGGTTGCCAAGCTACCTTTACTCGAGTCCTTAAGATTATTTATTTTGTTATTTGTTTGTTTTTTTTGTTCTGTTGTCATCATCTACGTGAGCTTCCTATACTTGCAATTGATTGGTTTGTAGTTTGAATGAATGGAGAAAAATGATTGAACAGATTCACTTTGTTGCTGCTATAATAATAATTATAATTTAACATTTGGTTTCCCTCTCTCCCCACATGCTAAAGCGGCTCATTTTGTTGTGTTATGTTGTTTTTCCTTTTTCCTGATAGCCTGCCAGAACTTCCTGTAATTGGTCCGAAAGTCCGAACCATCCCAAAAATGTTTGCACACTAGAAACAACCGAACCATGGTTCAATTTGATTTAGGTTTGCATCAAACTGAAAAGTCCAAAAAGTCCAGACCAAACAAGGTACACTGTAAAAAAGAACAAGCTGGTTCAACTTAAAATAATTTGTAACCTGGCTGCCTTAAAATGTTGAGTTAGACAAGCTAACGAACGGCAGTTGTTTCCACATATATCTGAGTTCCTTAAACTTAGTAGTAGTTGGGGTGACCAAGGTGAAGCTGACAAAATAGTCCCATCAACTTTATAACTTAAGTTTAATCAGCAAGTTTTTTAGTGATACCAACAAGACATTTGAAGTTGTACAAACCTAAATCCTAGTTGAGACAACATAGAATGACTAGTAAAACCAACAAACTTGTATTGATATCCTGAGTTGTAAAAACATGAAAATAAAAGTTGTTTAAACTATGCATCTTGTTAAATCCATTTATAATTTTTAGTTGTGCAAACATAATAACACAAGTTGGCTCAACTAAGCATCTTGTTGAATTAACTAATCTTTTTAAGGCAGCCAGGTTACTTTTTCAGGAATAGTTCATCTTACTTGCAACGTTAAGTTCATTCAAAAAATAGAACTGCGTAATTTGTCCACACGAGTTAAGTTTCTATTTTCTAACCGTCCTACATAACATTGATTGATCAACATCAAAGAACATTCAGAATGCTATTTTTTTTATTTCAAAGAACAACTATACAACAATACATGTGCAACTGTACCTTCAAGGTATAAAACAGAAATTGTGCAATTTAACTACAGCACTTAAAGTTAAGCGGTGAGCTTTTATATTTCACAACCTTCTATGTAGCAGATTATCTCTTAACTGCACAAATAACATACTACAACATTCTATAAAAACATTTTTAGAACATGTGCATTTTTCATCTAACATTTTTCTGTGACTTTTGCAGGCATATAAACATTTGTATTATTTGAGCAGACCAACAGAAACAGTGATAGCTGCCATTCACTTAGCCAACTTGCCACTAAACTTTGCATTGAAGCATCTTGTTTCGGAGTCCATGAACTTTGGAACAATTGCCACTACCGATACCCATGAAAACTTTCTGCATTACCTCAAATGTATACTTCAGTCCTTTGGGATAGTCTATGTTAAGGCAGTAAAGAAGACCCATCAATGTTGCAAAGGCATTAGCAACATCTCTTAGGTCGTGCAGAATGGTGTGCTCCTCCAGTACAACAGCAACATTGACAATCTCTTGCTTGCTTCCACCTTCCTCTGCAACAATGAGAAGGCCAATGTCCACTCCTTTTGTAGCCTCCTCTTCTGAACTGGAAGTCGAAAGAACATAATGAAGTATTCAGTAATTAAGCATGTACAGTCACTATACCAAACTTCATTTACTACCCTATGTTGGGAAACAACACAATGACAACAAAGGCAGCATTATGATACATTCTGCATAGCACAAAATGATATGGTGCCAGTTTACCTAAATAGGAAAACCCTACTTCGAGACCCCTAGATGTTAGTTATTAGACAATAGATATTTCAATGTAATTTATTGTTAGTCTAGTAGTAGGCTGTATCCCTGTTCCCAAAACCAGACCAATGGAGATATAGTACACTGAAACACATGCCTGGTTTTGTACTTGGCTTTAAGGGATAACACCATAATTATGGCCATGATAAGGTGTAACTATTTTTGTTTCAACAAATCCCATGAAAAGAACTAAACCAACAATGAATTTACCCTACCAACAAGTATATGTAACTTAAGCCTACCATAGCTCATTCTACTATGTATTACCACGTCACTGCCATGCAAAAAANAGTTTATTCTGTTCCCCTGTAACTAATAACAGTGACCCTCAGCGATCTCTGGAGAATAGCTCTGTGTTGGGCAGAGTATGCTCAGGACACTGTTCTGTGTTTATACTACTGCTAGTTTGACAAGCTGAGAGAAATAAGATATACTGGCCATGGTCATTTCAACATAGGAATGCGTCGCACAAATTTAATGAAACTGTTTCTGTATGTTTAGTGTGTGTATATGTTTTAACTATAAGCTATAACAGGCTTTAGCTGTACAGAATACAGTACTTGTTAGTAGCATAAATAAATTATTTGTTTTGATAAACCACAAACTTTGTATTCTAGTGGTGATCTTAAAAGTTTCCAAAATACCAAATACGATAGACTGAATTTGGAGTAAATGTGTATAAAATGATGCATAAGATAACTAGAATAGATTAAAAAAAAACACAGGGTCTTAGGTAAATGTACAAATCATCTTGCTTGAGACAGACACACAATTCATATACTACATGTGATCATACAGTGTGAGAATCTTTTTTTTTCCTTTTGAGTTTAAAGCTACTTAAAGGCTAAATCTGTGATCCAAACATAAACCAAATGGCTAACCAAATATCACAACACAAATTTGGACCTGAAATCAGTATCAAATTGACTGACAGCGCTTTCAATAGCTGGACTAACACTAGACAATAATTAAATGTTGGTTCTGATGTTGTTAAAGGTTTGTTAATATCATGTTTGTAAAGACAGCAGGGAAACAGGCTTACACTTCCAATTATGATTAGAAAAGATTTAAAAATGCAGCTTTTTCATGACTCAAGCTTTTTTTTTAACATGTATAGAAATATCAATTCTCAGTGGTCAGTAAATACATTTAGTATCATAATTAAATGAAAAACATGTTAAAATGACACTTATTTAGCTTTCTGTCTTACATTAATTAATAAATTGCTTTTCACTGTGATGAGAGTTCCCCATGCCACACTAAAATAGACTCACACACCTCACAGACACATATGAAACTGTTGGGATCCTCCTTCAGGTAATATGGAAGTCCAAGTAAAGCAGCTGCTCGTCTCTACTGGTTTGAAGCCTCAACACACAAGAACAACAGAAGACAAACTGACAACTGTAGCAATCAAGCATGCCTATGTTACTTATTACTGACAACACTCAGGCTACTGCTGTGTCAGTTAGCATTTGACAAGCTATATATACATATATACATACACATATATACATATATATATATATATATATATATATATATATATATACAGTGGTGGCCAAAATTATTAGAACACCTGACAGATCTGAAAATACTGACCTTTTTTTGCCTCCAAAACATGATTTCATGTCATAATGTTCATGAAACATGCAGATGGTTGCTCTGAGCACAACAAATATCAGATGAAGTGAGTCCTACTGTTTTTATCCACTTTTAACTTTAATATTTGGTATGTCCACCTTGTGCAGCAGTTACAGCAGCACATCTCTCTGGCATAGTGTCAATATATTTCCTGAGAACTTCAACACTAATGTTATCCCATGCCTTCTGCAACTCAAGCCAAAGGCTTTCCTTTGAATGTACNACCTGACAATGATTACACACGTAATTTGGCTTCTTCTGTGAAGGAACATGATTGTGTGACATTGACAGTGAAATAGGCCTAGCTTGTTTTTTGTAAGGAAAATGACCTAAATCTCCTTATGATGGCTCTATTCTATGGTTTATAGAGCATAATGATGATGATAGATATTTCATTCGTTTTATGGGTATTTTAATGGCCAATTCAACAAAAACAACTGAAACCTCTTAAATATGTCAAGTGTTCTAATAATTTTGGCCACCACTGTGTATATATATATATATATATATATATGGTTGACTAATGTATGTAAACTTGCCACCATACAGTAAGAACCATGGTTATATAACCTTCGAAATGAGCCAGAACTTCCAAACTTCCAACTTCCAAAGTTTCTTGCCCACCTACATTCCCATATGTTCATTTGACATGCATGAAGGGACATTACTATTAAAATTCTTAATTTTGACAGGGGTATGTACTCATTAGCCGAGTTATACTGAATTAACTTTAGTTCTGAATTAACTTTAGTATTTGTGTGTTTCTTCATGTATTTTCCTTAAATAACCTATTGCTAAGACCTCATTAAAACGTCTCCATGTGAAAGTGCTAAGTTCTCCCAGTAGATGCTCAAGGGGTGTTTGCTGTCCCCAGTGGTCAATATTTCATATAACAGATTTCTGTTTTGTCTCTGCTCTTCTCACTGGTTTGAAGCGGGCGGGCCTCTGTTGAAAAAAGTTGATGTCATACGTCTGTGTACTAATCAGGATTTAGAATCTGAGCCAGTCATCTCAGCCGTTGGGTTGTCTGGTCACAATCAATAAAATCTGATCAAACCACACCTACACAGCCCAGATGAAGCAAATTAATTGAGTTTTTGAGTGTTGTACTAAATAATACCAATAATACCATGTTGTGTTGTTTCAGAGAAATTCTTACGATTTGAAGTTTTCAGGGGTTTTAAGGATGATAATTAAAGTTTTTGGTAAGACGGCATCAAATGTAGCACAATCACAGTTACTGTAATAAGTTTATTAGCTTTTCTGAGCAGGAAATGTCAGTCTGTAGCAGACAGATTATGAACATGCCACTTGGTCTATGATTAACTGGGGTTTTATTTATCAGCACTACATCAAGACACAGATGCAGTTCATCAGTTTTCTGTATGAAGAAGTGGCTAGCATAATTAACCACTTCCTTTAGCTCCCCAAATAAACAATCATTACTCATGTTTGCATCTGGATGTACATGTGGTGGCCAAAAAATAGAAATAAAGAAAAATAACATTTTAAGAAGTTGTACATAAATTAAACGTGACTGTTCACATGATATCAGAGCTGTCCAAATCCATTTTGTCCATGTGGTGCCTGTGTGGAAAACCTGCCTGCTTGCTTTCACTCCAGCCACACAATTGTGAAACCGTCTCGAATTCTGCCAAGTTACACAAAAGCAAACACTATGTAAGCAGATTGAGTCTGGGAAGCCTGCATTCAATTTGTCCTGCGATAACTGGACATGTTATCATTTTCAGTACAAGCTCACATTTCTTTATAAATCTCTTGTCTCTATTAGCAAACACTGACAAGCTGCTCAACTCTGGCTCTCCAACTGAATCCTGTGGTTTGTCCTCATTGTCATAAATTACTATTAATAGGCAGGTGTGAAGAATGGAACACCTGCTGGGGATTTTTAACATGCACAGTATACACACATAATATATGCAGTGACCATATACTGTAAATGTGCCAACAGCGAACTCTGTACAGATGATAGAGACATTAAATTACAAGTTGTCAGCCTGTTGCTTGCATGACATTGTCCAGTTACTTCACCACGTGTACAGCAGTAATGTGTGTGTGCACTGGCTGCTATACAATTCTAAATGTGTGGTTTTATCCGATTTCTCTAAAACCACAAACTCACATTTCCAAAGCAATTGGAAACTGTGTAATATAATTTTAGCAGATATTGGCTGAATGTTGTATGGCATTTAGTTAATTAGGTACAGGAAACGACCAGCACCACCGAACAAATACATGGATAATGGGGGGAAAGTATTATAAAGTATACTGTAACAAATAGAAAAGATGATGAGAAAGGATATATGTTACTCTTATAATTACTATTTATTTTTATGTTGTTCCAAGAGAATGTGAATAAGTGCTTCTTCCTCTGTTGGGTCTTTGAGCGGTTCTCATGCCCATTTGACCACAATACATCAAGAAAAACAGTTTGATTAAACACAGGGACACTGGTTATGATTCTAAATTTTCAAATTTAGAGGCTATGATTATGAACTCATAATATTTAGTTAAGTTTAGTTTTGTAGGTTTACTGTATATAGGTACCTTCTGTGTGACCTTGACTTAGGCCCTGCCCATCTCCCTCATCTAAAGTGAAGTCTAAATCTTACCACAATACTACGCCCTGTGTGTACATTGAAAGAGTTATGGGTCACTATAATTTCATAATTATAGCATGTAAATTAAAAATTATTTGTGCTACATTTATATGAAAATGTGACTAGTGTTTCCCTGCTGCACTAAGGGGGAGAGATAATAACAAAAAGAGGAAACATTGTACTAAAACCACCTAACTGGAAAATTTCCACTCCTGCTATTTTCCATTTCTCCAGCGGAGCAGAAGCTTCGGTGGATGATTAAGTCACGTGCTCCATGTACATCATGATTTATTCACTAAGCCTGTTTCCATTGCACTTTGTTGCATTTTGTTTTTATCAATATACCGAAGCGTAAACATTTTTTGCAATGTTTTGAGTTGGTTTTTTCTTCTGTGTTTCCACTCAGGTTTTTTTATGTGCAAATAGAAAATGTGCATAAAAACAGGTGGGTGAAATGCACCTACTGTCTGGGGACTGTAAGTTTGGAAGATGCTCACATTTGGAATCACGTTGCGACGGGATAGCTTGATGTCCAGAGGGGTGTACTACGAAGCAAGTTCGAGACAGCCAGGCTTTCTTTGCGTTAGCTGGCTCGACAAAGCCTAAAACCCCAGTCAGAGATAACGAGTATCAAGACAGTGATTATCAACTTTCTCTGTTAACCCAGGCTTTCTTCTTCGGGCTCTGTGCGCGTTCCCATAAAACGGGGCGTTTGGTGTCATTTGATTCTTCTTCCGCACAAAAAAAAATATTACGGCAAAAAGCAACAGTGTTGCTGCAAATAAGGCAAGTTAACGTAAGTTAATATATTTATTTTACCTCTCACTGCACTCCTCCTGTTTATTTCTAACGTGACAGCTGCACATTGTTGAGCTCTTAAACTTTAAACTTGATACAGCAGATTTAAACTTTATACTCAAGACCTGCATTTAGATCCGACAGTCCCATAATGAAGGAGACGTGGAAATCACCTTAGTTTTTGGCGAAATCAAAGTGAAATGAATTTTATTGATTGAATATGCTATTATCTGCGATACGTAAATGTCAATAGACTAATCAATTTTCTAATCGGTGTTCTATTAACTGCGGTACCAGCAGTGTAAAACGGACTTGACAGCAAATCAGGACCAATCATAAAAACATAATCCAAAGTGTGTAGTTGCTGTGCCTTCATCATTCTTTTAGTGTGGATGATCTGCTGTGTAAAATGTAAAGTGTTAATATTACCTGAAGCAAACAGGGGAAAAAAGAGAGGAGGTGCTTTTTATAGCCTACGGAGCCCATAAAGTCCTGTAAGAAAGTTATCTTGTGAGGACAAGACAGCCTAATAATTTAGGGGCTCCTTACAAACCCGTGTCTATGTGCAAGAACAGCAAGAATTTCATTGTATGACATTTCGAGGTGTAAATAAAACTTGATCAGCTGAGTTCTCTCCATTATCTGGTGGCTGTGTGCTTCTGAAGTCGTGAGAGACTTTATAGTAAATTATCTTGTGCGCACAAGATAGAAAATGTCACCTTTCGGGAGTGGCTCCGTAATAGCCGATTCAAATCTGAAACTCTGAACTTAACCTGGTCCGGACCAGGTTATGTGTTCAGCATACGTTACCATGATGATCTAGCCAGGTTAAAGGAGAGCCACCTTCGTGACACTGCAAACTCTGGCTTTAGGCTCAACATACCTCGCTAACCCATTAATCTTGCTGCGTAGTACACCCCTCAGGAGGAACCCCACAATACAAACATTTTGGTTGTAACTAACAACATACATGTACTGATGATTTACTGTAGCTATTCTTAGAGCTTTATCGGTAGTAGAGGCTAAGACTAAGGGTGGCACTAGAGGAAAGGTGCTGAGATCATTAAAATCAAAAGGGTTCTGGGGAGCATGACTATGCTCACACTTTTATTAAAAAATAAACCATTATGTAGCTGTTACTTATTAACAAGTGGAAGTTTTGATCTTGTGTTGGTGCTAGAAGAGAGATCAGGTCACAGACATCATTAAGAATCTATGTAGCATCATATTGAATAAATAATTAGAACACTGTAAATCATATGAATAAATGGAAACAAAATATACAATATAACCATAAAATTGTGACATAATCAATTATATTTTCAAAAATCAGCACATTGTTATGAAATGTTACTGCAACCTGTTTGCACACTATTTCTTGCCATATTTAAAACAGCACATGAAGGCAGCATTGCTAGCTACACACTGTTAGCATAACTGTCACTTGTGCTCTGATGTTAGCCCCAGTACTAATTAGCTAGTTCCCCATCCTCCCATAGACCTGGCAAGTCACTGTCTTGTTTGGCTCCCTGCCCTCCCACAGTCAGCTGTCCCACCAGGAAAACAGACAGTAGTCCAGATGTCCAGTCCTCTGACTGCTCTCCCCTTTGTGTTCCTAACTGTTGGCTGCTCGTAAATAAGGAATCTAAATACTTCACTCAATACAACACTTCAGGTTGCTCTGAATGAAAGTGTTAGTTAAAGGATATGTTTGGAGTTTTTCAAGTCTACTGTATGTGAAAGCAGTATACTCCCATGCCATATGTACATCGAGAGAATCGTTGGATTCTGTAATCGGTCCTCCTCTGTATACTGGCTGTGACATGGGACTACACAGTTAAAGATAGGGGACGAAATCCAAAGTCCTCTTTCTGTGCAAAAATTCATTCTAATGTTCAGCCAAAGTTTATGAGGCTTCAGCAGTCTGAGTTTGTAGGATGAAAGTTTTGCATTTTCTTTAAAATCACGGAATGTAAGAAAGCACATACAAGGTGGAGTTTTGTTCAACTCAAATATGTCATTTAGTACTTTAATTGCTTAACTGTTGATTTTCTCTTATTTGAGCCAACAATAACATTCACAACAACTATTTCTTGACTGTGAGCAGTATCTTCCTGTACCCTCTGCTGGTTGTCTGGCAAAAGCTCCCAGTCAAGAAATAGTCCAGAAGTGATTTGTAAACAGTGATTTGTCATTTTTACACTTTTGTTTTTGTGTGGATTAAACAAACAAGATTCAAAATGTTAATTAGTTAGCTTTAGCGGTGTCGGTAGGCATATTTGATTATCGTTGGACAGAGTCAGGCTAGCTGTTTCCAGTCTTTATGCTAAGCTAACTAAGCTAACTGGCAGCTGACTGTAGTCTTATAATTAACGGACAGATATTAGAGTGGCATCAGTCTTCTCATCTAACACACAACAAGCATATTTCCCAAAATGTCGAACTATTGCATTAGATTTGCATTGGTACATTTAAATACTTTTGATGTGACAATTTCGCCAGCTGTTTTTTGCATTTTTATGCTGTTTATCCATGATGCACTCTCTATACAAATATCTTTAGTCAAATAAAGTGGCTATCTTTATTCTGGCCGCCGCATGTTGGTTCATGGCCAGTGTTTAGTCCCGGCAACAAACCTACATACAACTACAAGTATCCCTCCGCCACAGCTCAGCAAGGAAATATGGTCCAGGGAAATCCAATTTTTCTTTTTCTACTAAAAAGATTAAAAAGATACTCACTCAGTTTGGCTAACTCAGACTCATATTAGCTTCGGCTGAACTTCTGAATGTATTTTTGCATGGAACAAGGACTGTGGATTTCGTCCCTCATGTTCGACAGAAAAATTCCAACTGATCTTTTAAATGCTTCAATATGTCAGTACAGTATGTGCAGTTTCTAAGACAGCCACCAAAATTCC
>NTHP01000436.1:57733-71545 GCA_003416845.1 Oplegnathus fasciatus | reverse complement strand
TCAGTAAAACATTTCATTCTGTTTATTTTGGGTAAATTAAAAGAGGCTTGTGCTGAGATTTGGAGGAGTTACACAACTTAAATCGCCTTCTATTGAGCATTCAGAGCGTCATTCAGTCTTCCTTTGACTTAGATGCTCATCAACCACCACATTCATACCCTTCAGGTCCTTTGACAAATAGCGCTGATCACATTCCGAAAGGTCTCATTTGGCTATTTGGAGCATCTGGATGATTGATTATAATGATAGCTGAATTGCAAAGCAAAAGTTGCTCCCCTTCATTGCAATCTTCCACATGCTATGAGTGAATTGCGATGTAACCTTTGTGCCAAATATAACTTCCTTAGAGGTTGCCCACGGGAAAATAAAACACTCTTTCATGTGTTTCCAACTCGTGAGCCTTTCAAATAAAGAGACTGGATACAGTATGGAGTATGGCAACAGCATTTGGTGGATGCATCTCAGCTGCTTTTTTTCCATTAACAAACCCTAAGAAAAGAGCAGAAGTTTTGGGGATTCAGTCCAGGTCACTGACTTTGCATGCATTGTCTTCAGCATAACACTCTGATTGTTCAACTTCTGGGTTGTTTTCTCAGCCTGACCACTAACGCTTCATTTTTTATAAGACTAATGGACTCCTACACTGCCTCTTCCCTTGTCAATATTACCTTCCGTGCTTCCTGCCTTATTTATAGGCATGTGTAGCCTCCGGTAATGTCCATTGTCTTTTGGAGAAGCACGCAAACAGCATAACATGAACATCAGCTGCAGGCCAATTACCCCCCCTCTCTTCTCCAAGCACTGATTCAGCTTTTCCGTCTCCCGGTCACAGCCGCACGGTTCTTGGCTCTTCCTGACAAAACACCCACAACTGACCCAGAATGTCACAGGCCTGGCTTTCCATCATGGTTGACCATATGAAAACACATTTAAGACTTGTAAACTGACCTCAATGGAGCTTTTAGAACACATGGAAGCTAGATTGGGTGCAGTATTTTTATCCATATATCACTGCGGCTCTTGGTTCAGTGGTTTCACAGTTGTTTTTTGCACAGTTTCATAAAGAACATGTGTTCTGTCTATTTCAATCCAATTAATCTTTAGCAACAAATGTGCCTTGCTTTATTTACTTCTAGTTTTGATTTGTTTCCTTGTGTTCATTTTGTTTAGCTGACTTCAGAGGTATGTCTAAACACCAGCCAGGCAGTCTCACTTTCTCTTTTATGTACTGTATGAAAGGCCTTGCCTATTTTCCACAACAAACCCAGCAGAAATGTTAATACAGCCCCCGTTTCATTTCTCCTCCCTTACCTTCTGTCAGCCTCCTACTTCCTCTCCCTTTTAAACCATCCTCGAAGATTTCCTTGGACATTATCTGTCTTTTTTGCTGCCATCTTTCTCATGGACTGTTATGATATGTGTTTCTCTCTTCTCCGCGCAGAACCTGCAAGGGCATAGACTGTCTGGTGCCTTCCCGGGCCCAGCCTTGGGCTTCCTTTATCCTGGCTCCATACCCTGCTTCTCCTCCTCATCAAGCATTCTGTCTGCATCCACGCCTGCCCTTGCCCTCCCTCGTTCCTTTAACCCTTCTAGCTCAGGTTCAGCAGCTATAAAGGAGGCGTACTTCAACGGGGCCCGCTATCGATCTGTATCACACAGGACACGCCACTCTCTTTGCTCAGCAGCAAAGGCTTTCAAAACAGTTTGTGCTCGGCAACAAGGTCGTCAAAGCAGAATTGTCAAGGAGGAAGCCATGATACCTTGACTGGGATATGTAATTGTTATAAGCAGCTGTGTGAGCCTGTATGTGTGTGCATTGTCTGAGTGTCTGCATGTGTACACATTTTAGTATGTTTGCATGATAATGAGAAAAATGGGCCCATCATCAGTGACAGTACACACCTTGTCCCAAAAATCAAATAACATAAATATCTCTGCTCTGAGAACTCAAGTGTCAACAACCGTGGTTGAATATCGGAGCCAATTCTTAGGGCCTTCATTTCGAAATACTTCAGTACACAAATGACAAATTCTGGCTTACATCCTTGTTGATGTAAAAAACCTGAGTCTTCAAGTGGGCGATTCAGCAAGAGATAAATGAAGATACAAATCAAATACAGCTTCATCCTGTGGTTGCCCGCTATAATGTTGCTTGCTGCTATGTTTAGAAGTGCTGTTCATACTTAAATTGTGTTACAATTTCAAGTGACACATTTCATTTCAAGTGCGACATTACATGAAGCACATGCATAGTGCATGGGTGGTGCAGGGACAAAGCAACAGCTCCAATGAATGTTTTGCAGTGGGAAGCTGGCGAGGGATGATGTCCTTGACGCCACATTTGCAGCTCATACTTTTTGGTCATGGGATCTGGGGGGTAGCATGACTGCCAGGAAAGTATCATGAGAGTTTTACATCTCAGTACTGCAACAGTCCTGCCTCTGATCAGTTCTTCTCTAAGATGTCTGAATGCACAGTGCTCCACCAGGCTATGGACAGCAGTAATACATGACTCAGCACTTTCTTCTGGCCCGTGATTGTGTCTATTGAAATGCTTGTTCTTGTTCTCACTCTTGCATGTTATTTTTGCTCACACAGTGCATCTCAAAAGCCCATTTCACTCCTTTATAGGATTTTTTCTGATAATTAAATTAATGGCAATACTGTAAATTACTGGAACAAAACCTCCAGCAGGACAATGTGATGTGTGGAGTGGCATGAGGAGAGTCACCGGCTACATACAGACTGGTAGCCAGGTAACGGGGGGGACCTGGATTGGGCCAACGGACCCAATGAGAGAGGGTCCCTGTGCTGTGGAAGACACCCTGCTTAGTTCCGGCCCCTAATAAGGTGCGTCCTAGCGCCTCCAGCTACTTCAGACTGGTGGCACTAACTTCCCACCTGATGTAGTCCCTGGAGAGGCAGGTCTTGTCACACCTACGGCCCCTGGTTAAACCATCACTGGACCCCCTTCAGTTTGCTTACCAGCCAAAGATGGGAGAGGAAGACACCATCATCTTCCTGCTTCACTGTGCCTATGCTCACATGGACAGTCTGGGTATCACTATGACAGTCATGTTCTTTGATTTCTCCAGTGCGTTCAACACCATCCGGCCTGCCCTGCTGGGGAGCAAGCTGGCGGCAATGAAGGTAGACCATCTGACTGGTTGGCCAGAGTATGTTAGACCACAGGGCTGCGTGTCTGACACTTTGGTGAGCTACACGGAGGCCCCACAGGGGACAGTTCTGTCACCCTTTCTGTTCACGCTTTACACTTGGGACTTCAGATACAACTCCCAAGTCCTGCCACCTGCAGAAGTTCTGAGACAACTCTGCAATTGTGAGCTGCATCAACGAGTGGAAGGAGGCTGAGTACGGGGGCATTGTGGACTCCTTTGTTGAGTTGTGTGGGCTGAACCACCTGCAGCTTAACACTGACAAAGCAGTTGGCGGTGGACAGCAGGCAGAAAACACCCCCAGCACCTATTTCCATCCAGGGGGTGGACTGTGAACAAGAAGGGCCAGAGCCAACTCTACCTTCTGCGGAGGCTCCAGTAATTCAATGTCTGCAGTACCATTGTTGTAATAAACGGCAAGTCCCCATGAACAGCGCCAGGCTATAAGATGATTTTGACATCGTGGCCACACTCTGTATCGCAGGATAACGTGATGCACTCTGCACCAAAAATACTTTTTCCCATACACAATCATTCGAAAAGGAAGATCTGTAAAGTCGTGAATGCATTTTTCTGACAGCACACATATACAGTATACATACAGTATATATATGTACTATATATACAGACGGGTGACAAATTAAAGGAAAAACCAACATAAAGGGTCCCAGTAAGGTGTTGGGCCACCACGTCCCGCCAGAACAGCTTCACTGAACCTTGGTATTGATTCTACAAGTCTCTTGAACTCTGGGATGGAACACCATTCTTCCAAAAGATGATGATGGTGGTGGAGAGCGCTGTCTAACACGTCGGTCCAAAATCTCCCATAGGTGTTCAATTGGGTTGAGATCTGGTGACTATGAAGGCCATAGCATATGATTCGCATCATTTTCATACTCATTAAACCATTCAGTGACCCCTCGTGCCCTATGGATGCAAGCATGGTCCCCGTGGAAGAGACCTTTCCTATCAGGATAGAAATGTTTCATTTAAGTGTAAAAGTGATCACTCAGAATAACTTTCTATTGATTTGCATCGACCCTTCCCCTTAAGGGGACAAGTGGACCCAAACCATGCCATGAAAATGCTTCCCACCTATATGGAAGCATCTGCATTTGGTATGTTTCTCCACTCTTTTATTCAGGTTTTTCTTTTAATTTGCCCCCCGTCTGTGTGTATATAAACAGTGAAACAGTCTCAATTTAATACTGATGCCTCTATATGACCTACACATGCAAACGAGACCAACAGCGAGAAGATTGGCTATTTCTATTAGGTTCTAATAGTTATTCTTAATGCCTGCCATTAGGTCGACATCAGACAAAATGGCACTGGGGTTTGCTCTGGCTGAATTCGAGTTGCGTCAGCCGCTAACTGAAGGTCCATCTCCAGAGCTGCCGCCCACTCTCCTCCTGGCGAAGTAGTCTCCTTGCAGCGGGGAGTGAAACGGAGGGAACATGTAACCTAACGTTAGGTGAAACACTACCGCCTTTGTCTACAGGGACTGCCAAAATCAACACAAAATGACAAGTTCCACAGAGTTGCTTTAATACAGCAATGGTAAACCCAGATATTGTACAAGCTTCAAAACATCCCCACAGAAACCTATGGGTGATCAACAACATTACATCCACTATTTTCTAAGGACATCCACGGTTTTCTAGTCTATGTTCCAAATATGCTCAAGAAAGATAAATGCAGTCTTTTTTATTGGCTCTGTCTTATTATGTCATGTCTTTTTCATTTCATTCCAAAGTCATGCTAAGAACTTTTCTGCTTTAAGTTAAGATTGCATATAAACTGAAGTCCAATTTCCATTGTCGCATAATCCTCTCATAGTGAAACAATGTAATCTTCACGTTGTGTCCACTAAACATAATCTGTTCTTTAGAGTTTGTACTCATTTGAACAAAATTTGCAAGATGCTGTGTTTTACCAAACAATGATTGTGATCACCTTAAAAGTTCCACGAACTCTAGTTCACCTTATAATCAGTGAAATGTTTAGTGCTATACAAACAATTTTCAAACTCATGTTAACTAAATGTATAACTATTTTGTGCAGAATTGTCCTTATAATCACACCACACTTTAAGAGCCAAGAAAAATAGACAGACACCTATAAATCCCACACATGTCAGTGCCGGCAGCGTTTGAGGACATACAAATGTTACAAATACAAATGCACTTCCTGTAAAAAGTACTAAATCATATTTTCTTCTCTTGAGTCTGAGTAAAGTAATGACAGGGTTCTACCCAAGGTGAAGGACATACTAATTCACTCTGGCACAGCATTGTTTTGATGTAGAGATAGCGGCAGGCAGAGGTGAGTGATGGAGCTGTCCAACAGGAATGAGAGGAGGCCGGGCCCTCTGTCACAGCAGGACAGACAGATGAGACATCATGGGAAACATGCCTGAGATCATAAAAGACTCTACAGGACATAATGAGAGACTTTGGGGTGGGGGGAAAAAACTCCCAGGAAGGCATCATTTAACGGTTGTTCAAAAACAACTCCTGGTGAGTGAGTGATTTTCACTTTGCTCATGTTCTCTCTATCTGTTGCTTCATTTGTGGGTTCCTGACAGACGTGCACTCGCAAAGACCTTCAAACTACCTGTAAGTAAAACAGAGTCCTTTTTGTCTTTGATTTGGGTAAATGACATCTTTACGAGGTTGCATCACAGATGGATGGTCCACCACAACACATCCATCAGCGCCAGAGCAAAGGGGGATTGAGTTTCCAGGCTCTCCCAGCGTGTCTTGCTCTCTATCTGTAACTCCCCTTTATGAGTCACCTTGTCAAAGTCTCTGAAGCCAGACAACCTTATTTTACTGTATGGACATGTCTTTGTTTTCCATACTCACTGGAGGGGAAGATTTTCAAGGTGGAAAAAAAAGATAACACCTTTGAAAGAAAAGCTTCTTGGGCATTCTAAGTCAGCAGAAAAGAGGGAAAAGAAGCAAAACAAGAGTGTATTTCCACACCACAATGTGTCAGAATCTGAGGCCTAGAATGCAGCTTATCTTGAATACACTTTTGACATTTTCATATTGACGTCCAGCATTTATCAAGATTAACTCCCATTCTGTGCAGAGTCCTGCAGAGAAGCTTAACTTCTCCTCCCACTTCTGATTTCCATCTAACTGGCTCTAAATGATAGACCTTTTCAAGGCTCGGCTGAAGAATTCTGTGGCACACTGGATTTCAGCAATGGGGGCTCGCTGTCACATACTGATCATTATCAAATTAAGTACATCTCTTGTGATATATTAAAAAGCCATTGGAGATTCATAGTACCCTAACGGCAGCAGGCGCCACAGGGCACTGCTCTCCCCCTCCTGAACCCCTATCACTCTCCCTTCCATCTGCCTTTCACATTACTGCCGCTCATGCTGAAGACCGGAAAGGTCATCCTTGAAATGCTCGGTGTGGGATTATTCAGCTCGCTGTTCCCTGTCATCCGAATTTGGAATTTACATTACTCACTCACTGGTCTTCATTGCATCAGTACTGAATATGGTGCTACTGTATGTTGTAAATGTTGTACCCCTAACAAAGGAAGTATTTTTTACAATCCAGCAACAGGCTTTCAAGCACAAAAACCTTATGCAGCTTACATAAATTAAGTTAGTGTCAGAGTTGTTAAGAGGCCACCTCACCTTACACCTTGTCTACATTGGCAGCGCAGTGAAAGCAGCATGTCTGAGAAAATAAGTTAGTGATCTGGGGTTGAAGACTAGTCTTGCCTAGTTTCAAATTTTAAGAGACATGTGGAGCCTGCCGTAAGAAACTGACATAAGACAGCATATTGATTTAAACTGAAGCACATCGGATGTACTGTTGGCCTATGGGTTTAAGATGCTGACCATGTAATCACGTCTCTGACTCAAGCACTCAAGGGGCCTTTGTCACATGTCATCTTTTCCCTTCTCCTCATTTCCTGTCTACTCTCTGCTGTAAGCTGTTACATCGAAGACTAAAAAACGCGGCTGATGCATCAGGTGTAGTGTTACATCGAAAGAAAATACACTTGAAGCCTAAATTTAATGTACGTAAAAAGCAAGTGAAGTGAAGTGAAGCCATTACTCGCGTAGACAATAATTATAAGTACAATAATTAAGTATTTGCACTGATCATGTAAAGCTGGATTTATAGTCGACACACTATGTTCACATTGTTTCATTTACTCTGTGACTGTGGGCTACACACATACTCTAGGTAACTTATTATTTCACCATGTTTCAATACTGAACAGGAGACTGATGGCGTAACCTCTGAGCCTACGCACATAGCAGCCATCAGTATGGCTTAGTCCCTGCATGCAGAAGTATAAATCTAGTTTAAGACCATGTAAGCGCATCTGCTGCATCAAACTAAACATTGACAACCAAAAAAATGCAGCCGATGTTTGTGACACAGGCCGGGTGTTACAGAAGACTGATTGAATGTAAACAGAATTTTGGCCTTGCTTTATTCGCATGAATTAGACCACTGGACTGTGCGGTTTGTGTTTATTCATGACAAACTGCCAATGTCCTGTACCTAGTCTGTTTGAGTACAGAGTGAGTCTCAGACTCTGACTGATCTCACCAAGAAACCCTGTTCTTTTAGTTGTTTTTCTTTTTGTTAAAGCCTCAGCTCAAGTACAAATTATTATTGAAATATTTTCAAATTCACCTGGATTCACATTGCTTAGAGCAAATTCACGTGTGTTATTTCTACTGACTTTAATTTATAGCAAATTTAGGCACAACACAACCCAAGAGTAAATCTTATTCCTTGATCAAAGGCAATACAATGGAATATGAATGACGCAAGCACCTCATGGGTCTGTAATAAATGCATCGTCCCTCTAAGCTTCATTAAAACCTCCACTTTAATGTGACAGTTAATGTGTTTGCAAGTTAGAAATTTAATGAACCTTTGATTGTAGTACCTTCATCAGGCCAGTCATTGTCATTTTAAAGGATAGGAGGTGTGTGTAGCACTTTTCACATCAGGACATACATTATAGGAGTTTCAGAGTTTAAAATGTACACCTTTATGGGTGGTTCTGCAATTTTTGTCAATGCCACATAAATAAATGTAGTGTTATTCACTGCATGGTCTGCAAGCCTCATGCGGCTTGCCAAGCTTTAACTGTCAGCTCTTATGGCAGCAAATAATTATATGATAATGACGCCAATACACATACTTCCTAAAACAGCTTCACTACTCATACATAAGATGGCAGTATAGGCCACAAACACGGGACCAACCGTAACTCAGTGTGGTGTTGCCAGTTTTGGAGGCCCTCTGGAGCGCCACCATGGCAAAACTGCTGCTGGAAAAAGAAAATTTTAAAAAAGGAAATAACAAAAAGCAAAAAAACAAACAAAAAAACCAAATATACAACATACTGCCCTATAAGCATGCTTTTACTAACTTCCTAAATACTGCTACTGAATTAAAGGGGAGGACACTGTCACCAATCTGGCAACACTACTCACACGTGTAGTAGCGTTATTAGTTCGGCTATTGGGCTATTGCAGGGTCTCGTGCTAGCTAACATGTACTGTACGATCAATAAATGTGGATGGATTTCTAGTCAAACAGATTTTCAAACCGGATGGAGGGAAACAAGTGAGAAAGATGAAGAGTCAGAGCGTGCAGCAACCGAAAATTAAAACGAAGACACCACAGAGGGGAGTAGCAGGCAGACAGAAGGTGGTCAGCGTAAATAAAAAGAAAGATACAAGCGGTACAAGATGAGCATAGGAAATTTCAAGAAAAATGGCCAGATGATTTTTTATTTGTCCTCCACAGATCTAACCCTTAATATGCAACCAAACCTGCTCCAATTTCAGAGGAACTTAGAGCACCATCCATTTCCAAATCACACACCCAAAATGGCCTGGTTTTGGGGATTCACCGTAATAGCAGCTCTCCTATTGACTATGTTCTGCCATATATGTCCTATGGAAAAAAAAATTGTGAAGACCACTGCATTATGGGAAATGTAGAATCCAGGTTTTTTAAAGATTTCTCAGCCCATTCCCATTCTTTTTATGTCTGTCTCTTGTGAGACAATTATGCACTAAATTAGCCCCTTAAACACTTAACTCCACAGCATATTAGATGTTTTTTTTTATTGTAGGGACATAATACAACCATTCCCCCAGTTTCATCAAAATCCAACCAGTGGTGTTCAGCTTTGACAGACAGACTGACAGATATAGCTCGATCTTTAGTCCCTATCCAAGCCAATTCGCAGAGAGTACAAGGGTCAGAGCTGTAAGACCCCGACAACATTCCTGTTACTCTAGAATGAGAAGTGCTAGGAGAAGAGATAGGAGAAATGTGAGAGAAGAAGTGAGGTACGGATGTTTTTTATATCTAGATAACAGCATATTGGATTGAGTAGAGGAGGAAGGTACAGGTGAGGTGATATGATTCAGAGGGGACAGGACGATAAAAACCAATGGAGCAGTTTAGGGATTCTGGGCCTCACTCAGGTGTACACTGGGAAGTCAACGCCGTGACAGCGATAATCAGGAACTGTTAAGACATCTCATCTTGGTGATAATACTGAATTCTTCAGCAGTGCATCACTTGAGTTGTTGTAGTGTTTCTCTGCAGAGAATCCAGAATACATTACATAAAAAATCCTGCAATGTTGCCACAGTCAATGTTGTTACAGCTCATCTGTGAAAACTGTGCAGGAACTCGCTGCTGCTACAATGGGTGGGACAAATGTAAACTGTCGTTTCTTAAGGTACATTCATCTGTACACATGTTTGAGGCTCATAACATACACAAGTTTCTAGTGGAAAATAAATATGAACTGTTAAAGGACAAATAAACAATCATCAATAATTAATCACATTTTCTTTTTTACATTTAGGATTAGAAAAAACTTCATTAATAGCTGAAATGAAGATAAGTTTAAGTAAAAATATGCGAAAGACCCAGCTAGTTATCTAGTTAACTCCAGATAGAGCACAAAGTAATTACAGACAAAGACATCTATTGCGCCTTTAATTAAGATAAATTCTGTTATTAAGCATAAATATTGATTATTTCAGATACCCAGAAGTTGAATCACTCTACTTAATCTTTTGTACCAATTCATGTGTTTACGATGCGTATTTTGGTGCCCGTTTGAGGCGTATTAGTTATCATCACATATTTTGGTATCTTTTAAGGCATTCTTTCTACGTATTTTTAGTGCTGCCTCTATTAAGTTGTATTAATGCTACATTTGTTTTCCATGCTGTACTGAAAACGTACCAAACCGTGACCCCAAAACTGGGGTACATACCAAACTGGGAATTTTGTGTACCGTTACACCCCTTCTGGATATAGACCCTGAGGTAGAAAAGATACATAATTAATGTCAATTTGTTTCCCATTGTGACACCAAACTGAGAAGCAGCTGTGAGTGGCTTGTTCGAATGGTACAATTTTATCAATCAAAAACTGAATTTAAAAAGTATGAATCAAGATTATCCTCTATAGCAGTTAAGTAACCTGTTTGACTACAAAATCCACTCCTTTACTACAGAGTGCTGCAGGGATGACGTATCTTTGTAGGCCAACCCGGAAGTTAGCATCGACCAGGTTCAGTTGACAAAAAGCCCATGGAATTTTTCCATTGAATTTTGGATTATTGCAGAAAAGAAGCTCTGTGGCAAACAAAAGTTCATGATGCTTACATGTTTTGTTCAGCAAGATAATCTTTACAAATGAACACCACTTCTATGATTTTTGAAGCGTAAATGCGATCACCAGAAGTAAAAAGCTAACATTAGGCTATAAACCCATTACACCATGGTCGCATGACTTCAATGACTTCAACGTCAACAACTTCACGAGTGGGTTATCTACTGACGTGTTTTATGTCGCAGAACAGAACGTGAAAATATCTTGCTTGTATTTAGCTTGTGTTAACCACAGACCTTATTTCAGGCCTCTAACCAAAAACCCATTCAAAAAACCCATTGACTTCGAGATGAGGGACCCGGAAGTGTAAAAATGCTAACTCATTTCCGGGGTTTAGGACTCATTCCTGCAGCACTCTACTGACTTATAAGATTTGACTATTTTTTAATCCCCTTTTTTAAACTGTAAAAACATTCTGTGGACTAAAACTTCAGCAATATTTATCATCAAGTACAGTCAAGCAGAAAGACAAAAAGGGATTTCCATGTGAAACCATGCAGTATCTCCTGCCAGTGTAATTACAGCCAAAGTGGGTACTCTTCCTCCAAGTGCAATGCATTAGCTCCCCAATAAATGATTTATAAATATGCAACCCATCTACAGTACAATGAAGGAAAAAAAGGAAAAGTGGAGACAGAGAAGCACACCTCTTCAGCTTTTCCCTCTGTGTTTTTTTGCCAAATGGAGTAAGATGGACATGTTTAGCTCTCTGACTTGACAGGTGGGATACAGGGCTGAACTCAGGCCTGTAAATGTACAAGGGAAGGCTGTACTGCAGGGATTTCTGCGATGATGGAGTAAGTGGCTTCTGTTGGTGTTAAAGCATACAGATCAGCTGTCCCTTGGACAATACTCCCAGCTCTTGAGCAGAAAAGTTTTTTTTCACCCTCCCACCACCCTTATCTCCAGATAGAAGCTGATAAAAATAGCCCCATTCATTCTAACAGGAGGGTTTTTCTCTAACAACAGGGCCATTTTCTGCCAGGAGAAGAATGCATTTCCTGTGCGTATTATTCTGGAGTATCTAAATGGACATAAATGACTTTCAGCAAAGCACATTTTTGTTTTAAACTTTAAATCATCCATTCATTTTCCTGCATACTTCACGGCTGCAAATTCAATACACCCTTCTTGGTGATGGAAGCTTGAGGAAGAAGGAAATTAGTATTGTCCATTTATCTACCTGAATATTCAGTAATTCACTGCATACAATGACAGAATATTTGTTGTTATTGCACCCACTTGTACAAAATCTATATGATGAAATCACAAGAAACAAATGATCTGGAATATACTATAGGGAACAATTGACAAGGCTGTTACTGTTTTAGGTGAATATAACAAATTTTATTTCAGCTATGTATATAGTGTTTGTGTCAAGGCAACAAAGAAACATAAGCAAAATGTGGATATCCCTGACAAGCTATATGGATAATATGTGTCTAAAAGCTGTTTCAATTCATTTGAATTCCCAAGGAGATTTTATTGGCCCTGTGGCTTTTCCTCTATCGCCATCCTCAGGACAAACATTACATTTTTGGCCACTCTACTGGCAAAGCTCTAAAAATAGAATAGACACAGTTTACTTGTACTGTGTGGTGTATGGTGTGGTGTAGTGTAGTGAACATGTGGGGCTTTGGACTTTTAAGCCACATTCAGACCAAGTCCACTGGAACAGCACTGGGCTGTGAAGCATTTTTGGCGTATTGGCAACAGTCGGAATTGCAGATAATGTGATAACCGCTGGCTCAAAAAAACGTTTGCCCATACATATTAATTCCAAAGGAAATGATTCTTTGTAAAATTTCAGCTATTAGGTTGAATACAATTTCAAAAGTCTCAAAAAGCTAGTAAGTGTACCAGGAGCCAGTGGGCAGCGACAAACTCTGATGCAAGGATAAGGCTACACAATATTTTTGTCTTTCAAGATGGTCACTGTGTCAGATTAAGCGATCATGGGGTCATAAATTCTTGCTGTGACACATTGGACCCTGACAAATCATAGCTTGTCTTTCACAACTTGTGAGACATAAATAAGCAGTTGGAAAAGAGGAGCCAGGAACAGACTTCTCTTTGCCATGTTCACAGTTGAAGAGTGCTCTGTGCTCCTATGTGTAAACATCACGTCGTAGAAGTTGTCAAACTAGATGAGTGGCAGCCAAACAATGCTAACATGTCTTTTTGTTGGGACTTCATGAGGTATCCAAGACATTGTGTTGGTTGTCCTCCACTTTGATGCTGTACACAAAACTGGCAATTGTTGTCGCCAATGCTTTCTTTCATTCCAGATGCCCCAAGTCTGTAGGGTCATACCACTATGAGGCTGGTATTTTGTAGTCTGATCCCTCCAATGCACATCCTCTGTGTGCCCGAAAACAGAAGCCTGAGGAAGCCTGAAAAACTTTTAGACATATGCGCCCAGTGAACAGCTTTCATTGAAATTAACAAGGTGCCATCATGAAACATAGTATCCAGTTCTTTTAAAACATCAATGCTTCAGATCGACATTAGCACTGCATCAAAAAATACATCCTCTTCACTCATTTCAATGGGACTTCCTGGATCGTATTTCTTCTTACTGTACTGGTACCTGTAACATGAGGCCCACTATTTTTGGTCTGAATGCAGCTTTAGTCTTCTTTTAAATTCTTAATCTTACTAATGTAGCCTGGCAAAATTAAACCGGCACAGGACTATGTCCCAAGACTATGCTCCACACACTGTCTGCATATCTGTCAACATCCAACGAATACAAACACATTAGTGTACCACATTTCACGATCTGCAGATATGCATTACTTTTAAATGTCTATCACTTGATCTTTCATACCAACAGTCACATTTTACAAGATATTTACCTTCAAAACAGCCTATAATACCTGGAAAACAGCGCATGTTTACATCGCGGCAAAGCAAGATGGCTTCCCACTTC
>NTHP01000436.1:16703-57649 GCA_003416845.1 Oplegnathus fasciatus | reverse complement strand
GGGTCTCCCTCTAAGCCGTTCCCCAATATCCTTTGCGCTCACAGGTAGGTACCCAAACTGAGACACTGCCATCTGGTGGCGTTAATAATTACAGTCATGTTTCCCACCTGGCTACACTAATTATTAGTAACCAGAACTGTTTTTCCATGTTTTCTTGTTCTCTGTTAGAAATTTGCTTTTGATTTTGAGCATTTTAAGTTTTTTCAAGATTCAATAAGCTTTTGCAGTTGGTAGATTTATCAGAAAAACAGTGATGCCTCATGAATGATCACATTCACTGCTATTAAAAAGGATATCATAAATCCTCCTTTCATCTGTCCTCATTATTATGTCTCGAATAGAGCAGTACATTTCAGGGCAAAGGCAATATGATCCTGCTTGGAGGCCACAAGGTTTAAACCAGAGGCGACTGGATCAGTTTCATAAGTTTGCTCTGTTATGTGTCGGCCTCATGTAAACCGCTCCACTGAACACAGTTCTTAGTACTCGTTCCTCTCCCATCCTTCTCATAATAACTGACTGCACTATCCGAAGACACAATCTTTATTGAGCCTATATTGAATTGTCTGATGCAGGAAACAGTTGGAGCTGCATTCGGACAGAGCTGCAGGTTCCGCCCCGAGGAAAAACCTGTGTGTCCTTGTTTCATAGTGCAAAGACTGACTTTGATACAACTGGGTTAAGGTGAAGAATGAAGACATGCAGGATCTCCCTTGCTGTTTGTTTTTACTTTAATGGTCATTGTCTACCCATGCGTGAAACCTGGCTGCAGCTGCAGAATCTTCAAGGCAAAACAAGCCTTAGATCACTCAGCGAGGCCACAGCACACTTTCTGTCAAAGCCTGAGGCCCTTTCCAGTCATTTGTCTGGAAATTCCATTAAAACAAAAGACATACCTGTTTGCTGTCCATTGTGGTGAAATATTTGTGGAATGGAATGTTTTTCCATGTTCTTTCTTTTCCAAGTGCATCAGACACAAATAAGATCCCCATCCAGCCCAGCATCCTAGGAATTATGTTCATATTGGATGATTAAGCACTTCACAATTACATCTAATGCTTATGTCCTTTATGTAGCAAGGTGGATGGATGGGTGTGAAGGCTAGTGGATGGGAATGTAGGGCTTCAGACTTTCATGCAGAAGGTTGGAGTGCATGTCCCCTGCAATTAACCTTTTCATTAACCGCAACCACAACCTTTACCTACTCATAAAAGTATATTATGGTCTTTAAGGTGAACACTAGTTTTAACCAAGTGTTTTAGTTGCCTAACCTTAACCACACCATAGATGCCATGCGCAGATATTGTACAAAGCGAGAATTTTACAAATGTTGGACTTCTTGACTTCGTAAAAAGCTGTCATTGAACTTAATCCAGGGATTTGCAGAATCACCAATATTGATATTTTTGTCTTGCAATAGGTTTGCCCCAACACCCCGTTTTGCCTTGAATGCGCCCCTTTCACAATTTCAAAAGATACACAGACTGACACCCCCACCCCTCCGGGCCTATGACCACTGACACTCCCACCCCATCAGCTCTGTTGGATCATTGCTTTAGTGTCCCTATATTTTTCCCCCTGACTGAAATGTGTCAGCCATATACATGTCTAGATAATACATATGGTGGTGATACAGAATTCATAGAACCCCAGTTACATATGTACCGCTCCTTTAATGTCTTCACCTGTTACATAATGGCTTGTGTTTCACATGCATGACTGAAAATGTCTTTTTATTACCAGCAGACTGCAAAGGCAATGACAGTGACTCCAGTCCTTCAAGTCTTCAGTGATTCAGAGCCAACCTTTTTTGAACTGCTAGCTTAGAAAGATTTCAACAGATGAAGCAGAGGCAACAGATAGTGACAGCATACGGGGATGTGAAGGAATGGTAGGAAGATGTAAATTTGCCCCAAGCATTGTAACGCTGATCAACACTGTAAATATGTAGTAGAAGACAATGTTATAAAATGGATTGCAGTATTATTTGATTTTCTCTCAGAAAAGAAAAATATCAACTGTTTCAATGAATACTATAGATTGGGACAGGAACCAATTGACAGTGGAAAAAGTGGATTTAGGGTTAAGTTACTCTATAGCAAGTACATTCTGCCTCACACAAATAAATAGTTCAATTCATCAGTCATAAAATACTCTTGCTCATTTCAGTACTCTCAGGGGTTTTGTTGCTTTAGCCCTACTTGCTCTCCTATGACCAGTAGCTTGAAGCCAATGTAAGCAAACTTTAGAAAGATATTGCTGTGTAACCGACAATTCTGGGTCAGTTTGCTGACTTTATGACTTCTCTATTTCTGCTGCTGTTACACCATGTTTCTGCATGTAAATATTTTAAAGGTTTTTTTTCCACAAAAGTAAAACAAAAACACTCACTAGAAGTTTGTTGAATCCTCATTGTGGTCACATTCTACTCGCTGATGCCTAATGATGATGTTTTAACAGCAACTGACTCAAGAGAATGTCAAAAAGACATTCAATGTGTCATTATACTGTCCTATCCTGTAACTGTCACTGTGGCTACAATAGCATGGCACTTTATGAACATTTGTATACCGAGCTTGGAGACACACAATGTGTTTTTATTTCTGGCTTATTTGTTTCTGGCCAACGCAAGGAGGATAAACCCAGATTTTGGGACAGGCAGTGGGACTGAAGCCGAATTGACAGCAGAGACCCCTTTTTTACCTCTCGCAGAGAGAGCTGTATTGATTGGCAGCACTGCTCACGATAGTACATTTGGAGAAGCTTTTCTATCACAGCGCAGATGGGGGGAAAAAAAGATAATCCTAACAGCAGCCTCACAAGCTGTGCTGAACACATCCTTCTTAAACCTGCAGGAGCTGCCCCCTTTAGTTCCAGTGGCAGCTCTGGGAAAATGGTAAAGTGCGCCGCAATGTGACAGCCACTCACAATCGGACACGCTTAAGGACAGTTGCAATGCTGGAGACAAGGTTATCAACATCTGGCGCAGATTGCTGCCGGCACTTTGCCTCCCTAAAAGGCTCCCGCGCTGACCTTGCACTGACCACAATCCGAAGGGGTTTTTAGGCGATCAGAAAGGAGGAAACAGGCTAATGGGCGCTGCACAGTGGTGAGATGTCTCCCTGTCACACTTCATCTAGTCTGATGCATCAGGATTGTTTCACCGCTCAGGCCGGGCAATTACTGTCCTATTCCAATCTACTCCTCAGCGCCACTGTAATGAAAAATAATTAAGAGGCCGAAAATGAGTTTTCTCAAGAAATGGTTTCGGTGGTTGAAGACAATCGTACTTGGCAGATGGCTACGCAAGTGTGTTTTAATACAGCAAAGATAGTTAATCATGTATAAGGTGTATTTGGCAACAAACTTTTAATGCCATTTCTGTCAGTAAGAGAAATAGCAAACAGTAGATATATTGTTATCCTCAATGTTCAGCCATTAGGTTGTAATGCTGTGGTTTAAAAAAAAGAGGCTAAATTAGGGTGCTGTCAAGTCAAGATTATTTATACAGAGCATTTTAATAAGCAGGGGTGTCATTAAGTGCTTTAGAAAAAACAAGCAACCAAAGAGAGACAAAGAAAGTCAAAGCAAGAGTCATAGCAAGTATGGGACAAACAAAGAAACACAGTTTAAATGTGAATTATTTTTTCATGTACATATTCATTCATCCAGTCTCCAATTTCTGAATAGGCCAGGTAAGTGTCAGAATGGGCTGGGTCACAATGTGAAGTTATCAGAATGATTTGGTTGGTGGTGTTTACTGGAATGATATTCTGTGAGACTCTTGTTGGTGAGTGGTCATTGCTTGGGGATTAAATTATTGGGGGAAGGGAGTGTTTGACTGCATTCAAACCAATAGTAATTCTGTGTCAAAAAGCCTCCTTGCTGATTTCAATGAGACCACTTCATTTGCACAGAAGGAACTCTACCACTGATTTTGCTACAATGCAGTCCAATGCCTTTCTACTGTTTATTTGACAAGTATTGACATGGAGGACAAAATATGTGTAGTTTGATAACTTTCCAGAGTCCTGCCTCATAGTAGAAGAAAACTTCGCTGTGTTTTGGCAACTGGTTGTGACCCACAAGCCTAGAAGTCCCTACAGACCCATGACCCACCCACACAGATGTTTTCACTTATATTGCCTTATTAGACCTGATCTGAGTACTGCGTGGGCATGTACAGATTGTGCTTGATATCTTTCTGACCCTGTTATTGACCCTGTTGTTGCCATAGGTGTAGACTTGGGACTTTCAAGGTGCTGCTGAATTGTCCCTACCAATATTTTTACCCATCTTGTCATTTTAACTCCTCATAGTGTTATGGTAAGATCTATACAGAGTTGCCACGATTGTGTGTTTACTGCAAAAGAAAATGGACTGTTTGAATGAAGCGTGAAAGGGCGAGATAGGGGATACCTGACCTGATGATCTGGCAACCCACTGTTCTTTTGCTGTGTGTTGTCTGCTAGCTGCCACTCTGGTAGTAGTAGAGCTAGTAGAGATTAGAGATGTTCTGATCCGATCCTAAGGATGAGTATCTAATCGACTAAAACAAATCAGATCAAAATATGGAGTAACTATATAAAATAACTCTACTGTGTTTTGTCCACCTCAGCCTGCAAGTGTTGCGACACTGCTCTCCTTTACCACAGCCGGGCTCTAAAGAGCAAGCTTTCCACTGTGAATGTGACGGTGTGTCCAGGAGGCAGGGCTAGATTGGGCTGGGCGTCAGCGGAGATGCCTGATTGAGGCGGCCAATTGGAGATCTGGAAGATCTGGCTGGGCCTTGGTGGAGACGGTTGACTGGAGATCTGGAAGATCTGGCTGGGCGTCAGCGGCGATGGTTGAAGGCTGGAACCTGGAAGGCCAGCGTGCAGGCTGGAGGCTAGCAGACCCGAGGCCAGCTGACTGAGATACAAAGGGGGCTAGAGTGACAGGCTCAGGAGAAACAGGATCTGGAGCAGTGACTGCAAAAACTTCACCTAAAGAAAGCCATTTCTTGAGCAAACTCAGGGTCCCACCTCCAGATGAAAGCAAGGGACTTCAGAAAACCTGGCTCTTCCTTAAGAAAAACTTCCTTAGTAACCCCAAACTTGTGCCAAGAAAATGGCAGGCAGGGCAGGGCAGGCAATAGTACATGGTGATGAATTCGGGCAACAGAAGGAGGAGGACTCAGACACAAACAATTGAAGAAGACAAGGATAGGTCAGTAATTTATTGAAAAGGCAAAGATACATAAGCAAAGAAGAAAAAGGTGCAGACAGGCAGGAAGGTATAGATCCAGAGGACGGCACGACAGGTGAGCAGGTTAGGAGCAGGCGATAGGTCAAAACACAAGAACAGGAAACAAAAAAGCAGGAACAGATCAAATACACGTACTGGTTCAGGTTAGGATTTGGGTTCAGATGGCTGGAAAGCAAAGGCATAAGCAACATTGACAATCTGGCAGGGAATTAGTGGAAATAGACCGGTATATATACTGCAGGGCTGATGAGCGAATGTGGAAACAGCTGCTCTACAGGTGGAAGTGAAAGTCAGGTGACTGGGTCAGGAGAGAAAGTCTGAGGGAATCTGGTGGATGGATGGAGAATGGCAATGTAGGGGCAGGGAGAAGTGGGAATGTGGCTGAAGGGAGGGACAGAGAAGCAGAAGAGGAAAAACAGGACTAAGCCAGAGGGTGTGACACTCCCGCTCTCACTGGTCAAAACTTTGCCGGCGGCAGGTCATATCAGCTGTCATTAATTAACGTTAATTCTGTAAGTAACTGACAGGTCATAATGGAACTTGGCTGTCGTCTGACTAAAGTGTTCTCTGCAGTGTGTCTGTACACCAAAGATCTTGGTGAGGGAAGAAGCATCACTCTGTACACTGAACAATTGCGAGAGGACTGAGTGATTCTGTAGTTCCAACAAATCCAATGTGTTCAAGTGATACTTGTTCTCTCGAGCGGATCACGTCAATTTCAGGAGTCACATTCTGCCAGTTAAACTTTCATTCATATCACATCAATAATGTAAGCTTATAAACGTAATCCAAATACTGAGGCCCTTGTTCAAGAATATTAAGTAGCTTATGAAAAATAAGGTATGTCAGATCTACTAGCTACAGCTGTTATTTCAATGTGTGAGTCTATATTAATCAAGGTCTAGGTAAATACAATTGAATCGGTCTTGGTATTGGCAGATAGGACTCAGATCAGGATCCGGGCCAACAAAACTTAATCGGGACATCCTTAGTATTAGCACAAAGTAGCAGTGTCAGGATCTTCAAACCAAAAACCTCTACCCTGGAATACAGTATTACAGTATATAGGGTATTCTGTTTCCTTCTGAATTCCTTCTTAATAATCATAGTTCCTCTTCTTTGCAATGCACAACTTGTGCCTGTAGGCTGTTATCTTCTGTTCATACTGTACCAATTGTTTTGTCTAGTAAACTGAAAGTCTGCTTCAAAAAACTGGTTAGTTTGACACATCGTCCCACGTGTTTTGCACCGTAGCAGCATCACTGCCTGGTTTGGGAGCAGCACTAAGAGGGACCACCTGGCCCTGCAGAGGGTGGTGCGGTCAGCAGAACGCACCATCAGATGTCAACTCTCAGCCCTACAGGACATTTACAACAGGAGGTGTAGGTCGAGGGCTGAGAGGATCGTAAAAGACTTCCATCACCCCAACAACAGGCTCTTCTCTCTGCTGCAGTCAGGGAGGCGTTACCGCAGCGTCAAGGCCAAAACAGAGAGGATGAGGAGGAGTTTCTTCCCTCAGGACATCCGGGTCCTTAACTTCATAATTGCATGTGACATACTGTATGTACCGGTTATATTGTTTCAATTTTCCGAACTCATTCATACCTATACTGTTTCGTTGTTTCTATGGTTATATTGTTTTATTATTTCTTTTGTAAAATATCTTGTTTTATATTTTTATCTTATTTGGCTTATTTCATTCTATAGTCTTCTATTCTATTCTATTTTTAATATTTGTTAGTTGCTCTGGAGCTTGGCACAAACAAAATTCACTACATGTTGAACTGAGTATGATTGTGTATGTGACAAATAATCGTGATTTGATTTGATTTGATTTGATTTGAATGGCCACACTGAAAGGCGGTGTAATACACTACACTACTTATGTTAGCCTGTTTACATCTCTGTGTGTATATATGTATGTTTATACGTGCATAAACCATCACAGTATATACTGTATATTTATGTGCATACCTGTGTATATTCTGTTTCATTCTCACATTAGTTCATCTCTCAGTATTACATTTTATATTTCATTTTACATTTTATTTTATTGTGTTCTGTTTTATATATATTATATTTTATCCCTGTATTTTCACTTTTGCACTATGTATGTCTGTCTTAGATTCTCTTTTTCTCATTTATCATTTTACTTGTGTGATTTTCTTTTGTCCATATTGTTTGAGCATAGTTGGAGGGAGCCTTAGAACAAGAATGTCATTGCCAACGACTGCTGCACTGTAACTGTTGCGTATATGACAAATAAACTTGAACGTGAACATGAAGTAGACCAATGAAAAAGCCACTACAAGGTGTAAAATAGAAGACACCTTACATGAACTCCTCAGTTCAGTTTGTTCTTGTTAGCAGCCTAGTTGTTAATGCTCTTAATCACTTTTGTGAGCACTTTACATTTCTTTTGACGCACACATACAGCCTCCCCAGTATTTGCCAGTTATCCATAATTTGAAATGTGTCAAGATAAACTTACTCATCAACAACTTATCATGAAACTTGTCTCAGCTTACCACTGATATTTCCACTTTGTTGTCCATTTGAAAGCAACTTTCTGGTGATAGTCTTGGAAATGTACTTGCACCTAAACACACCGTCAGTTTTAATCTCTGTGAAACAGGACCATCTCGCTTGGGGAGGAGGTGCAGGTTCAGTCTGGTTCTCAGTGGGCTGTGTTCTTGATCCGACTCTGAATGAGGACGCAGCTCGTATGTGGCTGAGGGATGACTTATGCCTGAATTTGGGGGGCTCGGCTGGTATCAGCACCCCAAAATCCATCACACACTGGTTACTTGTGTTCTCTGTGGTGAATCCTCTGCAGATCATCTCACTTGGGAAAGAGAAACATCTTGTATATGTCATCCTTCACTGAGCAGATTAAATACAGATCAGTAGGTATAGGGTAAGCGTTACAAATTAGAGTTTTTAGTGCAACAGTCCGGCTGGGCAGTGAGTTCTGAAAGGCAGAAATCTCAGCACCTGACATTTCTGGCACCAGAGCAGATGCTGAGTCAATGATATTGATCAGCAACTTCAAAGGAGAAAAAAACAGCCTTGGCCCGATGCAGGTCTCCTGAATACACAACTCCCTGGAGCAAGTGCGCTGAACGTTGTTTACTTTGTTTTACTTACTGGCATTCAGCAGCCCCTGCTGATATTTACTTGTCATATTATTCTTCAGGAAAGCAGACAAACTGTATATACTGTACAACTTGCTGAATGCCTTTTGCAGCTGAAAACATGAAACACTGCCTCTACATCTTTAATTCAATATCAGTTCATATTGATTTGGACCTGCATGTTTGCTATTCTTCAAAGAAATCCAAAGGAAATGATAGATGGGTGACGTTTTGGTATGAGATAATACTTATGTCATAAGGAATGAGGCTTTGAAAATGGGACAAAATTGATTTTGAAGTTTTACAGATCACGGTTAAAGCAGCTACACCGCAGAACTTTTAGTCTGCAGAACTTTTCATCTGCAGTGAGTCATGGCTGCTGCGCCGGTGAAAACCTTGCCTAAGGTACTTTGGTGACTTAGATATTTAGTGTGTATTTTTATGTCAAAGTTTGTTTTTGATTTGTTTTGATTGATTTTATTTATTTTTTATTGAATTCACATGTTTTTGGACCCATGTCAGGTGGGGCCTTAGGATTTCGGCCAGTCACATATCTGTTCGCCAATCCGTCCAAGAATTTGGCAATACTGTATTTTGACAACAATTGGCAAGATTTACATTAACTTTCCTGAGGATATTTGTGGTCATGAATGTTTAATGTCTAATGTTTTCGGTGATCCCCTTTTTACTATTTCTCTACTGTCACCATTATTTCCAGTACATTTAAAATGCAAGACCCTTTCTATTGAAATATCGAAATATCTATATTTATCATTTACAATAAAGCTACAATTTGGCAGTATTTCAGAAATGTTCATACTTCCTTTAACAAATGCACATCTTGAATAAAACCTGTGCTTAAAAGTGCCCCTGTGGAGTTTTCTTGTAAACAAAAGTTATCTTTACATTCAGTATTTCTCATCTAAACTCACTGTGTGTATCTTGGAGGTCCAACAGACTTGTTGAATGCATACTGGCAATTTTAAAATATTTTAAAACGTGCAATGTTTACATCTATGTTTGCTAGCTTGTAGTCTTCTTCCTCCATTCTTTTGTTGGTGCATTGCTATGTTATCAGCATCAAGTGTTGATCAACAGAATAGAGTGAAACCAGTGGCAAGAATGTGTATCCTGTCGCCCGCGTGCGTGTTGTGTGTCCTCATGCAAGTGAACAATACAATCAAAACGGGGACTCGCACTTGAAAACAGTGCTCCATAGCACTACTAGTGGTCAAAACTCCACAGGGTACCTTTGAAGCTGCACTAATCAACATTTTTAGATGTACAATGGGTCACATTACTACACTTAATGTGAAAAGGGTTGGTCATAGTGACAAGCCCACAGAGAATTATCAGCAAATGTGCAGTTCCCCTCAGTGTTTTTGTTTTATGGCTCACAACTTTACTGTTTTAGTTCAAAGCTCATCAGGCTGAAAAATGTTCAGCAGCAGGCAGCTTCTTTTCTGTAAAGAAAGCTCTGATAAACCCACTGCACACTACCTGCCCAGCACCAAATTACAAACAAAGTTAGCAACCAGCAGGTGAAGAAACAGGACCACTTTCACGATAACGAGCCAGATATTGTTTCTGAGGAGCTGCTGTAGGCCAAACTAGAGCTAAAGGGAGAGTGAATATTGGACTTATCCAACAGGTGGAAAGAAGCACAACTCCAAGTGAATGCTAATGTTGCTCTCTGTCTGCTGGATATATAAATGGGCAACTTTTTACTAACATGTTAACCATAGCATCTTTATCAGGTGATATGTCAAACATGTACTTGGTTTTTAGCTTGTTACAGAATTCTGCCCCTAAGTGGCCAAAAGAAAACTTTTTTTTTAATTATTACTACAATGTGACATAGTACACAAAGGTGACCAATCAGACAGACGTACTAGGTGTAACAAAATATACAGACAATAACACAAAATAGTAAGACATAACAAACAGAGGTTATGATTTGAATTTGGTACAGATTTTTTGTTGTTTTTTGCTAGTTGGAGAAATAGACAAATAGACATTTTGTACGTGCATGTGTTTGTGTGCATCAGTGGTGGAAGAAGTATTCAGATCATTTACTTAAGTAAAAATAGCAATACAACACTGTGAAAATATTCCATTAGAAGCATTGGAAGTAAAAGTCCTGCATTCAAAACCTTACTTAAGTAAAGTATATACATTTTATCAGTAAGATTAAATTATCAGAAAAAAAGTACTCATTATTCAGAAAAAATGTGTTGTACCATTTTATATTATGTTTTTGGATTAATATTACTCGTGTGACATTACTTTGTGACTATGCATTTCCCCAGCCAATCCAAGAGGGATTTTACACAGTTTATTTAGTTTAAGAAGTAGGAGAACACTTGAACCTCAACTTTATCAGAAAAATTCAAATTCAAAATCAGCAAATTTGGAGATTTTTTTGGAGAGTTTTCATTGGGCGGGAAGGGTAAAAAAAAAATCGTAATCTGAAAAGTAACTTGAAAGTACTGTATAGCTGTCAGACAAATGTAGTGGAGTAGGAAGTACAATATAATATATATATATATATATATATATATATATATATATATATATATATGATATATATGATGATGGATATGATTTGTGTACTGTAAAGTCAGTAATGATGATAATGATATTTATGGTGTAGAAAACAGGCAGTTGATCTAATGAATATAAAGGATTAGATAATGATAAATAATATTGTTAATATTACGTAATTATTGTAGGTCAGGTCAAGATACAGTGGTATATTACCCATTTGTGTTTACTACTGTATGATTGATCCAGATAATATAATATTTCGTAGCATCTGTAATAGTAATGAATGACGGTGAAATGGTGTGAAGTGTATTATGTGATGGGTATGTGTATGGATGTACTACTTTTACTGCATATGTATAATGATAATGATAATAGGGGCTGAAACTAGTCGACCAGTTGGTCAGTCAAGCATCAGAAAATCAATTTGCTGTTTTTCCCTGTTTTTTATTAAAACCTTTTATCTGTTTTTTTACCACTCATCTGACAAAAATAGGGACTTGAGGGATTTTTACCTTGGACTCTAATGGGCCTTTTCACCACTCTGTGACTTTTCACAAACATTTCACATTTCAGTCCAGACAATCAATTGAAAAAAGAAACTAAAAAAAAAACACCAAAAGAAAAAAACACATAGATAATGAAAAACTTTGTTTGTTGCAGCCCTAATAATAAGCAGCAATGATCACTAATGATAAAAAAAACAATAATGATAACAACAATAACATCATGTTTATGTAAGGTTGAACTGTAATTTGTGCAGGGAAAGGGTACGGGTGGAGGGGTTGGCGGGTATGCCAAAAGAAAACTGATTCATGTTCGCACACCAGAATGATGCAGATCGATACGTGGAGCCAAAAAAACAGAATTTCTGTTCTTTTTTTCTGCGGGACAGTTTTCGGAAGTGTTTATCTCCGTTCTCCAATGCTACAACAAGAGACAGGATTTGTCCTTTATATGTCACAGTATGTCATATCAAAGGATAGCAGGATAGTACATTGGAAAAGATAGCTAACAAGACTGGGACAGTTCCAATAGGAACATTCTGGGGATAAGGCTTGTTTTGCATGTTTTAAAGAAGGGTCAGTCTGCTGACTGCTGCTGTTCATGTCAGTGGAGCAGGTCCAAGCTGTTCATTAGTTCTGTATGAAATCATAGATTACAGTCTTGGCTCTCTGGTTTCAACCTTTTGGAGTGAGCTGTACAGTTACATCATAGATATAAATCTAAATCTCTTTGGGTAGAGCCAAAAATTACATTGACTGCTTTGCATCTTTCCAAGTCAATAAGCCATCATCACATTAGGGGTTAGTGGTTATACAAGCTTTTATACTCTTTATACTCTTCTTTCCTTTGGACTGCTTTGTTACTATGATAATATTGTCAACATTCTTGAAAGGCATATAGCAATTTGAAGCTCAAGGTTCAGTAAATCGCCAGATGATACACTAATTTACTTAAGAAGAAAGCTTTTCATTATCGTTTTTTTGTCATTAAAATGTTTGAAAATATTCAGCAAAAATTGTAACAACTTTCCATACACAAGGTGACATCTTCAAATTGCTTGTTTTGTCTGACCAACAGTCCAAAACCAAAATATATTCAGTTTACAGTGATATAAAACAGAACCTATTGATCAATCAATTATTGCTGATTAATTTTCTGTCAACTTGACTAGTCAATTAATTAATTCATTACAAAAGTCCAGTTAATAGATTGATGCATTTATAGGCATATCAGTCACCAAACAACACTGCACAACGCTTTGCAATACTCACAGAAAGGGTTTTACATATCTGGAAAGTTATCACAGCAGCTATTATTTCATCTTTCATCACGACAATCGCAAAGTAAACAGTAGAAATAAAATGTGCGCTTGCTTGTAATTGTCATGGCCACAAAAGTTGAGCCTGGTTCAACTTTTTTGCCAGAGCCACCTGCACTGGCTCCATTCAAGTAAATGAGAGGGCCGTTTTTACATACAGGGCTACAGTCGGTTTGAACAGTCCAATATTCACTCTCCTTTTTTTGCTGGACCGCAGAGGGCCAGCAAAACCCAAAAGTCTGTCACTGAGTGGGTGAGTGTAGCTACACACACTATGAGTACAGGCGCCGCCCTCTAAAACTACCACTAGTCCATACATGGAAGGAACATCCACCGGCGGTGGCGTGACGGCCCGAAAGAAAAATTGTGGGGGAAAAGAAATTCAATTTGCCGGCCGCGGCCCACTTGATGTGGGAACAGCTCATCTGATTGGGAGTTACATTGTCCCAAATTAGGCTAGCTATAGCCCACAGGTAGCCTATTTGGGACTGTGTATCCCCAGTCAGAAACTGTCTCTGATTGGTCGGCAAGTCATGAACACAGCCTCTGATTGGTCGATAGACTCAACCCAAGGCATCATGGGAACAATAGCTGTTTTCAACACGGAAAAAACGATAAATAATCACAGAAGACATTCAGTGTTGGATTTATCATTCTGGATTTATTTTACAAAGTCTCCAAAAAGACACCGCAGTTCAAGGCTGGATTATAAAGCTTCTGAAAGGGATACAATCGCACCAGAGCGCTGATTGGAATGGCAACGGTAGCGGTATGTTCTCTGGTCTCTGGCTGCAGCATATACGATGCCGTCGACCCAGCTGTGTGTAGTTAACGTGGCTGACGAACACTACACTACCTCTTACTACCTCTTTTATTCCTGTTTTACAGCTTATAGTCACACTCCATCGAAGTAGCTGATCAAAAGAATGAATATATATTTCAGATCAGGACACTCTTGACTTGAGAATCGTAAATCAGATGACCCATCATAACGTCACAGTGAGTGTTCAGGGTGGGATTTTAGTGGTTTGTTAAGTGTAGCAATATTCAGCCACAGATTCTGTGCAGCACTGAAAGATGACCTGTGCGTTGATTTCAAATTCAGCAATTTGCTGTTTATTTTCATTTATTATTTATTTATTTTATTATTTTTTGCTCTTGCAACGAAGGCAATGAAGCGAGAGCTTCAATTTATGCACCCTGTGGTACTTTTCAACGCATCATAAACCTGATTTTTAACTTAAAATTACATTTTTAGCTGAATTATGAGGGGGCAATTCTTTTCCTAAACTAAAATTCATTGATTTAAACATGTACTAGCCTCAGAAAGGCTAAATAACAACATAAGGCTACTGTTTCAAAATCAAAGAATACATTTGTTAATCAGAGCTCTCACATAGGAAGGTAGCACTAGCAGAGCGCTAAACATTTTTTGAATTTATGAAACGATTCTCAAAATGTATAACATTTATAACATTTTTTCAGTCAAACGTAACGTAACTATGTCATGTGATGCTACCTCAGTACACTTTAATAACAAATATTACCACTAAAGAAAATTGCAGATGAATATTTATTATCCAGGAATTCACATTGTAGACACGTCCACTGACTATGCCTGTAACAATTTGGCCACAATATAGCACATAGACCATACACAGTCCAGCCATATGCTAGGTTTTGACCTCGTCTTGTTATAGCTCTGTTTTGGTCTCCACTAACTCCAGAGAACAATATCTGGCTCTTTAACTGCTAAATGTTCCACTGTGTTCATCATCTAGTCACTAACTATGTCTGTCTGCTTTTTGGTGCTGAGCAGGTAATGTACAGTGGGTTTAACAGAGCTTTATTGCTGAAAACAGCCGCCTGCTACTGGGAACAAGGTTGATGAGAGCAGAGTTTGCGATGCCAGGAAACCAAAACAAAGAGCTAAAAGAAGCTACAGAGCTTCGTAGAGCTGAGGGGAGCTACATAGTTGGTGATAATTCTAAGTGGGTTCGTCGCTTTAACCAACACCTGTCACACTGATCTATTGTTACTTTGAAAAATATTGATTAGTGCAGCTTTACATTTCAAGCAAATGCTTGTGAAATCATCTCTCCTGGTTTTGGTTTTGTCATTCTCTGGGCTACGATGATCATTTAGTTGCATGTAGGACAAAATCTGCATTTTCATTCAGTTAGGCTTGTGTGATAATGAAAATATACAGCGTTAGGGACTAGATGCAACACTGAAGGGCTGATTGCTAATGTTGATTTTTTATTCTTCTACAATAACACCTTAAATCTAACTACAACAAGATTGAGAATCTCACTGACCCACAAAAACTCACAAGAAAATGGGAACATGGAGGCTGTCAACAGAACAGTAGGTGTATCTGGTGGCTGACTGGGCATCAGCTAAAGGAAATATTCGTTCCTCTTCTCATCTGTCACACCTTTGACATCTCTCCTTGAGATAAATGGACACCTCGGTTTGAGAGAGAGTAAAGAGTGTGCTGTTCTCAGTGGATGGCGAGCGTGAGACAAACAGGAAGCGGTCTGCTGCCAGAGCCGACAGCCACATCACTCCTCATCCCCCCGCTCTCCCCACGGCCCACAGGTGAAGATGTAATGGCCTCTTTCCTAAAATGGAACCCAATAAGCAGCCATTGAGGCAGCCGGCCTGTTTGCTGTAGCCACTCACAGGACAGAAGCTGTTTGAAGTATTTTGTCATTTCATTGGCTCCTTGGCGGCTTTGGCACGCCAGACATAAATACTGTATTGGTGGAGAAGTCAAGATAATACTGTCTCCAAAACATTTAAGCAGCAAAGAATGCATGCTTTTATGTGATACAAATCCACACCATATGTGTTTATGTTTGAGTGAGAGGTTGGTCTGCTTTACTTCAGATAGCAGTGATCAGTCAGGAAGCTGCAGCTCAGCACAGAGAAGAAAATCCATCCCAAAGCTCCTGGGTCAATGTTTCCTCCACTTCCAGCAAATCAGCAGAAAGCTGCCTCACTGCCCTCATTCTGGACATAATGCTCAGAGGTCAGGGGTCAAACAAACCTGTGTGTGCCTATATGCTGTCTGGCCAGACGTTAACCCTGTTTGACTCATACATACAAAACCTGCTCCTTGTCAGACTTGGTGCAGCTACAGTACATGAACATGGTGCTCCACAGCAAGGATGGAAGGGTTTCGAGGACTGGGACACAAACATACAACAGATATACAAAATCTTCAACAAAGACATTTGTAATAACTATATATGGAAAAACTGACTCATGAAATACGAAACACTGAGGATATGTTTGGGGGAAAAAAAAGTGGGAATCTGGTGAAAAATTAGGATAATATAAATTGGGAATTTGTTACCTAACTTTATTTGCAATGTAAGACAAATGTTCCTTTTTTTTGTATTGGTACAATGTTTGTTCCTGTAAAACATGGAGAGAAACGTGTGTGGTAACATGGTAACACTTTCTTTTAAGAGTTACATAGTTTCCTAGAGTTTCTTAGCAACAAAAGTGATATATAACTGCAAATCTTTAGAAACATTCCCCAGAAAGGACAATATAATTTGGTACGTTTTAAAGGGAAAATTGAGACCGTTTTCAATTGGTTCACTTCCAATGAATTTATTCTAATGAATGAATTCCAGTTAATTATTAGGGTAACCTAGACTTTTTCAGTCAGTACACAGCAGATCAGGTGAGCATGCATTTGTCTACAGGAAAGCATACAATTCAGCAAATAATATAAGACATATAAAAATACTTGGAATAATAATTTGTTTTCCCACAAAAAAGTTCAATTACCTAGTTTAAAATGATTAAAATTACATCTACTTCCTCCAGAAAATCCAGAATCTATGAAAATGTAAATATTGTTCTTTTCTAAACACAATATGTCTCCTACTCCACTGAAAAGTCCATTCTTAGTGTATGTGCTTTTAAGTTTCCACATCAGACTTGTGTAAGTTGCATATTTGACCAATGACTACTTGTGATGTCACAAAATCCTGCTGGTACGTCGAGATGTTAAACTGAGACTTATGGTGAGCACAGAGAAACTTTCCCCCTTCAGCAGATGTATGTGAAAACAAACTCTGCACATACATCACTCTGCACAGTGAAGTAACATTAAACAAAACACATTTTTGAGTGGAGGGGGACTTTAAGATTTTAGCAGCTCTTTGAAGAAAATTTCTCTGGAAGTCAACAATTGCAGGTCAGCTCTACACAGTTAACTAAACTATATATTTTTATTTGGACATCTGTCTTACTTATTTTATGTTACTTCATATGTACTAAAAAAAATTAAAGTAAAGTGTCCTAGTGCTTACAGAATAACAAAATAAAGATTCACTGTCAAAAAGAGATTAGAACAATGACCGAAACGGTGCAGGCTGAAGCAGTAGCTTATTACACCCACCCTTCTCACAATACAAAAACAACCTACACACTCCAAGCAATAAGTAAAAAGATGCAGTGGCATATACACACATACAGACACATACTGTGTCTGTAAAAAAAAAAAAAGAAGAAAGAAAAACTTCGGAATGTCGGTGTGGACCTCTCCAGTTGTCTCTCCATGAGCTCCGCTAAGTTTGTGCACATTTGTGCTCTTTACGTTTTTTTTTTCTTCCAAGCATTGGTTGTGCTTTGGTGCTGGAGGAAAAGGTGGAGGGGTTAAACACCAGCTACAGCCCTGACCATATAGACAAGCTAGACCATCCCTGCTTCCATCCTTGCATCCATCTCAACATGGAAGGAAACACCAAGGCAAACTTGGAGGGATTGGACACCGGCGGCAATCCTGGCCACATGGTTATTCTCTGCCAAGCATCCTGCTAGCCAGTGTACAGGCGTTGGATAATAAACTGGATGGCCTCTGTGTCTGCATCAGTTTCCAGTGGGATATCAGGAACTGTAATGTCCTTTGTTTAACCCAAACTTGGCTAATTCCAGCAATACCAGACAGCAGCATTCAACCAGGGGAGGACATTGTGTTCCTGGCCATGGACATCAACCTGCCGGGCGTGGTGGACTGGGTGATGATGCAGTCCTGCTTCGGCTTCCTCTTCATGCTGGTGCTGGAGAAGTGAGAGAAGTGCGTCAGCCACTAGCAGTTCTTCACCATCGTGCAGCTCGTCAGGACTCACGGGCAGGCTGAGGGCTTCATCTACCAGCTGGAGCTCAACAGGCACCGGCGCCGCCTGACCTGAGAGGCCTCACCGCGCTCCATCCACGAGGGCATCGCCACAGCCATCTTGAACAGCGACTGCCTGGTGTTCGTTTTCTTCCCTGCTGTGGTCGAGAAGAAAGATACTGGATACACCAGGCCAGCACTGAGAGACTCAGGAAGAGCTTCAACCCTCAGGCCACTAGGATCCTGAATGAGGACACTGAATAATAAAGTAAGTAAAATAGTCTTAGGGCAATTCTTAAGTAAAGTCACTATTATAGTTAACATTATTATTTATTACTTATTTCTATTCTTTATTCTTGTTCTATTTTACACTTATTTTTATTGCATAATTAAAGGAGCTAACGGTCACACATTTCACTATGATTATACCCTGTATGATTATATGTGACAAATAAAACTTGAACTTGAGACTGTATGTACATGTATCAAAACGCAGACAGCACATTTATACATACACAGATACTGAACATGCATACACATGCATAAACATATATACACATGTATACGTAAACATATGCACATTTGCATGCATATGGATTGGTATGTTGTTAATACATTATACCAAGAGAATAGTCAAACTAAAACTCTTTGTTTGTAATTTTATAAATAAGGTATTGATTTGTTGTTGTTTGTAGTATGAAAGTTGACTTGTATGGGTTCTACTGTATGTGCATTCTCCCATATCTCTACACAGTCAGTGATGTATGAAACAGTAATTGAGAAGTACAGAACATACGAGACATTCTCACTTAACATGGCCTTAGCTTTGTATAGTAAAAGCTTAACTAAATGCATTTACTGCATTACTGAATAAAATAAAATAAAAATCCATAGTTATTTTAAATTAAATTAAATTTTAAACTGTCACAGTGACGCCAAATATCAAATATGAGGCACCACATGACATAGTTTGACAGTCAGTTTGAATTTGCAGTCACAAGTGCTCCACAGTTTTGCTCTTATTAATTTGTCCGAGTTCACTTGATGGATTCATTACATAATGTAATTGAAAGTAAAGCCACTTGGGATAGTTGGCCTAAAGCGGATGCATATGCGCAGCACATATCAAGCTTCATTTGCATCATTTTAATTGAAAACACACAGTCTTTTATCCTGGTTGAGCAACAGCATGATTTTTCATGCTACACATTAGTCCAGTGGTGGATTCCTGCTTCCCACAATGGACAGATGTGGTATTTCCACTTATGTCACAACAAGCTCTGCACTTCAAAGAGCTCACAAGAGGAAATTGCTCTGACATTAGTTGGTTAATTCCTGCTTTTTATTTACCCAAAGAGAAATGTTTTCCTCTAATTTCATAGCAAAATGTGGCAGATTTGATCAGCTATATCTCTGCCGCTGTTGTTTTAATTTGTCACAGTGCAGTAATTTCATAGAAATATACCACTAGTTAAAGTGAACTTTCCTTTTCTGTGATGCAAGTGTCCTAGCAGGAGCAATAAAAGACAGAGTTGTAGCTCTGTTTTTTAATGGCACCAGTGGTGAGTTTTAATTGATCACTGCAGGTGAAAAGCTCCTTTGTCGTATATTTCACACTAACGAAGCCTTTCACTAGTTTGGGAGAGGCCTGATCATTTGCAGTGATAGAGGTGGATCTCACGTGTGGCAGATGGAAATATGTCTTTAAACTTGGGTGGTATTTCATCATAAGTGAAGTGCATTTTCTAACAGCTAGTCTCCCTCCTCTGCAGGGAGCAGGTTCTGCTCCATTAATTATTAAGCCAAATTCCGTGCAGCTATGAGTCGAGCCACTATTTCTGCCTGGCTGAAGCCCACCTGCCCTGTAATTATAAAGACCTACCATTTAGTACAGCACTCCATCTTGATCTTTGATTTCCCTGTCAGAAACTATTAAAGCAGCCCCTGGTCTTTGCCACAGGCTCTGCATGGGGCCGCGCCTGAATTGAATCAACCAGATTTCATTGGCATATTAAAAAGAAAGGAAACACGATGCTCAGAACAATGGATCAGACTGATGGAATTTTGAAGGCTTGGATAACAACATGCAGTGCGTCAGTTCTTAATCATCACTGTGAAAGTTTCCCTCCTGATAATTATTGTACATCTACAAGTATTTCATCCTGCTAAGTTGAACCACTTTGTTTCAGTATTTGGCTGTCTGCAAGTTACAGAACCACACAGAGAAACCATATACAATTACTCCCCATTAATAAATTCTGGTCATAAATTGATTTGCTTTCACAGTGAAATAAAGTGCTGAACACAGAACTTCTGGATCCTCTATTGAAAGTCATTACTTCTCCCAGTAACCCTAATTCATTTATGTTATGATGAAAAGGGGGAGTCCAGGTTATTGGCATTACAAGTGCATGTAATTAAAAAGCAACATGTAATACCTCTCTATATGGTACATCATTTAGATTATTGATCATGGTATACAGTAGACTTACATTTTAATCCTCAAGTGATTTGGGGAGAAGACAACAGAGTCAGCCTTGGCACTATATAACTCTGAAACAGGTTCTCTGAGTGGAGAGTCAATCTCTCCTGCCTACATATTCTATATGTACGTAGGCTGACACTGATACTCCTCAAAACACATCATCTGTGGTGGCCATGCACTGATTATCAACACGTGGTTATATAAGCACCATGCGTGCGTGGAGCTGGAGAGATAGTCTCTCCACAAAACCTGGGTTACATGTGTAACCTTCCATTCTCTATCGTGTTGAGACTGTCTCTCCAGCCTACATATTCCATATGTACAGTGACTCTGGAAAACACACCGCAAGGAAACCAAGCAGACCCACCTGCTCCTGCTGTAGCATGAAATGGCAGTTGAGTTCGAATGAGACGTCACCGCCACTAGAGCGCTCACCCATGTGCTCAGATAAAGGAACTATTTACAGATATACAATATGTACACACCCATGGCCTAGCTGCAAGATGCCACCAAGGCCAGCCATAAACGTGTGAAAGGCCACCCTGCACCCAGCCTGCCCGGTTGCAAGGCTAGCTTTGAAAGAAAATTGCATCACTCCAAGCCAGGGTCCTTTCTTGTAAGACCTGTGGTCCTGGAGGCACGGTATGTCAAGCCATGTTTTGTTGCATTGAGCCCAGCACACGCTCAGTGAATGAGGTGTCAGCTGCTACGTTCATGCAGTAGAACCTGATAAGGGTGGACAGGGTCTACCAAGAGGCCGCCCTACAAATCTCACCATAAGGCCCATGAGGTAGCGAGGCCCCACGTGCAATGGGCACACACCCCTGCTGGGGCTGGCCTACCTGCCCTCATATATGCCTGTTGCATTGCATCCACAACCCAATGAGAGAGCCTTCGTGACTAGTTGCCCAAGGTGGTTAGCTTTGCAACAGACAAAGAGCTGGTCTGTTGTCCTGTGGGCACATGTTCAATGAAGGTACACTATTAAGGCCTTGACGGGGTGCAGTTCAACAGATTGACTGGCATGGGACTTGGACAAGAGTTTCAGAGGCCCAACACGGGCTGCCTTTATGGCTGCCACCATTTCCCTCAAAGTTGAGAGAGACTTGTCCACCTCCAACATTTCCTGGAGGAACTGGAGGATGTCATGGGCCATGCAGGAGAGGGGATCTGTGGATGTGCCCACTCCCATATTGTCTGAGCAAATCTGCGAAGGCGAGGGGAGCGCGAGCCCTCCTCCCTGTTTACATATGCTGCTGGTGAGCTACATAGATAGCCTGCAATTCCATAAGCCAGTCGTCCCAGTTGAGGATGAGAAGTCCTTCCCAGCGCAAAGGTCCCAGGACTATGTCCATGCACACGGTAGTGTAGCGAACCAGCTGTGAAGTACGCCCGTTTCCATGCCGTTTCCGCCAACAAGGTCAGATTTCAAGCGGGACAATGGCTGTGCAAGCAGACCAGCCTGTGTAGAAAAGACCATAGACCAGCTCATATTCTCACTTGGTAAATGGACAATGGACAGCGCGTGGCCACCACAGGTGATGTGGCTTAAAAAGTATCCACTTCCTTGTCAATATGTCAGCTTGTATTTGGCACCTGTTACAGCACAGAATCACAGGAGTGGTAATGTTATACTGTGAGAATTCTCAGTTCTGACTAGCTAGCAGGAGTCCCTGGATGCAATGTTCCATCTGCATCTTTATTCAGCTGCCAGTTCTGTAAATCGCATAGTTGAGTAGCAAGAGTTAGCAGAGAAAACCTTACACAGGCTGCGCAGTGAAGCGCAGTGAAGCTTCAGTCCATCAGTGTCTACACAGGATACATTCAGGCACAGTATTGTGTGTAGGTCACCTGTGTTTGGCTATGCTCAGAGCCTTATACAAATCACTGAAGTTACATGTGTAAAACACAGAAAATGGACTTAAAACCTATGAAAACACTTTTGGGAGTGGTTATAAGAGTAAAGCACGAGTGTGTAGACAGTTTTAATGAATAGACCGTATTGATTAAAACTGTAAGACAGACGACTGAAAAATGCGGCTAAAACACCTCCCGTGTTGACAGGGTATTAAGCTTACACTTTGTTAAGTCACTTTACTAAAGGCATTTGGGTCAGTTTTGGACTATGGTGCTGTGTTTCTGTTCTTAGCTGCAAAAATGAGAGTTCTGAATTTGCTACAGCTGTGATTCACACATCTGACTGTCTTATTCCCCATAGCAATAGCGTCTGAGGCTCATGTGTATCATAGTATCTATGGCCATCCGCAAAACCAAACTGAAAAAAACCAGGAAAACCAGGGGAAGAAACAAAGTTGAAATAATTAAAGCATTGTTAAATTATCCAGGAGACTCCTTTGTTTTCCTATGTTGAGGAATATTGAGGAAATCATTAAAAGAAAACTCTAAATGTGAATTTAAAGTACAGCTCTATTGGTATGCCACAAAGAGTGGGATAAAAGTCACCTATTTCTCCAAATGCTTGGTTCTGTGTTTTTCTCAGAAATCTGGTAGAACACATAGCATTTCCAGAGGCCCCGTCTCCACCCAGCATCCACCTGTGGGCTCTGAGTCTACTTTCCTGTAGGAGGGGATGTGATCGTCGTCACTCCCCACTCCGTGCTGTACTGAGCTTGGTGTTTCCTTACTGGGAGTGATTAGGCCAGAGGCTAGACTAAAGGGTGAGGTGGCTGAACTCAATATATGAACAACAGCAGTGGTGGCAGCCATAGCAGCAAATGACGCATAGGTGTCAGGTGAGTGATGTGGCAGCAGACATGGTTTCAGTGCACTGCCATAATCAAAAGGATGCATTAGATATGTGTTGCAGTGAGAGGAGTATGCCATGTGAGTTCAATGGCTGACCTAGCTTGCAGGCTTTGCTTCTGAAAATCTGACAAATTAGTTCTACTTAACCTGATTGAGCCATTACAGGTATTCAGTTAAGGTATGTTAGGCCCCAAAGAATTCCCAGGTGCCACTGCAGTTTTCAAATCCAGATATTTTCAGGTGGTTTATTGCAGAGAAATCCCTCTTGGAATCTAGCGTGTTTATGATGGAGGTTTCAAACATACTCATATGAACAAATCTGACCACTTTGTGATTATTTTTTTAAAGACATGCTTATCCAATTGAATATTTACATGAAATGCAAAGTTTTCTGATTATTAACTGATGTTAATATGATACATTTTATGGTATTCCTTTGTGTATTAGTTTAAATTATTCTGTAAAATATTTAGGTTTTTAGACATTATTAATTAAAGTACAGTTACTAATTAGGTGAATCCAAGGTGCTGTTTACCCCTGCTTCCAGTCTTTGCTCATCTAGGCTAACCATGTCCTGACTTCAGCTCTGCACTTCACACACAGACATGAGATTGATAAACTAAATTGTATCATCTCACTCTCTGAAAGAAAGTAAATAAGTGTGTTTCTCAAAATCTTGAACTATTCCTTTAATCCAGGTCTATAAATAGTATTCAACAGAAGAGAGATACAGTCTGTTGGTCACGAATATTTTCTATATATTAGTTTCTCTGATAAAAGATCCCTGTATATACCACCCCTACCTGTCTATCAAACCTACCTGCTGATTTTGCACTAAAAGCTCCTTGAGGACTCTTTGTAGTTGACTTCAGGGTGCATTTCAAAGCCAGCTCCCATACATCAGAATTTTGCATCGTATATTTTGTTGTCCAGCATGTGCTTGCTTATCTAGATGACATCACTGTTGGCGGCCTTCAGCACAGAAGCCTCTCCCTGCGTGTTTACCTTCACATCTTCACACCGCGCCCATCAAATTCCTCCTGCCTGTGATCCAATAGCCAAGAGCCCTCACTTTGTTGTTCCTCAAGTATTTTTCTTTTTTCTGTTTCCAGAGCAGTTACCGGCTCTTTTGTTGGCCATTTTGATATGTTTATTTACTCTATGGATGGCTTTGATCCGAGCCGGGGCAGGGAGAGTGCTGTCGGGAATGTGTGTGAATGTGTGTGTGGGGGGTAAATGTCCCTGTGGAGGAAAATGCTTGTGAGCAGGCTGCCGTGTCCACTAAAGCTGAAGAGAGACAGCTGAGGGGGGCTGGGACTGATGCATAGCAGGTTGTGTGTCTCTCCAGGGCTTTACAGTGTGCTACTGCAACACACTCAGGAAAACCCTGGTCACCTACACTGACCACATCTGAGGCAGCTGTGTGAGGCCCGGACTGCTGTATTTACCATGAGCGTACAGGTTTTACACAAAGCCTTGGACTATACAGACCAGAAACCAGTCAAAATGCTGCAGCTTATGTGATCCAGGCTGATATATCGGTTTGTCAATACTGGACTTTTATTAAGATCAGCTATCGACCAGTAAATGTCATCCACACACCAAAATGATGGAGGTCCATCCCTGACCACAGCCATATAAAAACAACCTGTAAAAACCTGAAATGAAATTTTATTTGCTTTGCACATTTTATGTATTTGACAGTTGAAAAATAATTTGAAGTCTTCATTTCGAGGCTGTTTCCGCCTTTGAGTTTGAAGGAAAACCAAAAACAAAATTTCCATTACTATCCAGTAAAGAATGTGATTGAACGATCGACTGTGATCGCAGAGGTTTTCACCTGCCAAGACCAAGTGGTGTGAAAACAAATTGTGTTTCAATACATCAAAACACAGAACACCACGCAGGTGTTACTGATAGACTGATAGATTGACTTATCTATAGTATCTATCTTTGTGTTGTGAGAAACAGAAGTTATGTGTAATAATTTAGTGTTTGGCCATATTGAAACACATTGGAGGTTACAGGAACCTGGCAGTTAGGTTGTGAACATTCATACAGCTGCATTTCTAAAGGAACAGTTGGACATTTGGTAATACACTTATTCGCTTCTCATATCTGTGAAATATGAAGCTACAGTCAGGAGACAGTTAGCTTATAAAGACCAGAAGTGGGGGGAAACAGCTAGATGGCTCTGTAAGAAGGTAACCAAATCTACCTACCAGCACCACTAAAGCTCACCAATTAACATGTTATATCTTGTTTCTTTAATCTGTACAAAAACTTCAGTGTGAAAACAAATTGTTGTAGTTATACCAGGGGTTATGTGCTAGACTACTTCTTGACAGACTGTGTATCGCTGACAAGACTCCAGGGAAGTCTGTGCTATAGCGTGAACTTTCCCTTAAACCACAAAATTGTTTGTAAAAGTTCGTAAAAGATTTTTACACAGTGTTTGTGCTGATCCATTTAGTAGATATTAAGATATTTCACTGGATAAGTGAAATTTTTAACCTGCTGGTGGCGCTAGAGGAAAAGTCAGGGGATCAACAGTCAGTAGGACACTTGATGGAAACAATTTTGTTTGACTATTTCCACCCCTTTATACATGAGTGTTGTGGGAACTCTAGTCCAGGATTGTATTTGTTCATATTGAGAATGATTTCTGGTGATGATGATGACTTCATGTGATGGTTGTATTTCATGTTTGCAATATCCATTTTAGATCCTCTAGAGACTGTAGGTCTAGACATAAAGTGGCAATATATACAATGCAGTTAAAAACAACTTTAAAATGGTTTTGCAAAAGTTTTATAAGGTAGCAAAATGCATTCCACAGATCGGTTGAACAGGCCTTAGGATGCACAGTTTTAGTGTAAAATGTTGAATATAAATAAAACCATATTCGCTTACAATGAAAACTCCCCATTTAAACTGAATTTGGAGTTTCACTTTAGTCCAGGACTATAGGCTTAAGTTACAGGGAAACTAGCCCTTGGTGTTTAAAAAGCGTTTGTAAACTGACTATTGTGTATCAATCTGTATTAGAGTGTAGCATGGACATGTATTGGTATCACAAAACTGCAGATTATCGCTGTAATTTCACTTGATTAATCCAGCAGTTCAGATTCCCTGCTGTTTTTGCCACCTGGCAGTCTGTGTCCTGGTTGTCAGTCTCACTCATGGACTAATCTGCTTTATTTCAACAAATGAGTTTCTGCACAGTGCAGCATAACACAACTACCACCAAGGCGCTGTCTGTTCTCCCTGTTTACTAAACACATGTGTAATGAGGAGGTGTTTGAATGCATTTTTCACCCCAATCCGATGCTAATCTGTAAAGCTCTGTTTGACGGCTGAGACAGGCTCTACCTTTATCACTGATCCCAGCACCATTCAAGCCTGGACTGAACAAACCGTGATGGCGTGTTGAGAAACATGACACACATCGACACACACTCTGTTAGTGACCGAGGTCAGCAATCAGCTATGTGACTTTGTAATTGCTATTGATTGAAGAGCTGTGTACATCCACATATGTACAGACACACACACACACACACACACACACACACACACACACACAGCCTGGCCTGTCTGCCATGACCAATTACAGGACATGGGAGGATGCTATAGTACAGAAGTTGCTTTTATCAGTCAGTGGACATTCCAGTCTTCAGTCCTTCCTCTAATGGGAGGATCCTCATATCAAGGGTTTGGCAAATGTTTGGCAATACCCCTTAAATTTCAAGGAGGTGTTTGAACCATGTCTCCAGAGCTCAACTTTGATAACAAAAATACAATTAAATCATACAGATTTCACTTTTATTATCACAGTGCAAGCCTTTCACTGACACCAACATTGCATTAATTATCTCAAAAACCCATTTTATCCAGGCAAAATCCAAAAGAAAAAAAAGCTTAACCAAGGTTGATTAATTTTAAAAAGATCAGGGAGATATCTTGCTGAATGTCAAGTATTTCATGCAACTATACCACGCTTGATACTTACAGTCCAACTGAAATTATTAGCATACAGATCCTGTGCTCTTTTTCGATAAAAAAAACATTACCAAATGGAGATACATTTATATTTTATACTTTTTTGTTTGCCATTGGATCTCCATCTACGTAGACAGAGAAATTCTGGGAAGGCTTTATTTTATAGGTCTGTAATTTCCTAATAATTTCCTAGGATGTGTCCTAATTTTTTATTAATGTCCTAGTACTTTCCAAGGAAAAATAGAACTATATAATTTAGAACAAATCATAGCAAGTTTACTGAAATGCAGCTATTTCAGTTGATTCATCTAATGCAACTGATGCAATTCTAACCGAAATAACTGTCTCAGAACATCTTCTTTATTTTCCTCATAATTAGTAGCAAATTACGTACCTTTTCCACGACACTTCCAAATAAATCATTAGGAAATTACAAAACCATAAAATAAAGTGTTAGTGGAGCTGTGACACAACACACAAAGAGCCTAAGACTCTCAACTGTAGTACAAATACATAGACTTCTGACTAATGTCTACCCCTATGTTTTGATGGTCAAGGATCACAGTGATACCATATACAACACCATAACTGTTCAGACGAATCGTTAATGGTGAATTCAGTGATGTTGTGAGAAATAAATCACAGTATCTAAGAACCAAGGCTACACTTTATAATATCATGTCTGTTGCATGCATGTTGTGTAGACTTTTAAAAGCTTAATCCTTTTGTTCATTAACCCTGACAATACAGTGACTGTAAAGAGTAGAACAATATTCAATACGACCTTAGCAACTTAGCTTAAAATGAATGGTACTCATGCAAGAACCACTTGTATGAACAGATTCGTTCTTAAGTGGCTTGTATGAGTGATTTAGGAGAACTTGCCGCATTCACCAATTTTCTCGTATTTTGAATTTTCTTTTAGGTGCAAACACAATTTACGAGAGGTCCAGACCTGTCGTCGGAGTCATGTGCGATTAGTCTGCCGATATTCAAATTAGTTTATTTAGTTTATTTTTATTTTTATTTTGGTTTATTAGTTTTCCACTAATGGATTGTATATTTCATCACTTTGAAGCAATATTGAGTTTGAAAATCCTATATAAATTACACTTCATAAATACGCTGACATTATCCTGTTTGACTCTGCAATTCGAATTATAATATAATTCTAAATGTATTCTATTGTATAACACTACAATATCAATATGATCATCTCAAACTGCGAAAGGACTTAAATTATGCACTAATTGAAAGTTAATTTGTCTCTGTACGGTCAACAGGAAGTGTAACCAGGCACGTGACAGCTGACTTACTTCTTTGGATGCCTTTAGCACGTCAGGCCCTTGGTAGAGAGCGTGGGGCATGACGCGTAGCCTTATATGGTATTATTGGTGCATTAAATATGCTAATTTACAATTCTCCTGAACGCGCGCTCAATTACAGGTGGCATTAATCATGTTTGCGTGGGCCATTTACACAGTTACCTGAAGTTAGGAGCGTTTGCTGAATCTGATGTGGCACACTCGTACGAGCCCACCGTACGAAAAAAAGTAAGAAAAAGTTAAGATAAGAATATGAAAATGTTCTTGCATGAGGCCCAATGTACCAAACACAAAGATTTACTTCAAAAAAATTTATTCAGAAATACTTTTGTTTGATTGTTTTGTTGTTGTTGTTGAACCTATTCTTCACTGTCTCCTTCACAGTCTCCTCCACATTGACACAGAGCTGCGCACTTTAAGGAGGCTTTTTTGCATTTGCAATGCCCCAAAGATAGACTGGCTTGCCAACAATGGTCTCCAATCCTTTGGTTCCATCTAATCCCAGTCTGTTGGAGATGGCATATTTGGTGCCACCTCAAGTGCTTGACCCCAACAGTGTTCTCCTTGGTACACTGCTCTTTTGAGGTGCTGCACCAGTGCATCCTTAGCTGGGGGGATTTGCTCTATTCCTCTTCCTTTCTCTGTTAACAACTCAAGTCAAGCTTGATCGATGTTGAGTTGGCTGCTGGTGTGATAGTAGAGGAGAATTGTGAAGTGCTCCACAATGGAAAAGACCTCTACTGGAATGCTTTTTGGAGCCTTTGACAGAACCACGAAGGCCTCTGTTGCCATGTCATTGGCATTTCAGGTATCCCATGCTGTCTTCTTGCCCCTGGTTGCAAATGAGATACTGTGTCACAGCCAGTGAAAGCATGGAATACAGGAAGGGCCTTGGATTTGTCAAGACCCAGGATTTGTCAGGACCCAGTGACTCATGGGCAGGTATGTGTCAACTCAACTCAATAATAATACAGTTCATTTTAAATCACCTCAATCGATTGTATTAAATGGTAAACTATTGCATTTATATAACAACCAATAGGAGCAATTTGGGGTTCATTGTCTGGCCCAAGGACCCGTTGACATGTGGACAGGAGGAGGTGGAGATCTAACTTCCGAACCTGTAATCAGTAGACAATCCACTCTACCTCCTAAGCCACAGCCGCCCATTAGCATTAGTGGTAATATGGGATTTTGTTTCAAGTGGGAGATATGCCAGTCAGAATTACAACTCATGATGATGTGATGTGAACAGTTTTTCCCACTAAGCTTCTCATAAATATAGTCTGAACAGTATGATGTGAACAAGAGATAATGCTAATTACAATCAATTTAGCTAATTAAAAAGGATGTACACTGTATATTTATGTATGGTTTCATATTTCAAGGAACTGCTACAAATAATGCAGGAATAATGCGTGAACTCCCAAGTCAGAATCACATCAGGTTTTCCTGTTCTACCAAGTTGGTATGGATGCAGCATTATTATTCAATACCACTGCTAACAGCACACTGTCTGTCCTTAATTAGGTTGTCGGCCACAGTTATCCATGCAAGTTTGTTTGCATTGTGTCTCTGTGTCCTTGTCAATCCCGGCCCACATACTCAGATCCTTGGAGACTAAAGGAGTATTTCTGATGTATGTCCAAAAACCCTTTTTTCCTCCTTTCAGTATTGAAAAACTTTCAACAATAAATTTGAAAATCACTTTGAAAATTGTGTTTGACTGCAAAAAGGGATGACATTTGGTTGGACTTCAACACAGCAGTTACCATGAGTAACATGAAAGCTTGTGTCTCGTTAAAGAAGTGGCCTTGGCAACATGGGTGCGCATGATGTGTTTCTGAGAGAGACTGTTGCAAGAAGGTTATGCTGGGCTCTGCAAAGTGCCAGAGCCTAGATCAAAGGCATCTTGTATCATGAATAATAACAGTCAAACGCTGGTCCTGCTGCCTGGCTCGGTGATAAGCGTGTATACAAACTGAGCCATCTTGTTAAAGCAGATTGCTTTTGGATGTTCCACACAGCCCTTATGTCTCCATCCTTGCAGACACAAAGGACTAAACAGGGAGATAACACACTGAATAACAGCATAGTCTGTGTACAATATCACGCTGCTCTCCAGACAGTCGGCTGAAGGTGGGATCCCTCAGTAGTGTGCTCCAAAGGCCCTTTAACGCTCTTTACATTGAACATGCACGTCTCCAAACCAACTAATAATATCTTCATCACAGTTGGAGCTAAGAAGCTCAGTACATTCTTCTATTGAAGACATAGTTGTTTTCCATTTACATCATTCCACAGCCAATCAGCCTGCTCCCTCTCTCGCGAATTGAAATCACAAAGCTTCAGCGGATCACGCATCCTTTGACATTTACGCAACAATTTAGTGGATTCTTGTTATGCATTTATTCATCAATGCATTCATTTAACTGCTCATGAATACAAATGTGATGGGTGACCTGTCATATCAGACCTTAGTCCTCTATGGGTAATTTTGCCACTGAGGTTGATGCAACGCTTCCTCATGCATATACATCAGTCCAATGAGGAAATACGAAGCAGGAACACCAGAGGAAAGTGCTGCCATGACATTAAAGAGACAGCTTTGTTCTTCTTGTTAGAATTCACAATGCAATATCCAGTGTTTAAATGGGAGTTTAGGAGGTGGGCAGACTACTGAGAGAAGGTGGATGTACTGTGACACCATCTTCCTGTGTAGTTCAGTGTTAATTAGACTGGAGTTATACTATATACAGAAAAAGGATCTTGCTAGTAGTTCTTGCAACCAAGTAGACAAAATGATTCTTTTTATGGATACATTTTCAACATTTTCATTCATCCTATGATCGTTTCCCAAATTATTTCCTATCGTGTTACATCTTGGGGTCAAGCTGCAGAAAACCACTATTAAACCACTAGAGTTTTTAGAGCCTTTAATAATCTGGATAAAAAGACAATTCAATATCACCACTACAGGATACTGGAGAAACATCATCTTTTGAGCCTTGAGCCATTTTAGATTGTACTGAAATGTGTGCTATACATATAGAATTGTAAGAAAACAACAGAGAACACAAAATTGTCTAGAATAACATCTATAGTTGTACTGTACCCTTTTGTCGCAGTGTATTGTGCAGTCAGCTTTTTCTAGTAAACTGTCTACCAGATGATGAGTGTAATTACGATATGAATACATCTAACTGAAACATGTTTGTTTAATATTGTACATTGTCCATTACAAAGAAATCAAATAATAAATAAGAAAATATGATTTATAATTAGGGTGGTATTTTAAAGTAAAATTCCATTATGCTTTAATAAAAAATAGCCTGACATTCACAAGTTGATTATTGAGATAAATCTTTTAATTTTTTGTAATGTTTTTCCATTGTCAAGCAAATGTCTGTCCTTCTACTGGTGGGACCCAAGGATGGTGATGCCAGTCTATAGTATCAGTTTGTCCCTCTGTCCAGCACTGTGACCAAACCAAGATATCTAAACAATGACATACTAGATGACCATGAAATGTGGTAATAATATTCATGGTCTTCAGATGATGATTAATATTGACTTTGGTGACCCCCTGATCTTCCCCCTGTCTCCACCATAAGGTCAAACTTTCATCTCCATCCAAGAAAAGGTCCTAGTAAAGAATGAAATTTACCAACCATATTCACATTTCCCAGAAGATGAATCCTTTTCTCAAGCACCAGGTGTCTCTTAAAGGCTGCATCACTGATGGATTTTAAAACGGATTTTGCCGTTGAAGCCTTAATGGTCATTTTGAGCGAGAGGGACACTCATCCTGCTTCTCAAAGTGAAACTACTGATACATTTTCGCCAGGGCTGAACGATTAATCAAATTCAAACCAACATTGCAATGTAATAGAACCCATTTTTTAAAATCGCAATAGCTTTAAAGAAAAATCTTTTTTTTTCTTAATGCTGCACAATCTAACAAACCAGAGGGTCCCGTGGGCTTCACGCAGGCTGCACGTGCACACACACACTGCCCTATGCTCCACGTGACATATGCCAGTGAGAGTAGATGAAGAAAACAACTTGTAAAATGCCACATGCAAGCTTTGATGCTAGTTGTACTACTGTGTAAAAAAGGCCTCGACAGAACCGAACACGAAGAGCAACAGGTGACTTTAGTGTCAAAGAGGAACAGTGCGTCGATTGTCTGGACCTATTTTGGGTTTAGACAAGAAGATGTTCGACAGAATCAGGTATTGTGCAGAACATGCCTTGCTACCATAGCTTCAACACGAGGCAACACTGCACAACTGTTCCAGCATTATAAAAGCATCAGAAGGCCGTTTAGGACGATTGCATGGCTGAAAACCCGACTACCAGTTTGTGTGATTTGTTACTTTAACTGACTGGAGATAAGTAAGATTCATATTTATTTTTCACATATTAATTTTCACACCAGGCCTGTTGTTCTGTGGTGCTTTGTTGTTCTTTTTTCAGATTTGATTAAACACTTAAGTCATGACGACTATATTACATGTTTAAAAGGCTTGAAGTTGTCAATATTCTGCTGTGATTGAAGGTTTTTACAATTCAGTAGCTAAATAAAGATAAGTTATTCATATCAATTCATGCATCAATTCATCTCATTTCATCATAACATGTAGGCCTGGCCTACACGAAGGAGCAGTTTATATGTTGACTGTATCAATTGTTGTGTTGGTCATACTATAGAATGATTTATTGCTTGTGTATAATGACTATAGAAGATAAGGAACTGTTTTAAAAAATCGCATACTGAATCACAATCACAGTATTGGTTTAAAAAGAATTGCAATTATATTATTTTCCCATATCGTTCAGCCCTAATTTTCACATCATTTTCATCATTTAACATTTTTAGATCAAATTCTGTTGCCTGTTTTATAACACGCAAGCACAAGCAGTCATTTGAGACTTGTACCGTGTTGAAAGTGATACGGACATGTTATTAGGTCCGACCTAGTAAGATTGCCATTGTCACTTTTCTGTAAAAATGCTTATTCAGACATGACACAGACGTGTTAAACTGCAGTCAGATTAACATTTAGGGGTGCATGTCTGAAAGTGGCTTATGACTAAATACCTGCAAAACTAATGACACTCCTATCAGCCTCAGCTGTACTGTTTTTAGTCCTAATTATCAAATGTTAGCATGCTAACATGCTAAACTAAGATGGTAAACATGGTTAACATTATGCATTATACTGCTTAACATCAGCATGTTAACATTGTCATAGTGAACATGTTGCAATGCTGATGTTATCATTTAACTCTAAGCACCACTGTGCCTGAGTACAGCCTCTCAGAGCCGATAGTGTAGTTATAAAATCTTAGTCTTATTATAATTCATATACTTTAATAGAACAGTGTATTAACATCCACCTAGTTTGTGAAAGACAGTCCTAGTGCAACACAATGCTAAGACACCAGCAATGACCACTTAGCAGGAGAGATGTTGTCTAAGTAGATGGATGGATGAGTGAGTGTGGTGGTAATTAGCTTCTGTGTATTTTGTTGGATTGCGTTTAAATGAAGCCATTCTGCCATGAGCAGAGAAGCTGATTGCGTCTCTCCTCATTGTCACCCCTGCACTTCTTTTACTACATTAGTTTGAAGAGTGTTTGCTTATACTGGTAGAGGAAGCTAAACATGACCCACTTGAGGCCTTTATATGGATGCACAGCATAAACAATTCATTCTGTTTTTTCTCAGCGGAGATACATATGTTGGGGATGCAAAGGTTTTGGGTAACTCATTTCATGCTTATTGTTTACCTAATCAGAAATTCTAATTGCTTAGTGGGACTAATTAACTTATGAAAAAAGTAACAGGAGTATTGTGTACCCCCATGTCATGCTGTTTGTATATGCCTATGAAATATTCATACTATGACAAGGCAGTTTGGCAACTACTACTTCACTGTGATATGATTTTGTTTGGTCTCAAGTCTCTTGACACTGTCACCATCAATTACCCTGACAGGGAACGTGAAACAACGTCAAAGGCGCACGTCAACAACTGCAAAACAACACAGAGAGTCCATGTAACAAGAGAGAGGCAGACGGAACATCCTGCAGCTGAGCTAGACTCTGTGCCATATGGCTGAATATGAGGAGCTTTATTCCAAGTGGAGGTTTGATCTATGAATCAATTAATTTTCTGGAGAAAAAATGTAAATATTAAAGGATGAGGCCGGTATTATTCAGTATTTTTCCTTCTGTCAACAAATCCCAGGAAAAGAGTAAAACTGACATTGTGTTAGCCTGTCTCTCAGTACTTTCTGACTTCCCCACCCTGTCTGTGGCCCCTGTCTCAGCCCCAAGCCCATTGGTTCCTACTGAAGATATAAATCTTTAAAAACACTTCAAAATATATAGTTTCATTTAAAAAAAATGCTCCATAATTTCCTGAAAAAGCTGGTCACTGTAATATTTAACAAACAAACAGGAAGAGATAGTGCATTTGCTTGGGACTATTTTCAATGATGGATTAATCCACATTTGGGGCCCAAGTGAATATTTGGGGCAGCAGGACGATGTATGTGAGATTAAGTCAAACTAAACTACAGAGTGTGTGTTTATGGTAATGAAGGAACATTCTCTGTGGGTTTGTCACTACAAGCGACCTCGTCCACAGTACTCATTTGATCTATTGGCGATATAAGAATATTGATTAGTGCAGCTTTAAAAGTATTATGATAATGTGGTTGTTTTCATTTGATTATTTTAGTGGGTAAACCATGTTGTTTTCAGTGACTACACCTCCTAGAACAGTGCAGTTCATTGTATTAAAAACAAGGATTCTGTTCTGTTAAAATCTGGGTACAGATGTGATGTTTTCTACATTTCAACCCTGGAGAAATAGTGCAAAAGGCATATAATGATCACTGACAACCCGTCCATGTTTACTGATGATACAAAAAAAAAAAAGCTTGCCTCCACTGGTATCCAAGAGAAGAAAAAGTTTAGACAAAATGAAAAAATAATACAGTTCGATTTTGCTGACATTTCTCTTTTCATACTGTCACAGGTGTTTGGAATAGGAGGGCCACTGCTGGATGTCATACTGCTCCAGGTGTGACCTCTCCAGACCTCCTGGCATCCCCAGACTACCAGCCTCCCAGCAGGTGCGTGCCTCACTTTGTAGCTTCATCACTGCCTCTGACCACCCTCCACTATAAATTACAGCCCTGGAACCTCCGACCAAAGTGCCATGGTAACCGGAGAGTGTGATCCTTGTTGTTGTTTCCCATTCCCCTGCACTGTTCACCCCCATTCCAAGCTATAAAGCAAGGTACAGCTGAGGATGCTATGCAAAAGGTCTTTATTAATATGAAAATTAAATCTGTGATGACATTGCTCCTGACTTTAAATTCAACTCACAGTGCCTAGAGGAAGGACAATGTTCTGCAGACTCAGGGAGATGAACATTTTAGAAAAAAAAGAGGTCATATAAATAATGATAGAATCACACAGTGAAATAGGTATTATGCAAAACTGTCATGATTCGTAGAACACATAGGAGCTAGAATACGGAAGCCTCCCAGTCACTTTTTTGTTTTCAACTCCTGATAAGACAAAACACCCTCTGAGCCAACTTAAAGCACCCATGCATTTGCTCTTGGGGTGTTTACTTACTTCCCTATTTGAAGCCCATCCCTCATTGTTGGGAGACAAATGTCACCTCCTTCCTTTCTCACCAGCAATGCTGTCTAGTAGCTGACAGATGTCTCATATTCATGAATATTCTGTGCACTGCCAGGCCCCGGCGCTGCCGACGCAGCTTTGATCTTCATTTCAAAAGAAAGTTCTGTCTGTGCCACTGCCAGAGACTTTGTGTGACTCACAGTGCATTTGCTGTTGTAACCTGTTTGTTTGAGTGCAGTAATAGAACAGCGACTGGGAGCTCGTCAGGGTTGACAGTCCAAGGCGTGAGGGCTGCTCTTCAAATCAGGATGAGGAGTGAGGACTTACTTAGCAATTATGATTCACTGAACATGGCTGGCGGTATCCCCTGGATAAACACTTGTTTGAGCTCTAAAGGGGTCATAAAGGGGTTAAATTTGGGATTCTCCTCAGGTATGATCACTGTTCTTTTCATATAAGACACCTTATATGAAAAAGAGTTTTGGAAGTTGAGACCAACAAAGACTCAAGGTTAAGGGTCTTTATATGTCAAATGCACAACAATTACAGGCGTGGCAGTCATTCCTTGAGCTTCCAATGAGCTTCAAACCCTCCCAACAAAAGATATTTCTAGAGACAAGTCATTGAAAGCCAATATTTTGAACCAATATTAAAGCTGCAGTAATAATTAATTTTATATGAATGATGTATCAAATGACTGTCATGTAACAGGGTTCGCTCATAGTGAACAAACCCAGAGAGAATTATTACCCAAATCTGTAGTTCCCCACAGCTCTACAGAGCATTTTGCATCTTTCAATTCTCATTGTTTTGGTTTTATGGCCCAAATCTTTGGTTCAGTCTCACCATTCTCATTATTCTCTAATTGTTACCAGCAGCAGGCAGTTGTTTTCAGCAAAAAGCTCTGATAAACCCACTCTACACTACGTGCCCAGCACCAAACAACAGACAGACAGTTAGTGACTAGAAGTGAACACAGAGGAGCATTTAGCAACTGTCACATATTTTCCTCAGGAGTTGGTGGAGACCAAAACAGAGCTAAAAGGAGAGTGATTATCGGACTTAAATTCATGAGAAACTCCAAATGAATGCTAATGTTGCCCCATGTCTGCTGGATGTGTAAACTCTTTGGTAACATGTTAGCCATAGAGTTTTGCTCCCAGGTGACTCAAAAAAAGGATTCTGTGCCTCCACCAGAACCATACATTTGAAGGGATGGAAAAAGCCTCTGAAATAGCATGGTCGGATGAACTTGTTTGGGGGCCATGGGTCAGAAATATTTTGACGGGCCCCTCAAAGGTTTACACATCAAAGAAATAGGTTAATTTAAGAGTCTGATTTACTGTTGTTGGCGTTCTTACAGTATGTTGCTATTTTGTGCTATGTATTAAGATGGCGTCTTCATTTAACCCACCTATAAAGCTGTGATTGGTTGATGTTGCTCCATTTGGGGAAAACTCAATGGTCACAATCAATCAAACTATTTTTTATTCACATTAGCATGCTGACAGTCAAGGACAGAAGGTGCTATTGCAACCATTTGGTAACTGAATCTTGCAACAGCCAAAGAAAAAGACAAAGAAAAAGAGACCAAAAAAGAAAACTAGTACGGTTAAAGGTCAAAGTCACTAAAAGTCAAAATGTATTCACAGAAGGAATGCTTCTGTGGTCTTTTAATTGACCAAAGTCCTTAAACTTAACATTGAAATAAAGACCTCCTTAAGGATGCCATTAGCTAATATGCATTTAGAATATAATCACCTGTGACTAACCCTTCATGTGATCTGATTAAATCAAACTCCTTTCATTCCGAATATATCTGTCTATATATATTTATATTGTATCCATCTATCTATTTGAAAACAGACTATATTAGCCAAATATTTGTCAAACCACGTTATCTAACCAGTCTACAGTATACTTCCATATTAAGGCAGACACATTTTATAATCCAACATTTATTCACTTCCCCTTTTTGTTACATTGTTAACTAGCATCCAAAGTTGTGATATACTTTACGGGGGGATATACTGTAAGCATTGTAAGTAGACTGCTTTCAAACAAAGCTATTCCCAGCCAGGTATTCATGTAGGTGAACAGCTTTGCCCTCATTCACACAATGTTATGAGAGTCTGGCTAAAACAAAGAGACGCCACCATCTGCAGTCTGCCAGCGTAGTTACAGCGTTGCCCCTCTTGACCTCAGTGAAAACCCATCGGGCTCCATTCACTTGCTGGCCTTTTCAGCACACATTCTCTTGCATTGCCAGTGATGATATTGGTTTCTCTCAACACGCCTTTAGAGTGGTGGCCGGGTCTCAGGACTCTTTTGTTGCATGGCCTGGATGGAGAAGTATCTCTTTCACAGTCTCCAGCCACATACACAGAGTGTAGAGAGCACAGAGCCCCCTGTAGACTCCAGCATTCTCTTTATAGACCACTGCAGCTCCACTTCCTCCAGAGACAGGCGCAGTGGGCTTGCTCTTTCTAGCAGATGATTAATCTTCTCATTATCTGACATCACACTTAAAGCAGCAGTCTACTTCCAAACAGGTTGCTGCTGCTGGTGTGCTAAAAATCAGGGATATCTGAATGTACGGAACATCTGGGAATTGTGAATATAAAAGTGTTTTGCTTAACTAAGCCCCAGTTGATTTGGAGAGCACTGGATTTCATCCATGAACATATAATGTGAAAAAATATATGCAGCATTTCTGCACTTAGAGTAACCTACATTGAAGTAAGATCCCTTATCGCTAACCCTAACCCTGTAACTGGGAGTCTGGCTCAGCTTGTGTGAAGCATAAGGGTATAACTGTTAAGAAAAATAAATAAATGTTGTTTGAAATGCTCAAAACTTCCCTCACTTTTAGCTGTGTACTCCAAGTACATGCACAGGTACAGAGGTAGAGACAAAGCCTCCTCTGCCATTAACTGTAAGTCCTGTTAGATAATGACGTAACCAGTAAAAATGCCCTGAAATTTTTATCTGAATGTGTAAATGAAACTGTAATAAACCTGTTAGTGACACCACATACCTCATAATCCAATTTACATAATGAGAGAAAATGTATATAACACTAAGTAATATTCATAATTTGTTATTCATTACAGTTTTTTTTTTTAAATAGATGTCTGCCAGTCTGTAGAGACATAACATTAGCAGCTGCTACAGGCCATATCTATCAATCTTTTCTAATTTTATGAAGACACTTGGGCCTCATGCATGAATCGTTCCTACGCACAGATTTGATCTTAAATTGTGTGTGCGAAAGATTTAAGAACTTTTGTGGCATTCATCAATACTTTCATACTTCCCGCTTGTTCTTAGGTAAGATCAAGATTTAAGAGTACTCTAAACCCCATGTAAGCCAACCTGCATTTTTTTTGCTGTGAAATATTAACAATGATGAAAAAGCTATTTATTATGAAAACACAGAAGAAAACTGTTCTACAATTATTTAATAATTTTACTTTGGCAGATTCTTTGACACCTGTGTGCCGTTCTGGAGCCTCAAATTAGATCAGAGACAAAAAAAATCTCATCCCACTCCACCTAATTCCCATCCAAGTACTCACCACTATTGGTTTCCTGGCGCATCTCAGTCCACTGTTAGTCATGCACTTCCCAAAGTTCTCCATGGTATCAACCAGTTAACACCATAGTACATTCAGGTTCCATATACCACTGCTCAGCAGACCCAGATAAAAAGGGAGTTTTATGCCATTGCTAGACTACCCAATACTATTGGAGCAATCAACTGTACTCGTGCGCATCAAGGCACCATCTCCAAATCTGTTCCCCTTCCTCAATAGAAAACAATTCCATTCAATCAACATCCAAATAATATGTGATGCACAGACTTACATCTTGAACGCGGTGGCCCGCTGGCCAACAGTTCGGTGGGTATGCGGTTGGATCTAGGTGCTGCTGGAGATGGGTGGCTTATTGGTTAGTGTTATAAGTCAAGTCAATTTTATTTATATAGCCCAGTATCACAAATCAGAGTTTGCATCAAGGGGCTTTACAATCTGTACAGCATACGACACCCTCTGTCCTTAGACCCTCGACTCGGATGAGGAAAAAATCCCCCCAAAAAACCCTTTAACAGGGGAAAAAAAAGGTAGAAACCACGAGGAAGAGCAACATAGGAGGGATCCCTCTCTGCATTATTACCTTTCAACATAAATCCAATTTTTAATTTAGGTGATCGGGGCTATCCACTACTACCGTGGCTTATGACACCACTTACCAACCCTCAGACCCAGCAGGAGGTGGCTTATAACCAGAAACTGACGCACACTCACTCAGTGTTGGAGTGCACTATCACACTGAAAGGCTGGTGGCTGTGATGTTACCTGTCAAATGTCAGTGGCTTGTTGGTTTGTGGTTTGCACACGGCACGTCTGCTGCCCTTATATGGGTTTATTGTGGCGTTTCCTTGGAAATTGGAAATTGCCTGGCACGCACGTTCCAATTTAAGATCAAATGCGATTCATCAACATACTCAGGTGGGTAAGAACAGACTTGGCTGTCAGCGCACGTTTCATGAATCCCACGTAGGATTTTCTTATTTTCCTTATTGTTTTGTCTGAGAACAAATATAAGAGAAAAATAAAACATTCATGCATGAGGCCCAAACCTGGCAACCTCACTGTGATGACAAGACTCCGGGAAGTCACTGTAATCAGCTGATGTTCATCAAGAAAAAGCTCCAGCACGTAGCTCCTCAACAAATTGTTTATCAAGTTGTATTACTGGGACTGGCTTCTGTGACTCTAAAAACAAACAGGCAGATACAGAAAATAAATATA
>NTHP01000436.1:0-13677 GCA_003416845.1 Oplegnathus fasciatus | reverse complement strand
TTTTTTTACGGTATATAACAAATAGACTTTAGAAAGCATAGTGCATATTCAAAAAAAACCTAACAGATGCTGGATCAAAAGACAAACTGACGGCAGAAGTCAGACAAACGATCTGCACACTGGACTGATAGCTTCCAAAAAGTAAAACTTCACTGAGCAATATTTTGATATAGCAGTGATCTTTGTCAGGAATTGTCAAGCAAAGCATTGCTTGATGGAGAATTCAGGGGATCACCAACATCACTGCAATTCATCCCGTGAGGAACATTAATGTTGCGCCAAATTTCATAGCAATCCAGTGGTTGAGCAATTACAAGCAAAACCACAAATGTGCGGGGCTAAAATGTGGGCTTTGTTACAGATACTTTTTAAAATGTAAGAGAAAGCAAACATGAGGTCAACTTTTCACTAATGTTTACTCAATGCTCTTGAACCAGATCCTGAACTAGAAAGTTAAAATTTGAATAGAATTATTGTAGCTGTTACAGTAGCTAGCAAAGTCCATGCTCTTGTAATGTGTCCCCAGTTTAAAAAACTGTCTTCCAGCATGATAGACAACTTTGTCATTCAGTGATGAAGCCAAATTCATGTGCTCTTAAACCAGACACATTTTTTAACAGACCTCTTAAACCCTGTTACATAACTGTGATGTGATGTCTGTAGGAGGGTGAGCTATTTAAATTTGGAGAAGCTCTTATTCAGTGTGACCTAGAATGAATATAGATGCAAATAAAGTTGAAATACACCAACATATAAACAACCAATACTCCCTGTCACCTAATTTGCCGTCACCTAGGAAGAAATCAATGCGCTAGTTTGTTCTTGTCCTTTCATCTTTATATTAGTCCAGTAATAGTTGGATATTCGCAGGATGTCCTCCCTGAAAGCATGATGAAATTGTTCCCGGAGCAAAGTGTAAAAAAATGACAAGCTCTTTGACATAAGCCTCAAAAATGAAGCTGATATAATTAGGCATGGCAGAGGCCCAGCCATCAAAGGGAAGGATGGTGCTGACTAATTGAGCAGACAGATTAGTAGTGGTCTGACACGGCCAAAGAGTACTAAAGGAGGAATGAGGTAACGCTGGTTGGGGGACAGCTTAAAGCAAAGACCATAAAGGAAAAAAATCTATCTTCACACATTATTGCATGTTATATGTCATCACGTTTTAATGCGTCATACACTCCAGAAGTTATTTTCCAGTGAAATATTTGTAATTTACTTCCTTGTAACATAAATGTTCTTGTCATAATCTTAATCTTAACTTGTATATTGGTTGCATTCCTTGCTAATGAGCATGCTGCCGATTCAGATATTCCAAATGTTGAGGGTATTAGGAAGCTCTTGACACCAACTTGACCAACTTGACACTTATAGGTGATTAGTGAGATCACTGAAAAATCTTATGCTTTATTTTCACTGTATTGCTGTTTTACTTGGACCTTATCATACTGCAGACCTGGATACGCTCACTGTCGCGAGAGTACAAACCACATCAGTTAAAAACATCAACCAACTAAAAGATGATAAGGTGAATAGATACCACTGTTAACTCTGCATGCTCTGTGGAGAAATCCAGTGCACATGGATAGTTTCCATGTGCACCAGATAGCATCCTCTGCACATCAGATTTTTGTGCACTGGGGATAGTTTCCATGAGATACTTCCTGGTGCTAACAGCATTCGTATTATATTATTTTTGGCACCTGAGGACAAAGTCAAAGTATGGTAAGATCGGTTGGTTGGACCATATATTCATCCAACATTAAGGCTGGAATTGTGGTTCTCCAAAGAAGGCTTGCAGAGGAGCAGGCACGTAAACCTCGCAAATCTTAACAACCCATCATGTGGATCTCTACAAATATGACTATGAAATGAAGAGCCACTTTAATGTCTCTGAAAGACCCACAGCACTCTTGCTTTTGTGCAGTCTGGACAAGCATTTTCCAGCCTTAAGCAACATATCTACTACTGAGCAAATACATTGACATTTGATATGGATATTAATGATCCTAAGAGGATGAGTCCTAATGTGTTTGTTCTATACTCTAGCACCACCATCAGGTCAAAATTTACCCTTGACTAAAACTCTGGTTCATAAAAAGGTATTTCAAAAGCCAATGGCTGGATATCCCTGAGATTTGCTGTGGATATTCATGGTTCACAGAGGATGAATCGTAACTATGTTGGTGATCCCGTTACTTTTTACCAAACAAGCCAATAAATGCTCACTTACACACGAGAAATATCAACAATTAATGGAAAGATAAAGCATATTCATGTTCCCCTGAGGATGAACCACATTAATTTGAACACTATGAGCTTTCCTCCTGCACCACCCGCAGGATAAAATGTCTCGAGTTATTATGTAATGTAGTAGTCAATTTGATTTTTGATCATATTCATACTCCAAAGTGGAAAACCTCTTTATGTTTAATGATCACATTGTCTTTCTTCTAGTGCCACCTTCAGGACAAACTTAATTTTTAGCTTCACTATTAAAGGAAAATGATTAGGATGTTGTTGGTTCACAAACACAAATACACAAACATTTTAGCCTCCAGGGGGCGCTAGTGGGGTTCTAACCCTTTAGTCTTGTTCCTTCTAAGATCTACTCTCCCTCACTTCAAAGAAGTCTTGCAATCTTTTTTTTTCCCTTTTTTAATTGACTAACCTAACACACACATTTGTACACACACACACATGCATACATACAGTACTTGCAAGCATGCTTTCACACATCCACACTCGTGTATAGGAACAGGCAAAGTCTACAGTATATTCTATAGAGAACCACTGATTCCTATGCTTCCCCTGTATACGCAGGATTTCCTTCAGCGTTGCCATATTTGAAGACAGGTACTTTACATATCACAAGAACAGATTTGGTTTTTTGAATACATTCCTTGTTTTCAATCCATTTTTCCCATTAAAACCTCTGTACATGAAACAATCCAATGTTTCCCCTGGAACTAGGAAAATATTTTATTCAGTGAGTTCACGTACCTGCACAGGACACATTCCTTCCCTAAAATAATTTAAAAGGGGCAATTTCTGAACCAAGCACTGCATGAATAATAGAGGATATGCTAATATGATGGTAGGGAACGAGGGGTTATCTTGTTTTATCCACACTGCTGAAGTGCCTCCGCTACTGCTGCTGGCTGTTTGTGCTTTGCCAGAGGGGCCTGCCTTTGAAACTCTTAATGAAGATCTTCTACTGACAGGAGGACCGAAAGAGTGACATCTGTTGCACTGCAAACATGACCGCATTCACAGATGTGTTAAAGGGAATACATTATGCAGCACGTGTGTCTAGGTTAGGGCCCTCTTACGAAATCCACCATGCCTCCCACTCGCTGTATCCTGTTCCCACTCATTAATCTAATGAATAGCAAGCAGCTACAATCAATGGCGTGGTCATTAGGGAAGAGCAGAACAGGCACACTGTGATACATCAACACCAAGACCTGATTGATGGCAACACAGGCATCAATATCACAGCTAATAATGATGATCAACTCTCAATGAAGATGTCCTGAGCAGGTACAGTGCGTAACGCGGTGCATCAAGGAGTCTTTTCACGCAGAATTACTAATATTGGAACAACTAGAGGATTTATGATCTTTGTTCCTGGATAAATAATTTGGCATGTAAGCCCATACTGTATGTGTTGGTAAGTCTCAAAATCACATTGGTCATGCTCCATGCATTTTCCATTTCCACCATCTTTTATTAACTGTTTTTCTGAATTGCTTTTCAAGTCCTGATTTACAGGCAGACAGTGTGAAAAAAAATATCTGTGGCGATAAATATCTTAAGCATTCTCTTTTTCTTTGCTTTCATTCACCCAACTGCCGCCATAATGGTTTCAGTACAATACATCGAGGTAGTGAAAGGTAGATCAACCCACTTAGGGGCCACATCACGTTTTGAATCATTTATAGATGAGCTGTTTGTCTCATCACAGAGAATATACCAATTCAGTATGCTGGGAACTGCAGGGAAGAAAAATAGCTCCAAAAGAAAAGAGAGGCCCTTACACTGTTGGAATATCTTAACACTTCTGATCAAAAAGGAAACTGAAAAAGAGCTTTTCTCTAGCATCACCAACAGGTCAAACTTTCCTTAAGGCATATCAAAATCAAAAGAGCAGACAGCTATGAAACTGAGCACAATTCATGCTTTCCAGAGGATGAACCCTTTACATTTTGGACACTCCATGAGCATTACTCTAGCACCGCCAAAATGTCAACTTTGAAAACAAAGATATCTGTCTAACATCTAATAAGAAGAATTAAAACAATTCATCAATTATTGAAATATTTGCTGATTCATTTCCTGTCTTAGCCTAATTAATCAATTAATCAAGTAATCACCTGAGCTCTAAAAAGCATTGTAGTATGACTTTTTTGGATCTAACCCTTATGTTATGGGTCAGATACTTATATAAGAAATTGCATAATATATGATATAAGAATATAAAATACTGATATGACATAAAAGTGAAAATGGAAACTTCAAAGAAATATCAAATTCTCAACCATGACCAACCATGCACAGTCAGGGCCCATATCTCAGATTCAGTATATGGCAGCAAGTTTGTGGAAATCTTTTTTTGTGAAGTCTATTGAGACACTAGATGATTTTACACATTGTCATTTTTTTCTGTAAAAAAACAACAAAAGTCCTACTTTAATTTGACGCTGATCAAAAAACTGCTGTGTGCTCTCTTGATACATACATATCTACTGATACATGTGATATACTGTAAATTATCTCATCCCACTTACCATGAAAGCCTGAAAAAAGCTTCATTCATTCCAATTTTTGTTCTAAAGATGCAGGTAAATACATACATTATGTATACATACAGTGTATACAACCTATACGTATATATATATATAATCTATATCTATATATACAGTATGTATGTGGCAAGAGAAATTTGAAATTAAACATGACTATACAGAAAAGATATTGTACTGCAATTTTTGGTTGTGAAAATGCAGAGTGATTTTTTTATGAATTGTTGTGCATAACAATTCACATTTTCATTGGTTTTGAAGTGCCAGAAACAAAGGAATATTTGTTCACTGAATTGAGGGAAACTCCCATTATAGTAGACCCTTCACCCTTTAAATGCAGAAGGTTTAGAAACTCCCCTATCCTGCTCCTTACATACCCTCAGAAAATTATGTGCAGATGAAAACATTTCTTTATCGTATTAGAGTTGTCAACATCATTCAAATTCAACATCCGTCACGCATTACTTCATCAGGAATGTGAATCCACTGCTGAACTGAGTGAGGAAGAAGAACAGCAGCGTCATGAATAGAGCAATTGTGATGATTTTAATGGCTGTAATGGTTTGTGCAACTCGACAGAGGTGAGGGAGAGGTCAGAGCCACAGAGTTGCCCAGGTGATCCCCAAATCTGTGCAGTTCAGTCACACTGTCACGGTGTAATTATCAAGTTAGATGGAGCAAAATATTGGAAGCTCATTCTTCATCTTCTTTATTTACGGTAAAGTTTTTTTGAACATTTCTTTCTCGCGGCGTGTTCCACCATAACAAGCGCTCAGATAGTGTGGTTATCCAAAAGCAGGTTGCTGGGTAGTCATTGGGACGGGAGGTGGAAAGACAGGAGCAAGCTCTTATCCTGTACTCCTCTGCAGTCTGAGCTACCAGAGAGCTTAATAATATCCCAGAGGCACAGATGAAACACTTTCTCCACAGTGGCTGTTTACTGAGGAGTGTGTTTGAAGTTGAGCTCAAGATGTCTTCATTTCTGTACTAGAGGAATGTTCCGAGGGTAAAAATTGTAATTCAGATAGGGAGCAAGGGGAGAAAAAAGGAAAGAGGGGGGTGGGAGCAGACAGACAGAATCCAAGCGGTGCTTTCTACTCCTATGCTGCATATAATTCAAGACAGGATATTGCAAGTAGACTCATCTGACACTTTCATATTTTCATGGTGTGATATCTTAAAAATCTACTGAACCACATTGAACAGGGGCTTAGGAACCCCTTCAAATTAAGAAATGCCTGCTGTTGGCACCAGCAGGACCATTATTTATTCATATCACTCAGCCTGCTCTTGCAGAACTGCACTACAAAAATCCTACAGTTTGGAAGTGGAGCTCTAAATGTCCAGTCCTTTTTCTACCAGTCTCTCTAGATGTTTGCTGTTGATGCCCAAACAACACAAAGGATTATCGATCAGCCTTTGCACAGCGAGTTAACATTTCAGTTCTCTAGTTTGAAAAAAGTGAACAAAAAGTGACACATGTCTGCTGATCCCCCGATCATCTCCTGAAAATACACACCAAATGGAAGGTTGCAACATTGGAAAGCAATGATTTTATGAAGGTTTTTATAGAATGTAACATGTGCAGTACCAGGTGATGAATGTAAGAAAAAATAAACTGATTATTTAAAGCCACTTTATGTACTTCCTATACTTCCAGAGCTTAATTTAGCTGCAGAGAGCACTTTCACCACACAACAGACTGGTTTAATTTTAGTCTGTCACCAAGTTAGTCACAGAATTAACATTAATAATTATGTTGTGACGTTTGTGAAACTGTAAACAGCGCTGGCTAAAAACGAGAAGCAGCTATTGGAATGAGCACTGCTCCTTATAACAGATTAATTAATTAGTTTAGCGAATCTGTGTATTTTGCTAAAACGGGTGTCTGAACTCGCAGTCACTCACACCGCTCCGCCCAAATAATTTTTCGCATTCACACTCATTCTCACTTGGATATGCATTGGAATATACAACATGCCCGGACTGGTCCTGATACCGATCCTAAGGATCAGCTTGGGACATCTCTATGGCCTATACAATAATTTAGTTCAGAGAATATAACCCCTTGTATCACCCATTTTTTATCAATATACTACACATGTCAGTGCTTTACAGCCAAGAATCTGATAAAGCATTTGATACCAACTTTTTTTATTCTTGATACTTTTCAATTCACAGCTGACACATTTCAGTGTGTACTCATAGTAGTCAGGTTTGTCACCCACTGCTTTTAAAGCACTCAGTATTCATCTACCTTAGTTTCATTTCTGACAGCGTGCAAACAGGTTTGAAATGTTGGGAAATAAAATGTACAGAAAATATGATTGAACAGTTGACTTGAAATTTGAGAAATCTAACTAAATATAAAGATTTTGAAAGGAAGTGGCATTGGGGGGAACTTGGACTAACTATATGTAAAATCCCGGCTATGGCAGTGACCTTAACCACTTTGCTTTAAGATAAAACTGAAAGTGGGCACACTTCTAATGTCAGTAATAATTACACAAAGTTAAGTAAGTACGATACGTAAGAGTTGAACCAGGAAGTGGGTCTGCAAACTGTTATGTTTTACCACAGACAATTTGGTCATTTTACCATTCGCCTTTGTTTCCTCTCTAAGTTTAGTCAAGTTTTAAAGGCTGTCTGATTATCTGAATGCTCATGTTTCCTGCCTTGATCTCAGCAATGAAATTGGTGAGTATAGCATTATCACTACTAATAGAACTGATGTGAATTGTTGGGTCTCTGTAAATAACATTATTAAGAGTACGGTCTAGACCTGCTCTGTATGTAAAGTGTCATGAGGTGACTTTTGTTGTGATTTGGCGCTATATAAATAAAATTGAATTGAATTGAATTGAATTGATTGGCATCAGCTGTTGGAAATCTGCTGCACAATGATTGGCTCATTCACAGCTGTGTGGCAGGTGTGGCAAACCAATCATATTCATGCAGGTGTACAACACAGACATTAAAACCTGACTCTGTCACTGTTACTCTGCTGGTTACACTCACGCTGTTCACTGCTGCTTCTGACGGCCTGATAAAAGAGAAAATAATCTAAATAATCACGGTGCATCTTGGTCTGAGACTCGGTCTGAGACTCAGTCTGACACTCGGTCTCAGACTCAGTCTGGTCGTCAAACAGCCTGGGTTCAGATGCTGCAAGACAGGACCAGTTTTCATGTGTTTGTGGACAGCGACCGCTCTGTCAGGAAACTGTTCACTGGATTTCTCGCCATCATGAGTAGTAGCCAGTAACATGATGTGTTTTGGGACAGGTTGTGTTTACTTGGTAATGCCAGTAAGCTAACTATGGCTGCATTGTTGTTGGTTATTTTCTCTGTTCAGCTTCTCTGCTGTGCAGCTGCTGTTCAGAGTCAGGCTGTGATGATGTGCTGCTGGCTGCTCAGTTCATTTCTTGTGTGACATGTTTTTGTCTTGTTGTTAATGTCCAAAGTGATGCTTTAAATACGTCTATAGCTGAACTCCTGCTCATTATTAATCTGGTTCTCTAAATGTGGTGAAATGTGTCTGATAAAGGATGTAAATATGATCCAGAGGACATCTGGTCGTCTGATGGTGAGTTGAATCAAAGAGGACGCTGATCTGAGATCACACTGAAGCTGCTGCTGAGAATCAGAAAACTGTAAAGACAGAAATATTGATGCTGGAAGTTAAACACAGACAGAATGCATCAATAATTCATTACAGTGGGGAGAAGACGAAGAAGAAGAAGAAAAAGCGAAGAAGAAGAAGAAGAAGAAGAAGAAGAGAAGAAGAAGAAGAAGATTTTTATTAACATGATTCATACACTAGTTTTTAATCCAGTGTTTTTATTATAAATATTATTATAAACATCAGGAACAAACAATCAGGAAGAAAAATAAATTGAAGAAAACTGAAAAATGAAATGATTAAAAATCAAAAGTAAAGCAACAAAATGTGTAAACAACAGCAATAACAATGTTAAACAATAACAGCTGATTCATTCATTAATAAAGTCAATGGTTATACAATAAAACAGTAACCCAGCAAACATTGAGACATTGAATGACCGTTGTTTCAACGGCCAATCAAGATGTCCCGTTATGGTTTAAAAATAGTTCCAAAATGAAAGTTGTGCTGACGTCCGGGACGTTACCTGGCCATCAGAATGGGCCTATTCAGCTATTAGGCTGAAGTTTATGTCCGCACTGTGCATTCAGCAGCTTTATACATCCTACATGTCCAGATTAACAACTTAATATGCTGCACGTTCTGAAATGGTCTAATCAATTTTAACAACGTGTAATTTACAAGATAATCCTGATACACACTCAACAATCATGCAACAACTCTGTCATCGCCACGCTCCACTTTAAAATCAGTCCCAAAATGATCCAATTACCGTCCCAGTCAGAACTGGACGTCTATATAACGTCTTAACAACATATCCTCTGGACCTGGAACTAAATTAATATTAGAGTCATGACGTTTTTTTCAAAATAAAAAACAAAAACATTAATCCTGACTTTTGGACAATACATTTTATTTTTTATACAAACTTGCCAACAATGCTCAGTATTCTCCCCATCAGGCTCTGTGGCACTGGAGCTCCACCTCTTCACAGCATCTGAAGGAAGAGAAAATAAACATGTTAATACAGGACAAAAGTGAGCTTCTTCCCTCTCCTTCTGATTACTTTCTCAGTCAGTGTAGGATCAGCTGTTGAAAATAGCTGAACATTATGATATTGAGATTAGTGATAAACAGTTGAAAGAAAATATTAAAGCCATTTTGAAAGCAAATTTATTGGAAACTGGATTCTTTTAAAAGGAGGAAGCGATTTGGCCTAGTTCTGTAAATGCAGGGTTAAACTTTGAACAACAAGAAGAGTTGTTAATATTCCAATTGGAACATGTTAAACCAAAACAGCAATAAGAACTTGAAATGCAACTGAAATTGGAAAAAACGAAATTCAAATCTGAAGAGACCAAATTGGAGTTGGAGCAGTACAAACTGCACCTGGTTAAAGAGGGTAAGTTGTCTGACAGTTCAAGTGGGGACAGTGTGGGCCCCAGTGAAACTTATTCTTGGTTTGACATCAGCACAAATTTAAGGTTATTGCCAAAATTCAGTGAGAAAGATCCCGACATGTTTTTCACCTTGTTTGAGCGAGTGGCAGATACATGTAATTGATGTAAGTGGCCAGACAATGAGCGCACTCTGATGCTTCAATGCTTTTTTACTGGTAAAGTATATTCTGCTTTACTATAAATATATATATAGATATATAATTGTTTTTATTTTGTTTTGTGTTTTTCAATCAAATGTATTTCATTATTTTATTTTGATTTATATATTATATTTATTGTAGTTATTGTTTTTTTTAATTATTATATTTTTCAGTCTCATCACTGCAGGTCAGTCTTCTTCTCGCAGATGAATCTTGGTTCAATATCAATAAATAAGAATATGAAACATAATAAAGTTGCTGAACTTTGACTCCTGTTGGAACATGGACCTGCTGCTGATCTCAGTGTGTCAGATTGTGATGATGTTTCCTGTGTTCACATCTTTGTGCTGATAAACCCTCAGTGTGAACTGAGCACAATAAAACCAGCAGAGCTCTTTGTTTCAGTGTGTTTACGCCTGAGGAGGAGATCCAGGACTGATGGAGGAGGAGGAGGAGGAGGAGGAAGGCAGGAGGTGACACAAACAAAAAGAGGATGAGACCAACAACAACAAACAGCAGCACTGATGAAACAGCAGCATCACAATAAACCTGCATAATTCAGTCTGAATCTGTTCCTGCTGCCAGAACCAGAAAACAATGTGGGGACCTCACAGATACAACACACCCACACACACACACACAAACACACACACGTACACACACATACACACACACACACACACAGACACACACACAGACACACACACACACACACAGACACAAACACACACTCAGCTCTATAAGTGAAGTTATAATGGAGGTCTATATAAATAAAGTGAAGTTATAATGGAGGTCTATGGGGAAAACTATTTTGGGGCCTTTTCACAGGTGCTCACAGGTGTGTTCACAAGTGTTTCTTACAGGTATGTTCACGGTCGTTTACAGGTTTTTTCAAAGGTTTGTTTACAGGTGTTCACAGTTGTGTTCACAGTTGTTTACAGGTGTTTACAGATGTTCACAGGTGTTGTTAATCATTGACCAGACCACTGTTCTCTCAACAGGTGATGACATCTCAGAAGTTTTGGTTTGTGAAAACTCAGTTTTTATACTTTTAAGTTAAACTTCCTGTAATTCACATTTAGACTAGTTCTCAGGTTGGATGTTCTTATTTTAGTCTTTCCCATATTTAAGGGTTTTTAACCACATGTTTAAGTTTGTATACAACTTTTAAAATTGTATCCATTTTGAGTGTTTGAGTAATTATGTTTTTAGTTTTGCGTTTTACATTTTTGGGCTTGATTAGATCTGGACCCAAACTGAATTTTGCAGTTTTACTTAAAAGTGACTTATTCAAACCCTTTCAGACCTACGCCTCTTTAATTATATCTTTCTGTAACGCACAAACGTAATTCATCCTACAGGTCTGACTCGCCAACCCCTCCTCAAGAAGGGTTTATTTGGTTTGTTTTCAGACAGCTGGTAGCAGAAGCAGCTTTAATGAGGAGCAGATGGAGGAAACTGAAGGACCAATGAGCGATGAGATCAGGTCATCAGTACGCCTGGTTAACCCTGAAAACTACTTCCTGTTCCAACAGGTGGAAACCTCTGGATCGTCTGTCAGTCTGATCTGTGACACATGACAGGCAGCAGACGAGAAGAAGACTTTACTCATTTGGACTTCACTTCTTTCGTTGGAAAAGGAGAAATAAGTATTCTTTTTACTGCTGTGCCTTTTCCTAAACTTAAGGTAAGACCTAATGTCCAACCAGAAAATTTGGGTAAAACGTTTGACACCTATCCTCAAAATTTGGATATCAAAACCCCAAATTATGAGTAAGAATCCAGATAAAAACACCAATGCAAAAATTTGGATCACACCTGGTAAAAACATCAATAATTGTGGTGAAAACATAAAAAGGATACAAACGAAAAAATTTGGGCAAAAAATGCAAACAGTTTGGTAATACCTGACACAAAGATACATGCACTCCTAATTTTGAGTAAAAGCGCATTCATTTGTATGCAAATCCCAAATTTTTAGAAAACAGTCAGGTAAAAACACAATTTCAGGCAACACCCAAAGCAAACATTAATTTTAAACCTGGAAAAAAAAATTTATATTAAATATTGGTGTCAAACATGAAAAGACACATACAAACCTAAAAGTTGAGGATACATTTCCCCAAATTCTTGTAAGAGATGATGAAAAATCAAGTACTCGACCCATGAGTTTAGGTAAAACCATCAAAGGATGAATGTGAAAATAGTAAATACATCATTTGGATCAGACACTGGATCAGTTTCTATTGTTTCTGTCCTGATTTTTCCAATCACAGACTCTGTGGAAGTCATGTGGTCGTCTGTGATCACAGTCGTGTTTCCACCTGTCACTCAACGCACAGCCTCGTCTCTGCACACATTAAACTCTGAAAATATATTTGAAGTTAGTATTTGAAGTCGTCTCCACAGGAAGTACTGCGAGCGTCAGAGTCGAGTGTCAGACAGACGGACTGATCCATTCAATATGTGCATATTAGATTCCTGTTAAAATTTGATTATACACATCGTGTTTTTAACATCTCTGGGATGAAACTGAATATCTTCACTTTACCCTGTTACTGCCCCAGATTTCCTCCTCAGCATCACAATGAAGTTTGTTTCAACTCATCAGAGACAGAAACGCGATGTCCATCATCATGACTCAAAATATAAACTGTCCAACTGTTCCCTCAAACTGGAGACTCATTAAAACCCATACACACTGTTACACACTATTACACACTGTTATACACTCTTATACACACTGTTACACACTATTACACACTGTTACACACTGTTACACACTCTTATACACACTGTTATACACAATGTTGTACACACTGTTACACACTCTTACACACTATTACGCACTGTTACACACTATTACACACTGTTATACACTGTTATACACACTGTTGTACACACTGTTACACACTGTTACACACTATTACACACTGTTATACACTGTTATACACACTGTTACACACTATTACACACTGTTACACACTGTTATACACACTGTTATACACTGTTACACACCATTACACACTGTTATACACACTCTTATACACACTGTTATACACACTGTTGTACACACTGTTACACACTGTTATACACACTATTACACACTATTATACACTGTTATACACTGTTATACACATTGTTACACACTATTACACACTGTTATACACTGTTATACACACTGTTGCACACACTGTTAAACACACTGTTACACACTGTTATACACTATTACACACTGTTATACGCACTGTTATACACACTGTTACACACTTTTAAACACACTGTTGTACACACTGTTAAACACACTGTTATACACACTATTACACACTATTACACACTGTTACACACACTGTTACACACTGTTGTACACACTATTAAACACACTGTTATACACACTATTACACACTGTTACACACTGTTGTACACACTGTTACACACTGTTATACACACTGTTACACACTGTTATACACACTGTGTTACACACTGTTATTATACACTATTACACACTGTTATACACACTGTTATACACACTGTTATACGCACTGTTATACACACTGTTACACACTGTTACACACTTTTACACACTGTTATACACACTGTTATACACTGTTATACACACTGTTATATTCACTGTTATACACACTGTTA
>NTHP01000435.1:466770-483024 GCA_003416845.1 Oplegnathus fasciatus | reverse complement strand
ACTTCGTATTCTTTTTCTTCTCTATTCTTTAACTTCGTATTCTTTTTCTTCTCTATTCTTTAACTTCGTATTCTTTTTCTTCTCTATTCTTTAACTTCGTATTCTTTTTCAGCCCACCTGATCCCGCTGGCATTTGAAAAGGACCTGACAAGAAAATTCAGAGATGAGTGGCATTTTTTTTTACTTAGGAGGTTTCATTCAGTGGAAAAACATTGTCTCCTACTCTATTAAAGAACTTGATGGTGAGTTAGAGAATTGTCTTATATGCCAAATTGTGAATTTCTTTGTGTCATATTGCCGTAATTGCTCCATAAAGGACTGTTGGCCAAATCTTGTGCACTGAATTGGCTTTTGTCATGTCAGAAATATTCTGTAAATTTAGCCTGGTGCTTCATTGATTTGGACTGGGTATGTTTTGTTTCTTTTTAAGATGGTTCAGATGCTGTGTTTGTTAAATCCTATTAAATGTTGAAATTGCAGCATAATACTCATTATACTCATTGTGATTTTTCAGGGAAAAAAAGTGTTCAAAAGCTCAAGGTAGCCCATGCAATTTGAAAATTGCAGAAATGTTACTTGGCTATTCATTTATTTCATTTTTATTACCATCTGTAAGGCTGTAGGCTACATGCAACATCTGGAGTAGGTCTAGATTTGATAGCAATTCAAAGTACCGATTTACTGTGCACGCCCCCAAAAACCTAATATCCCCCCCTTCACAATAATCTTGAGCCGGGTCTGCATAAAAACGATGTCCTTTGGTTGCTGATGTCTTGTATCTAATTTACACTTAATTCACAATATATTAAGGATGCCAGCTCCTTTGCACTATAGAGTACATTTCAGTAGACCCACAGTAAAATACTTTCAGTGAACTGACAGTGATTATCTGGCTTCATTTTACCTCTAATAGTTGCTTCCTGGGATCAGGACCCCCTAAGGGGTTGCAAAATAATTAGATGTGCCATAGCTCAATCTCAAAAATGTAACATATACTTTGTATTAAAGTGGTAAAAGTGTATTATATGAACAGAAATATTTCAGACCAGTAGCTGATATGTTCACCAGCTGTTGAAGCAGTACCACAGAGTCAGAGAATTGTGACTTGGATCATTAGAAGTTTTTCCATGTTCAAAAAGCTTTGTGAGACCTCTAGTGGTTGGAAACAAGCATGAAGCATTCCTGAGCAGGGAAGTGCTGCTACCACAGACACTGACACGTACACCTCCTGGAGGGAAATTTGGAAATTTTGCACTTCCTTATTTACAGTTATTGCATTTGCTATAGCTGCTATTAACCGACTTCACATTTTTCCATGAACATCGGTAATTCCTGTTTCCACTGGAGTTCCCTGCTCATGATTCTTTCCGCTGCATGTAAATTTTCTGCAGCAAAAGCTAACCTTGCCAGACAAGCAGGTGAGCAGGTCTGGTTGGTGTTTCCAATCAGGACTTGCCTGACAGGAGTGAAGTCACTGCCAGTGAGAGTGCTCTTCGAGGAAAACGGGTAGAGGGCATGTCTTATACTGCACAGACAGAGGTTTTATTTATAGTATATAGCTGAACAGCAGACACGGTGGGCAGTCAGAGGTCTATGAGAACACAAAAACAAATTGGTGCAAAACACACCCTAAAACAATAGATCAACACATTTTAAAAGATCATCAGCCAACACACAGCTGAATAAAGTAACGCTGCGGAGGAATGACGACACTGATGTAGTGAATGACTCATTGAGTAATTGCACAGCTCATCACTGACAGCGAAGGTGTTTCTCTTCAATGACCAAAGCACACATCGGGGGGAGGAGGAAATCTTCAATCATTCCTTTTCCCTTTCTTTCAATCAGGTATTGAGACATCAGCTGGCAGTTCCTTTAATTGTCACTCACTTCCTCCTCCTGTAAACATGTACACATGCATGTACATGTGCAGGTGCACGCATGTGTGTGCGTGTGTGTCTGTGTGAGCAGTGCAATGCCTGGTAAAAACCCCCTCACTCCACTATAAGAGGAGACAGTATGGAGACACACAGGCACATCATTCCCAGGACTCTTCCTCTGAGTACAGCACACACAGGTGAGTCTACACACAGGTGGTGCTGGTCAGGGTCATGATGATGGTACCTGAACATCACAATGATTAGATTTTGAAACAGGATCGGAAACTAGGATGAGAGAATATATGCAAATACTGTGCCATTTTTATTATTATTATATTAGTTTAGCAACAGAAAAAAAAACTGTTTTATTAATCGATTGTTTACATCATTTATCAAGCAAAATGCCAGCTTGTGAAATTTGTGGATTTGCTGCTTTTCTCTATTTTGTCTGTTTTGTAAATCATTGTAAATTTGGGCTCTGGGAAATTGTGATGGGCATATTTTTTTTAACTTTTTTGGACATTTTATAGACTTAACGATTCCTCAATTGATCAAAACCTTGTTAAACAGAATAAGCAATAATGAAACTAATCCAAAACAAAATGTTCCTGTCAGCTTTCCCACCAGATAACCACAGTGATGAAGATGCTGCTTGGCTCCTCTCTCTGCCTCCTGCTCCTGCTCAGCTGTCTGAGTGAAGTCGTGGAGGGCAAAACTCTGCATCTGGACAGCTGCTCTGTCAATGTTCACACACACGAACTGCGCAAATATCACTCTACTATACGATCAAATGTGGTGAGTTTAATACTCAGTGATTGCCTTTAAGTGGATGGAAACTTGTAGAAACTTAGGAGAGATTCTCATATCTTTGTGGTCTTTGCATTACAGATATCAGGAGACAGTGAGATCGGAGTGAAACTTCTGGACAAATCATTGATAAAGAATGTTCAGGTGAGTCTTTTCATTGTTTTTCCCATGTAACATGTTCTTTCTATCCTCATTTTCTGTTTCAAATTTGGAATATTCCTCTGCCCTAAGCCATGGACTGCTACAGGCTCTATAAAACAGTATATGAGTATGTAATATAAGTGTGTGAGAGCTGCTGTAATCTGACCTTCATGTGTCTGTATCAGGACGGTCAGACGTGCTGTTTCCTGCGTCTTGTGCTGCGTTTCTACGTTGAAAGAGTGTTCAGCAACTATGCCTCTTCTCAGCCACAGCAGCAACTCTGCTCCAGCGCTCTGGCCAATGCTTTTGTCAGCATCAGAAGGGATATACATAAATGTGTAAGTTCAATAAGTCCGTTGTTCAGTGATAAAATGTGCTTTAATTAAAAACATTAATAAGTTGTATTAATAATCGTGCTTTCTTCTGTTCAGCATTGCCACTGTGCAGAGGAGACACAGAGAACAGTCGACTCTCTGCATGCCGAGTTTATCAAGGTGTGTAGGTCACTGAACATAAACCTCTCCTCATGTCCCACATTCTCACAGTGGACTGCAGAGGGTGCTGGAGCAATTTCATTCACTTTCTCAAGTAATGTCTTAGTTGGTTTTCAGTAGTTATGGGTTTGTGTGTTACCAAAAATGTAACACAATGTACTCATGAAGCTCAAAGAGGTTAAAAAGAATATGGAAGGCTTCTTTTTTTAATCTATTTTGAAAGACTGCCTGGACATCATTAATAAGAAACCCGTTTTCCAAATACGACAGTATATATCTATTTTGTGGGTGAATATTCTGATAGGTGGGTATGCAAAAGAAACAGACAAAGAAAATGATTAACTTTTGCCAAAGAGCTGAGGGCCGAATCATTTAGCAGGGTTAATGTAATATGTTATGTGCCCAACTAAATGGGCTTGAAAGACGCAACTGTCTAATTCCACTGTTCTCTCTTCTCTTTCGCCTTCACTCTGAGCAGCTAGAAATAAACCAGGCGGCACAGAAGGCTGTGGGGGAACTGGACACCGTGCTGGAGTGGCTGGAGGGACTCGGCCAGAAAACACAGGCATGATCAGACGGACGCTCGGCAAAACCAACACTGCTTACCAAAGTGCTTGCGGCTGATGAAGCCCCAAGCTAACATGAAAGATGTAACTCTGGACCTGACATTGCTTGTAAGCAGAGTGAAGGTTAGAAATGCTATTGTGCATTTCTCTATTTTGTACTTGAATTAACTTAATGTGTGTGTTATCCACTAACATGTGGACCGAATTTTTTGACACAATATTTATAGTTCATATGATAGAAATGTTTAAGTATTTATATTTATCAAAAATAGAAAGTTGTTAAGGCATTGTATGTGTGCTTCTACTGTAAGGTTATTTAATTTCAACTATTTCATTTTGGTTAATTTTCAACATCAATAAAAAAAAAATACTCTTACCTACTAACTTTGAGTGTTTCCCTTCAACACAAAGACTCAATGTCTGCTCTGCATTACTACCATCTAGTGGTGAACAGCAGGAACGTGATGGTTGGTTATGACCTCCTAAACTAAGCTGAAGTTACATTAAGTCTTGCACAGTGCACAATGTACATTAACTTGCTGATATGAAGCCTTCACTGGGTCATCTCGTCCTCTAACTCACACGTCAGTGACCGAAAGATCAAATAATGTTAGTTTCTGTAATGTCATCAAATCAGAAAGCACACAGAGAAAAATTGCACACCCACTTGATTCTCATAGTCTCCGGGTCTTACACTGTCTGCTATTGCTGTCTGCTTGCAAAACACAGGAAATTTCTGTCAGACACTCTTTTTTCATTTTGTTGCTACTGTAATGGTAAAAAGAAATGAAACTTAACCCAGAGAGATCTACCTAAATGAATCTGTCTTACTTTATTTCTTTGAAAGTTGTCAGTTGTGGTCAGTTTGCTTTGTTGTGGTGCTACAGTCTTTGCTGAGACAATAGCTTCTTACAAATAAACTGCATCTTGACAGACAGCATAAGTAACACTAAACCGGTGGGTGGAAGACCCAGATACCAGCTATCCAGTAAAAGTACCAATGCAACCATGTAACAATACTTTGTTATAAGTAAAAGTCCTGCATTCAATATCCTAATTAAGTAAAAGTATAAGTAAAAGTAAAAGTAAGTATAAGTATTATCAGCAAAATGCAGTAAAAGTACTCGTTGTGCAGTAAAATGGCCTCTGTGACTGATATATTACTGTCTTATTAGACTGTTCATACTGATGCAACAACAATGTGTAAATACGTTTTACTCTTGTAGTTGGTCGAGATGGAGCTAGTTTATCTACTTCAGATACAGTCAGGTAGTTTAATCCCGTGGTTCCCAACCTGAGGGTTGAGACCCCTCCAAGCGGTCACAAGATAAATCAGAAGGGGTCATAAGATGCTTAATGGGAGGCAGGAAAAGAATTAATTTTTTTTTTTTTTTAAATTATAATTAATTAATAACAAAACTCTGCTACACACTTTTTTTTCTGGATTTTCTTCAATCTTTGTGTTTTTGTGAAATATTGGATACTTTTACCTTGTTGGGCCTCAAACTGTTATTTAAATAAAACCATCTGAGAAGTTTGGAGGGGAAATGTCTCTTTGGTGAATCTGCTAACAACTCATAGACACCTGAAACATCTCAAAGGTGTCATGAGTCAAAAGAGTTGGGACCCAGTCTTAATCTGCAAAGTAACAAGTACCTATAACTGCCAGATAAATGTAGTCGAGTGAAAAGCAATATTTGTGTCTGAAATGCAGTGGCGTAAAGGTATAAAGTCGCTTAAGATGGAAATACTCAAGTAAAGTACCCCAAATTCGCACTGAAGTACAAAACTTGAGTAAATGTACTTTGTTACTTTCCTCCACTGTACTAAACACACTGTTACTGTCACACAAGTGAGTGTGAGGCAACAAGGAAGGACCCAAATGCAGACAACCCAGGCAGACAGCAACAGTCCAAGGATTTATTGAAAAGTTGAAGACAGACATATGCTTACTGGTGCAGGCAGATACAGATACAGATCCAGGTACAGGGGTTTGAACGCAAAGGCACAACACAAGAATGAATCTGGCCGAGAATGAGTGGAAATGGGTCGGTTATATACTCTGCGGGGCTAATGAGGGAAAGTGGCAACAGGTGAGCAGGTGGATGTGAGAGTCTGAGAGCATCTGGTGGACAGGTAGAGAATGGCAATGAAGGGGCCTGGGGAGGTGGAACTGTGTCTGGAGACAGGGACAGAGGGGCAGAGTAAAATGAAAACAACTGAGGCAGACATTATGACAATTGCACTGTTAAAAAATCCTCTGTGCACAGCTGTCTGAAGAAGACTCATTAGTTGGAAGAAGCACTCTGACTATATGAGTTACTTCAAAACAACATATGACATGATAGCAGACTGAAAACCTCGCTGACACACATAAACAAACCCACAACTGAAATACCAGCTGACTGGGTGGAAGTGTTTAAAATGCAGCTGTAACCACACAAGACCATGAACTCACACAGATAAATGCAGAGAGCATGCAGACATGCACATAGTCAAACTCCTCCCTCAGGTATCTCTCAAAATTTTTAGCTATAAATTAAGACAAGAGACAGAGTAGCCCACACTTTTCTCTTCTGAGCTCTTCAACATCGTACCAGGGAGATCTCTCCTCTCAGAAGTCAGAGAACCTCTACGTCCATTAAGTCAGCAGTATCTTCACTCCTGAGGGCCCACTCTTCTCTTCTCTCCTCTACCTCCAGCTCGTACACCAGCATGTCTCTCCTGCTGTCTGTTCCGGTTCTCTTGTCTTTCTTCAGCACTGCCCATACTCCGATGTGCAACCACAAGTGCTGCGCTCTTGTGGAGGGCTTCCCTGTCGGGATCAAGAAGCTCAGAGAGGAATTTTCCCAGATCACAGACCACTATGTAAGTAATTTTCCCATGTAGCACTAACCCAGCTCATCCAAAGATGATGACTGTTGACCTGCAGCATCTATTAGTAATGGATTTACGAACACCTGGTGCAACCCAATCAGCAGTCCACTGTATTAGAGATGAAAACTTATTTATATTATTATATTATATGTTATATTTGATACTATTGACGTTTGAAAGCCATTTAACTGACTCCTCAAAAACAGATACTATAGGACCCGACAGGAGAAATACCACTGTAGAGTCCTCATGCCAACATAAAATTAAAGTTAATCTCTAAAGTCCAAGGATTAACAATGTGCCATACTGGCCCTGAATGCTCCTGTTATGATTAATAATAATTTATAATAATAATTTTCAAGTAATTATTGGTCTGCGCTGAAAGGTTAAATTTGGACACATGGACTATTAAGGCGAATTGTTGCTTTCTGTTTTAATAAAACATAAGTTACCAACCAAGTGGTCATGCCTTTCAGGAATACTCGTGATTTAGCTGTCACTAAGTTTGTGGTTTGGCTCATATCTGCCACAGCCAAACCATCTTCTTGGTTTGGAATTCATCCAAAAACTGTCCAAATATTCCCCACACTTTTTGACATGAGACAAATGTCTGACCACGACAGGAAGGGAAGTTTTCAGTGATGGCTCACAGAACAGATCATAATATTGCATTAGTCAGTGATTCTTAAACTGCAGCAGTGTGCATAACTGTGCATCATCCAGTTCTTGCTAAAGGGGAAGAGAAGGCATGCTGCTGCCCACCAAGTTGCCCTGAGCTCTGCCTCTCAGGCTGCAGACAAATCACAACCAAGGACCTTTGTCTATTAACCATACTGTCTTTAATTCATGAGGGCGGTGAAGGAAGTGGGGGTGAATTCAGAGCACTAACATCATATTCTAATGATAGTTGGTAATCATCTTTCTATCGTTCCTCTTACACAGAAATTGCTTTTCCTGAAAGGAGCAGTTTGACATTAATAACCTAAGCGGAGGGTCAAGGACTGTGAAAACAGTGAACAAGTATCACAATGTGGCTCAATTATAGCTCATGCCCACCTAGAAAATACTGTATGCTTGTACAGTGTACACATGTGCATGCCAGTATCCTGACAGAGGATTTTAATAAACAATGTGATGTGTTTGTCCACAGTTGATGACAACTTCAAGTAGCTGAAACTAATTCTTTTGTGGTCTTCACATGACAGATAGTAGACAGTGAGATCAGAGTGAAACTTCTGGACAGATCATTGATGAAGGATGTTCTGGTGAGTCCTTCTGTCGTTTACACCATGTAGTGCTAGTTATGTGCCAATCCCCCTCACTTCTGGTCCATACTCATACTGCATGAGTACATGAGTGCGTGGCAGCTGCTGTAATCTGACCTTTACTGACTTTTTCCTGCATGTTGTACACCCTAAGTGTTTAATTATAGAATGTGCTTCAATTAAAAATAAATGTGGGAGTTCAGGTATGTAGTATATTATAATAAAAACTGACTGTACATAAACATTCTCACAGTGGACTGCAGAGGGTAAACCACAGGAGCAATTTATTTCACTTTTGTAATGATAATCTAGTTGGTTTGAAGCCATTATGGATGTTTGGTGTCTAATTCGCAAACATTTTGTAGTCAGATGTATTTTGTTTTATCAGTTATCAGGGATCACTTAATAATATCTCAAAAGAAAAAAGATGTAAACTGCACAAACACAGCCACCATATCTATTAGGATGTTATTTAGGGTTCAGAGTGTCCTACAATTTATTAAACTTGTCATAGATTATAGGAATATTTCGGTTTTTAAATCTATTTTCAAAGAAAACTGTGATCTGGAGGTCTTAATCTATTAATTTACTACTGACATTTTTATTCATTTATGAATGCAATTTAAATGTTTATGTATCCATATTTATTACTTGTTGGGGAGTTTTACCGTTATTACGGTACTATTGTAATATAATTATACACATTAAACAAATTTTTTAAAAAAATGTTTTTTTTCCTTCATACTAACTTTAAGGAAGTACTGTTATTTATTTAGTTAGTTGGTTATTTAGTTAATTAGATGGTTAGTTTGTTAGTTAGTTAAACTTTATTCAGTCTGCAGGTCTCACTGAGATCAAGATCTCTTTTACAAGACAGACTTAATACAAAATATACAATATACAAACAGTGTATACGTTTAACGTCACAACGACAACGCAAAGACAATTCAGTCACACATCACACACACACACACACTCATTAAAACTGTAACAAATATTAAAAATGTAAGCAAGAACAACTTTAAAGTCCTTCAGGGGAACGAGTGTCTCTAACTTCAGGTTGTTTTGCAGTCTTTTCCAGTAGTGAGGTGCATAGTACTGGAAACCAGTCTTTCCCAGTCCAGGGTTGGTATGAGGGATCCTTTGTTTTGAAAGGAGAAACAAGCTCTGCTTCTGTGTAAGACACTTATACTGTATAAGTACTTAAAATGTTGAATTTCCATTAAGTGTACGAATCAGAATAGTAGTAACATTTGTTTGAAATGCAAACATTTTGTCTTTTTGGAGTTTAGAACAAGTTTTAAATTAGCAAAAGAGGTCTGATTGTTCTCATAAGCAGACTGTAATTTGGAGAAGGCCTGGTTTGCAGTGAAGCCAATGGCATACAGGATGGTATCATAAGCATAAAAAGGCACATTGCAATGTTCAGTTGGAAAATAAATACAATTTGTGTATCGAGTAAATAGCAAGGGGCCTGAGGTTGATCCTTGTGGGACGCCTTTAACAACCATCTAGGGACTTGATTTGAAACCATCAGAAATGACAGTCTGAACTCTGCCTGAAGATATATATTTGAAGCAGGTGTAAACAGAATCATCAATAAAAAACTTATTTTGTTGCTTATTTAACAAAATATTACAATCAACTTTGCTTTGGATAGATCTACAAAGAGTGCAGCACAAGTGATGACTGCTCTGCATTATTACCCACTAGTGGTGATCAGTGAAAACACAGTGTTTTGTCCAATGTAGGTGAGCAGATGTAACACAGCCAACACAGTCAACATCAGCGGCAGCAGCGACAGCATGATGATTGGCCATGAGAGCTTTATCTCCTCTTATCCTTTCTTAACACACACCAGGCTCTGTATGGCTTCATATCTGAGCATCGGCAGGCCAAGAACCAAATTAATGCGAATACAAAACAATGAAACCGTGATTCATCATTTAAATTGCATTGAGAAACTGTGTTATTTTTTACTTTCACTAATTCAGCATGCAGATGTTTGAACACTATGGGAAAATATGAGCTGTCACAATGAGCACCGCTTACATAAGTGCGGTTAACACCATCAGAGGCACATATGCGAATGGCCATATGTACGCATGTGCTTACGCACTTGCACCCAAACATAAAACAGTATGGAAGATGAACTGTCACACTTTTGGAAGCATTGCACCTGAGTGTCTCGATCACTGATTGAACTGGAAAGCTTCAGTTGATTCAGACTTATGTTTCATGACATTGCTGATCATGTCCAGGTCAAACTGAACATTGTGTACAGAGGAAATTTTTAAGTTTCATCTCTCCCCGAAAAGATTCTTGCTCAGCAGAAGGACAGGACTACTTTAGTTTCAGGTTACATACATTCATCTAATGTTGCTTATTCAGCTCTGTAGAAATGATAAGGTTTCTGAGGAAGTCGCTGGTTATCTCTTTCAATAGGTACTTAAGTTCATATTTGCATGCGATATTTCAAATTTAACCGTTTCCACCACAGTTACATTGAAAGATCTACCACAGATATACAGTTATTCAAATCCATAGGGTGAAGTGGGCAATATGCCAACCAGAGGACAGCACACATTCGCCATGACGGCTAACTCTGGGAGGAAGTCTAAATTACTTCATCGTGGAATTCATCTGAACTCCAGAGGGGTCTCTGTAGGTCATTCACAGGAAACACAGATGAAACTCGAAGAATGTTGGCTTTTCCGTTCTGCACAACCCTCATAATCGGCACACACCCACCTAGATATCAGCTGTCATGCATATCGTAATGATCCTGGGACACATCATATACATTCCTCATAGTTTCCTCTTTTCTTAGTAGCCTTATTGAGACATTTCTAAAACATTAGCACACACACACACACACACACACTTTGCTAATATTATTTATGTTCACATAACAATAAGCACTTGAAACAATAACAGAAACAGATCTCTGTAGGATTCAATGCTACTCACACACACACACACACACACAAACACACACAGTCAAATACAAGTCTATGTGAAAGTGAAAGAGGAATGTGGTGAACCTATTTGTAAAGACAGATAGATTTCCGTTAAAGAAGACAGCGAGTACACTATGCAGACAGACAATATGCACACAATGTGACGCATAAAGTGGAGGAAATGTAAAGGCATAACTGCAGTACATCGAGCAGCTCATCTGGTTTGCAAAGCACAAGGATGATCACGCAAACCAGCATCCACTTCCAATTTTTGTCAATTTATTATTTCAGTTCAGTGTAATCTGGTGTTCCACTGTGATTCATGTTCCAACAGGGGGCTGAATCAACTGGATATGATATCAATAGTCAGGTTTCAGGTTATGCCATGCTGCAGTATTGCTGACTGCAGATTGTTAGCACCGTGACGACATCAGAAACTGAGTTTAGGAGGTGATGGGAGCAAGACCAGCGAGACACCCTCACCACATTAGATCATCTCCAGAGCAGACGACGTTCTGCTGACTGTTGCTCAGAGATCGACAAAGTGACACACATAAGATAAGATTTGACTGTTTCAGCTTTGGCCCCATTTTGAGGAGGCCGTGTGAACGGGACATGGAGGGGGACACTGGTTCCCGGTAGAGCTGACTGAAGGAAACAATTTGACTGACTTCTCAATATGAACATTAACTTACTGATATGCTCCACTAGAACAACACATTTTCTAACTCATGGGACTATGGCCTAAAAATATTATCAAAGCAGTTTCAGTAATATTGTCATATCAAAAAAGCACACACTCACGGAGAACAAAAAATAGATTCGCATAATCTCTGAATCCTACACTTTGGTAAAATGAGAAAGAAATGCAAATATAGCTTGAGAAATGTAGCTAAATTAAACTATCATGTGATTTGTTTTTTGTTTTTTTGGTACTACAGACACCAGAAAATAACTTTGCTACACCGTTAACACATGAACTTGAACATGACGTTGGTTTCTATCACTCAGCAGTTTCTCTGATAACTTCTGGTACGCTGGGTTTGATTATTAGTTGTGTGCGAGGGAGAAGCTGACTAATAGCTAAAAATGAATTACTTTAAAAAAAACTATATGACATAACAGCAGACAGAAACACGCACAGAAACAAAGCCACAACTGAAATCCTTGCAGACTGGGCAGAAGCATCTAAAATGCAATTGCGACCACACGAAATCAAGAAATCACACAGCTAAATGCAGAGAGCAAACATGCATGCACAAACACACACAGTCAGTGCCAAAGTCAGAGGGATTTCCCATAAACTGGTTACTGCTTACTCATCTTAATTTCACATATGGATGTTCACACATATATATATATATATATATATATATCAAATATGTGCATATATATAAATATACAAGGTATACATGTTGCTTGAAAGACTCAAGAAAAAAAGATATTGCATTTTTATGTTGATATCGTTACAATCAATGACAAGTTATTTTAATAAAATGTTCTCATTCTTACATTTTGACCAAGCTATAGAATAACATCTGCTTTATGTGAATCCACTGATAAACAAACCAGCATTCTTTGTATGGCTGCTGTAATTTGTATGTGCAAGTACAATACCCTCATTTTCTGCATATTGTTGCAGTTCATTTTGCCCAGTGTTACTTGAATTTCACAATTCACAGAATTCTCTGGGAATTCAATGGACAACTTTTGAAATTCAGAGCTGACAAAAGACTATTTCACGTGCATGCGGACAAAAGTCTTTGAATCTTATGATATTTGTTAGTCAAGGTAACATATGCGCTATGGAAGATTTAAAACCGCTTTTTGTCTTTCATGATTGAATGAATTGTTTTTCATTGTGACATTTTCACATTAAAATCAAATTGCAATACAGAAAACAAAGTGAAGAGGTGTATTACATTTCACTGCAGAGACCATTTTCTTTTTTGAAATGAAAACGCAATGGCCATGCCAAAATGAAAAGTCAATGGTCATTCTCCCAAGCTGTGATTTGCCAGTTTTTATTTTTTCATTTTGACATTGATGACGTGTCTCCATTTCAAAAAAGAAAAAGCTCCCTCGAATCTGCAATAACAGTGCTTTGTATTTACTGTTGGCAGTAAATGTTGCGCTCCACTGGGCAACACTGAACTGCACTACACCTCTTCACTTTGTTTTCTGTGTTGTGATCCGATTTAGTAACATGAAAAACAATTCATTCTGTTATTAAAGACAAAAAGCTAAACAGTTGTCCTTTTAACATACATTTTTCATTTGGCTATGACATAGTAAATCCATACATAAAAGGAAATATACATTATTTTACTTTATTTCTTTATTCATTTTAATGTAGGCATTTTAAATCTTCCATACTATAAGGCATTTTTAAGAACAAACTCAAAACCTTTTTATTACGCCTCTAATTCTTGTGTTGGTGCACTGTTTTTCCACCTTTGTCTGTGTTGCCTTTGTTTTTATTTATTCAATTTTGTGAAGAACACATTGTGTTATCCTCAGTATGACACAAGCCTCATTCGGTAAATTAACTTTAACTTGAACGATGACAAATTAAGTTTATTTGCACAGATTGTGAAGTTTTCAACATGTGGAGACAATCACTGGGAGTTATTTTCCCTACAACAGCTTTCAAAATACCAGTGTTGCCCAACATAAATGGACTAAGACAAAGTGTAAACCAGACACATTACTTGTAGATAAGTGGACATTCCAGCCAACAGAAAAAGCACTGAAGGGAAAACACCCCTTATGCTGCCACGACTAGGAGTCCCGAACCACTTCTCTACGTGGTTTCTCCTTTCACAAATAAATATATTTCTTTGCCTATGCATATGCAAACCTCATGAAAGATTAAGAATACCATGACTCTAATCACCTACTTAGGGTGAAAAGCAAAAATTAGTAGATGCCACCTGTCTTCACTCTTGTCAGTCTTGTTACGTATGTCTGACACACAGAGGGAATCCACAGCGTCATCAAACTCAAAACCACAACTTAATATCATTTCCACCTCAGTGGCACTATTTCCTCTGTTATTGTGAATGCATGGAATAATATAACGTGATTTACTGCACTTAATGCCAATTAAACACTATTTTGTGCACCTAAGTTTCAATTATAAGTGCCATATCTGTGCTAGCTTAGTGAATAAAGGCGAAGTTACTGTACTGTATATGGGACTGATATGTGTAGTCATACTTCTACTATTGATTCCACCATACCCTACTAACACTGACAATAATAAGAGTAAAATGGAAAAAAAAAAACATGAATAATAACAATAATAATAATACATAGAAATTATATATATAATATCAAAAATGTAAATAATAGATCATAATGTAATAATAATAGAAAATTATGTCATATAATGATAATACACAAAATTCCATAAGTGCTATGTCAGATGTTTTTCCTTGAGAGTTCGAGATCTTGAAATCTATCAGTTGTACCAGCCTATCTCATGGGAGGAGTAGCCCATGCGTGATTTAGAAAAAAAAAATTCCCCCATGTATGAAGCATGTTTAACCATTTCTCTTCCAGTCAGTCTCCTCCCTCAGGTACCTCCAAATTTGGGCTATAAATTAAGACAAGAGATGAGCCCAAGTATGTGCACTTTTCTCTTCTGAGCTCTTCAGCAAAAATCCTACCAAGAAGACCTCTCCTCTCAGAAGTCAGAGAACCTCTACATCCATTGAGCCAGCAGCATCTTCACTCCTCTCTTCTCTACCTCCAGCAGACTCCAGCAGCTCCTCCACCAGCATGACTCCTCGGTGTCTCCACCTGTCCGTCCTGGTTCTCTTGTCTTTCTTCAGCACGGCCTGGTGCAGTCCCATGTGCAACAACCACTGCTGCCGTTTCGTGGAGGACTTCCCTCCCCAGCTGAAGAGGCTCAGACAGGACTATTCGCAGATCCGAGACTTCTATGTGAGTAAAAGCACGTCATTTACTCTGAAAGTACTTTGGCAGTTAGTGCTGCATCATTAGGATAGACCCCCCCACCGCACATGGGGCCACAATGTCCTGTCAGTCTCTAGGTGATGTTGCACTTTCTCACCTCTGCCTCTGCTGACTCTGCCTCACAGCACACTGAGCACAAGCTTTTATTTCTGTTTGCAGGAAGCAAACGATGACTTGGACACAGCGCTGCTGGACCAGAGCGTCGAAGACTCTTTTAATGTAAGTTTCCTTGTTAACTCTCCACGAAGTCCATTTATTGTGATAAAAAAAAATGCGCTGCTTCTCAAATTGAATCAGAAAATACACACAGCCTCAAGATTAACCACAAGGCGAGCATCGTGCACGACGGTAAAGAGTTAAACGACATCATATAACCTGCTGCTGCTGCTTTCCTCCCCCTTCAGAGCCCGTTTGCCTGCCACGCCATGAACAGCATACTTGGGTTTTATCTGGGCACGGTTCTGCCGACAGCCATGGCTGGAGTGACGGAGGACACCAGGGACTTAAAACCTCACATGGAGTCCATACAGCATATCTTCGACGGGCTCAAGAGTGATGTCACGAGATGTGTGAGTAGCCGAAACACGTGTTACTCCTACAGGAGATTAAAGATGTAAATACGCACTGAATGCGCGCCGCCGACGGCTCCGATGTAGTTTTAAAGCATTTGGTGCACAATGTGCAGCAGCATATTTATCCAAGTACCGCTTGCTGACAAGATGATTCTGTTGTCTTTGTGCAAAATCGCTGATATTGTTGATTATTTACTGAGGAGCAGAATTAAAATGGACTTCCAAGTTTAAAGTCCCAACATTAACATTAAAAATGTGATATACTGGTCCTGAAGGTCCTGAAGATATAAATTCGAAATCGTTTTCAATTATTGCAACGCGCTGAATGGTTCAATTTGGATAAGCGGACTATTAAAGCGAATTGCTGCTCATAAAAGGCACGCATACTTTTCTGTTTTCATACGTTACAAACCAAGTGGTCGTGCCTCTCAGGAATACACACAATTAGCTGTCGCCAAGTTGACTCTGACTCTGTCTGCCACAGCCAAACCACCAAATCCGTCCTCCTGGTTGGACTACATCCAAAAACTGTTCAAATATTACTCGCACTGTTTGACGTGAATCAAAATGTCTGACCGCGACAGAAAGGGAAGAGATCTCACAGGCTCACAGGACAGAACATAATATTGCATTAGTCAGCGGTTCCTAAACTGCAGCATAACTGTGCATCATCCAGTTCTTGCAAAAAGGGAAGAGAGAGCATGCTGCTAG
>NTHP01000435.1:454813-466671 GCA_003416845.1 Oplegnathus fasciatus | reverse complement strand
GTTTGACGTGAATCAAAATGTCTGACCGCGACAGAAAGGGAAGAGATCTCACAGGCTCACAGGACAGAACATAATATTGCATTAGTCAGCGGTTCCTAAACTGCAGCATAACTGTGCATCATCCAGTTCTTGCAAAAAGGGAAGAGAGAGCATGCTGCTAGTCACAAAGTTTCTTGCCCTGAGCTCTGCCTCTGATTTGCTACATGTGAATCCTTACTGCAAAATCCCAACCAAGGTCTTTTGCCCATTAATAAAAACCACTTCATTCACTGGGTCAGAGAAAGCACTCTCTGACAGGGTTGAATTCAGGGCATGATTGTCTAATGAAAGTTTGTAACGCCTGTGGTAACGTTTTTATTGTTCCTCTTACAGAGACATTACTTCTCCTGCAAGAAGCAGTTTGACATCGACACCCTAAACTCTACTTACACTCAGGTGAGTGCCAAGATTTCATCTTCAGCTGTGGAAGTGTGTAAAATATATACGGTGCAGCACATGCTTGCATTTTGATGGATCATTTTAATAAACTGCACCATGATTTGTTTGTCCACAGATGGAGGATAAAGGTCTATATAAGGCCATGGGCGAGCTGGATCTGCTGTTTAACTACATCGAGGCATATCTGGCTTCTAAACGGGTCCGAAAACAAGTGGCCTCTAATTGAAGACGTGCTGACCCTGATCAAAATGTGACCTTGTTCATCTCAGGAAAAAGAAAGGACAGTCACTGAATGTTGTCAGATGTTGATTTTCTTTTATGAGCTTGTTGAGCTGATCTTTGCTATTCTGAAAGGTCTGTTTACTGTTTTGTCCTGAGGACAAGTTTCTGTTAGGAATCATATTGAGTCCTACACATATGCAGTTACAAACAATATTGTCACTTGTGAAGTGTGCTATTTATTTTTATATTTTTATTATATATTTTATTATATATAATCTGTATTTATTATGACTAGATTTTTCTTGTTTAAGATGAATAAATGACTTGTTGATAATGAATGACCCTCTTGATTTTATTTCACAAGATGATACAGCTGCTATCATGTGCCATTTATTGGGAATGGGTGACTGGTAGAGCACTGAATACATCACATCCTGCTGTACTGCAATCTATATGTGGGGAACCACTAGAGTGTAAACTCAACAGGCTGCTGCACTAACCTCAAACGTGACCCATATACATCACTTACCAGCAGCAGCACTGCTGTATCTTAACTTACGGTAACTGTAACTAGCCAGCCTCACCCTCATGGCATATGCATGCTTGCACAAGCACTCGCACACACGTGCATGCAAATGCAGTTTCACTTAGCCACGTATATCATAAAACAGAACTAACACACAGGGTAAAACAGAGCAGCCCTGCATTAATAAATGTCAAAATTGTACTTTTTTATATGCTGATATGTCACCTTTTAAACAGAAAGCGTACAAAAACATGCTCTACATCCTGTAATATCATTTGAATGTACGTATGTGCATTACTCTGACAGCAAAGTGTCAGGTTCCTGATTTGACTGATGCCTGACTTGACTCAGGCCTCTGCATCGAAACTACTCGAGACATTTCATCAGTCACTCGCCAAGTCACCGTGGGACAATCTGAATGGTATCATTCCAGCAATTCCAGTACTTCATGCAAAAAATATCATTCATAACATTTGTCTGACAGAGCACGACTATCTTATTTTGACCAATGTTTTTAGCAGCTTCCTTAAGGATAAATCATGTTCATCAGTGTGGTGTTCACTCCTTTGGAAGTTCTTAAATAAGTGTTGATTGACTTTAAAACCAGTGTTTACACTTTGAATCGCCCCTCTGTTAAGGTACCGGTTAAGATCTTGTCTGACTGTCATGTAATGACTGGATGCTTTCGCTCAGAGAGCAATGGTTTCGAGACGAGGTGAGAAAAAAATGGAGACAATCATTTTCATCAGTATTATCATCAACTAATACACCATGCTAATACACCGGGGATGTGAGGCCTACTTCAAAGCACTTCAAAAGCTCAGCAAATCATTGTTAGGGACTGTACGAAAGTACTGGGGAGGGGGACTGAATCTTAATTCATAAAAAAGGAAGGCCCTCCACATCATTAATATTTTCTTTGGATCATCCCCAGACTTCATCTTAATACCCTCCCAATACCCAATATCTCACAATAATATATTTATGGCAGAACATAACAGAATAGTGAAAAAACAGCCGCTCTCTATTTTTAATAAAGAGCTGCCAAATAGTTAACCCTCCAAAAATATGACTTTAGAATGAGAAGAAGTAGAAAAACCCTACCTGCTCCCCCAACAAATGTGGATTTCCTTCCCTTGAGCAAAAAAATACATAAGAACTGGATCCTGCTTGATCCGAAGTAGTCCAACCACGTTGGAAATCAAAAGTGTTTATAGTTGTTCCAAATGGCCAGACTCGAAGGCGGAGTGAGAAGACGGCCGTCGTGGAGAGGGGGAGGAAATGTGTTATTGTTACGAAGGGATAACGCAGCACATTTTCATACTGTCTCTCCTAGAAAGCACTCATAGTGTTGCACTTGGGCTGTTCACATGAAAAGTGACAGAAAGAGTTGTGTCGAGAATGAAAAAAAGAGAGCTAAAGAGAAGTACAAACCCTGGTTCCTTTCTCACCTCGGTACAGCTGGCCCCTCAGTCATTTTCCTTCAGTCCCTTCGTATGATGAAGTGTACTTTTAACTTTCTTTAAAAGTGTGGACATGAAAATATAAAATGTCTCTTTTTACTTGTATTGAAGACGTGGTGGCCTGGACATATGACCCCCCCCCAACAGCTGTGGGCACACTGATTTAGAAATAGTCCAGATACAGACACCCAACGCATCAAAAACACCCATGAGAAGAAAAGGAGATAAAACATTGCAAAAGTTGTCAAAAGCGTCCGTTCTGATCCATTATTTGGAATCATTAAGATTCGTGATATTTGAGCATTCTTGTACGCACAGCTGATGAGTCAAATACAAGATTATTTTGTTCCAAAGTAGAGATGCTTAAGATATCCAAATGAGCCGCTTTAGGGCCAAGTGACACACTCTTAATCTAATGGACTCCGTTAGTGCAAGATATCAGCCTATTGCATCATTTGCGAAGCCATAAGATATCCATCTATTGCATCACTTGCAAGGCAATACACTTGCAAAAATAGTGCACTGTGCCATCAGTCCAGCCTCATGGTGTGCCATGATAAGTAGAAGTTCACTATGCAAGTATTTGATCAGATACTTCCCAGAATCTTGGTTTGGCAGTCCAGTTTTAGTTTAATTTCTGCTCTTCCTCACATCTCTTTACTGGAAAAGGACATGTGTAAGTTCTGACCAAGGTGTGACAAAGTAACATCTCACACCACCACTCTGGGTACTTCCTGGATATGGAGAAGTCAATATTAGGTTACATTTTGAAATATGCAATAAGTGCCAGAAAAAAGGCCCTTATTGTCACTACTGTTTGGCTCCAATGTGCGTAATGAGTGGTCCATTTTAAGTTATTACTTATTGGCAGATATCAAGTATATTTATGTGCTGTATGTGAATACCAAATGACCTGAAAATAACCTGAAAACAGTGGCAGTAAATGAACTCCTTTATACAATTCGCAGCACATGAGGAGCCTAGACCCCATTCAATCTGTCAGAGCTACACAGTGTCAAACAGTACAGCATGCTTTTTACTATATGTATATATGCGTACAATTTTTCTTAGAAGACAAAGAACAATGTTTTCCTACAAAAGATGAAGCATGTCTTTAAAATAATCAGCAAAAAAAAAATCAAAGCAGCCACAGTAACCACAACACGTGCACAGTGGTGTACTTGACAGTAAGAACAATCTGATTTCCAGAACATGTGTAGTTATACAGGTAAAATCGACACTGAAAGGTTTTCCTTTTGATCATGTCTGAAAACCTTGCAGAGGTTCACTCTGAGCTGTGGGTTTCTTGTTGAGGTAATGTGTGGCATCTCACTACTGCTACCTTGTCTGGGCCAGGTCAGTCAGCTCTGTCTTGTCTGAGAGGATGCGTGTGTGTGCGAGAAAGAGAGACAGAGAATCAGGATGGCATGCCACTTCAAAGAACTCCGAGCTGTGTCACCACCTCAGCTGAGAAGTCTCCATCCTTCCTATTTCCCCGCACCTTTAAAAGTGTGCACACAGTGATGACATGCTGGCGTGTTTACGGTGACACGTTTCAGTTTCCAACCTAGAAAAAATTAATTTATCACTTGTTTACATTTGTGAGTTAATGAATGTCTTAACCAGTTTCCTTTGATGAAGGAAATCCTCTGATGGTGCTAAACTGTTAAAGAGGACTTTGTGATCGCTTCAGAAGCTACATACAGTATGTACCTCTAACCTGTCTGAGTTTTATACCATGTATTCTGTTTCCCACCCCTAAGATGACTTAATGCTGAAGGGGGCAGGGTCCTCCCTCCTTTTGTGAAGAGCATGCTGGGGGTGGGTGTCTTGAGGTTTGTTGTCGGAAAGGGGGTAGAACCTACACAGGACTACTATCATGAGGGACTCCCCTCAAGCCCCATTTAACCCCTTTCTCACTTACCTGACAGACGAGAGAGATGACTGTAGGTTTCGTCCCACTCTGCTGCCTTACACCTGAAGAGAAACAATCTTGTGCGTTAGCGGGAAACCGCTCTAAACACCCCAGTGTTGGCAAATGTCTGTGTTGACTCAATGCCACCACACTGTTTTGCTACGCAAATGCGTATATTCCAGGAGTCACTCATGCTAGCAAGTATGATCAGCTTGTCACGAGTTGAGTCTGTGCACTCCGTGTCACAGCCACAAATCCCAAACCGACCCGCCAACCTGAGTCATAGCTGGAGACGTGATTGAGAAGAAAAATCCTCTAAATGTGGAGGCAGAGGTCAAACATGCAGAAAGTATTTAAATTTTATATTTGTCTCATTTAGGATTCAATCAACATATTCAATTAATGAACAACTGGACCAACAACCCAGAATAGGTAACACACATGTAACAAGTAGACAGGCTGGATTTCATAAGTAAGTGTTTCCATTACTTTCAAATTCTAATAGTAGGTATAAGTTATCTGGCAACACAGATCCAAAACAGCCAGATAACTGTAACTTAAAGATCATTTCATAACCTGTTTTTATTTGGATATAAAGAGGCAAAGCTTAAATTGGAAATATTAACTCCTGAATATCACTTCGACTCATATTACATTTACTTCCTGTCGTTATAAACATAATTAAGTAAAACTAGAAATGTTTTATTGCCTTGGTTTTAACTACTTAAATAACAATGAGTCAAAGTGAACACTACCAAATGCTTGAAATTAAACAGAATTTCTACAACAGGAGTTTCTGAAATTTTTAAGACTATTTTATAGAAAAAGACGTCACTGTTGTCATCCATCAAATCCTTTACATGCTATACAGTACCATGTGCTACTGAAGGCCTATAATTCTTTCCTTTTTAAATAGGATTCAGCAAAGAGCTTTGTCTCTAGAGGTGCACAGCCTTCTGTCCATTTTTCTTACACTGTCAAAGTTATTTTGTATACAGAAAAGGAGATGAGAGAGCAGGGATTTTTTGTTTTATGTGTTTTTTAATCCAAAGCTGAAGCAGACAAAAGTACGGCAGGTGGAGCTGAACAGACTCAATGATAGGAAAAGAAAAAAAAAATCACATCTGTGCTTCCACTACAAAAAAAGGTGTTGAGAGGGACAAAAAGAAAAAAAAAAACACAGGAGGAACATTGTCACAAACATTCAATGAACATTTTTACAGTGAGAGATTTGTAGGTGCGATGTGACAGGTAATGTGGATGTGATTTTACAAAGTGAAGTGGACCAAACTGACAAAATTAACATGATTAGCCTGCCATCATCCCAAAGTGAGATGGGAAGCGTCCTGTTGAAGTTAACAGAACATTGAAGAGAAACCAACCATCACACCCAGTCTATATGTGATGACAGCTTGCTGGTGGTATGTCAGATTCTGCTCCGGGACGAGGAACAGCTCTTAAGTACTTTCTACTTCCTATCAATCCTCCAGAAAGTGCGGAGGAGAGGTGTTGGAGAAGACTGGCACTGCACCAGATTAGTCCCACTGGGCCTCCTGACAGTTAAGCTGGTGCAGCCAACAGTAACGCTGTGATCGTTTCAGAAAGACCTCCGGAGCTTGACCAGTCTGTCTGAACCATGTATTCCCTAGAGGGTGCTACTGCTTACATAAACACGTGCCAACACTCCCCTATTGTTGCTCGACATCTCTCAAAACACATTTGCAAACAGAAATCAACACTAACAAAAAGGTCCTAGCAGTACTTCAAGCTGACAAACACATCTGCATAGCATTAACCTGAAATATAATCTGGCAATGTTATAAATTCTGAAGCATAACATTGGTAAAAGCCTGAACCAAATGGTAGGTAGGGGTTAAAAGCCATCTGCTGCTTTAGCAACACTCAGTAAGGCCGATGCCAATATGTTCATAAAATCCATGAAAAAATACAGTATCATTTGGCTCCTACTCTCCTACGAGCTACATGCAGGAGAAAGGTGGAGCCAGTTTCCGTTCTTAAACGTGGCATCCTTCTCTGCCCTAAAACTACGTACTTGAAAAACAAGTGTAGATCAAGGTAGGAGAGAGGGGCCAAGAGTGAGGTGCTCTGTCAGAATGGCACATGGCCCTTGTGTGAGTGCATAGGCCTCTGTTCGACATTCACTAAGACAAACTGAACCTGACAGACACTCCCACTTCAAGTCCCAGAAACGAGAGACTTTTTCCAGCTAATTCCAACAGTCAGGGACAGAGTCCTTACATTCCACTTGTCAGTTCAAAATACATCTGCTTACTTTGCATGCACGTAAAAGAAACCTTCCCTTGCTTTTATTTTTGGGATTTAGCCATTTGATTTAACATTCACAGGTTTGGGGCTGGAGCTAGAACAGGGCTGCGGGCTGAAAGAGAACTACTGCTAATGCTAAGGCTTCATGTCCTATTCCAACATTCAAGCCCCTCTGAGTACACAACCTGATATTTGGGAAAGGAGAGAAGAGGGATCTCACTGATCCCCTCTCCTCTCCTTTTCTATAATTCATAATCTCTTCACTGGTGTAAAAACACAGATAAACATCCTCTCTGCCGGAACAGAGTGGTTGGTTTGTTAAAATGGTAGAGTAATAAAAACAAACACTCCTACAAAACATTAGAATTTGCCATGAAAAATAAAACACTGAGAAAATCCATGCAATGCGACACACGTGTCGACAAATTATTGCTTCCTTTTACAACCTGTGTTTGTATGTGCATGCATACGTGCATCTTTCAGCGGGCAGCAGACTGTGGGTCCGCCATGGCGTTATTGGCTTTCTTCCTCCGTTTCGTTAGCAGTGGATTGGTTGAGTCCTCAATGGTCTTGATCTTGATTTGCTCGTAGTCAACTCTCATTGTTGCCAAGGCACTGGTCATTTCCTCCTGAAAAGTGATGAGAAGAAGCTCATTAGGCCACTTGCTTTACTCAACCAGGCAAACCAGTTTAATGTAGCTATCATACAGGCATAACGTTTGTTCCAATTGTTTTTGCAAGCAAAACTGATGCAAAGAGAACCAGAAGTCTAACCTTGACATCCTCCCATGCGTCCTTCTCTTCCTTTAGCACCCGGCTGGTGTGAAGTGGGGTCTGGGGAACCTCCATCGATTGCTTTGGGGAGACACACAGAAACACATCCAAATCTTACTTCACTGCAGGGATGTCAGTCAAAGCAATTGAGATGATGAGAAAAGATTGTAAGCTAGAAAAATGCATGATAAGAGTATGTGCTTACATTGATCCATGGATGATTCATGAACTCTGTGATGGTCATCCTTTGCGTCGGCTCAGTCTTAAGGAGGGTCCTAATCAGTTGTTTAGCTGCAAACACAATTATTATTTATATTATTAAAGAGAAAAAAAGCTTGGCTATCACAGCTACAATTTAGAAACCATCAGTCATACAGTTGTATCCAAAGGGTCAAGTCAGTGGAACAGTGACATTTAAAACCAAAGAAAACACAGGTGGAGGCCCTTGACCCTGCATGATGGTAACAAACTAGACTATTGCTCTATGTATTTTATAAATACTGTTATACAGTGGAAAGCACTTATATGGATCAAAAAGCTTGGGACAGAATCATTCCTATAATTCTATTTTTTTTTACTTTACACTCATCTGCTTCCAGCTGGCTACCTCAGGATGGTGTGGCATGCACATTGAAATCATGAGGGGAAAAAGAAAGTCATTTTCTCTCAATGTAAAACGTAGTCGCCTTGAAGCTTAAAACAAACTGCCAAAAATGAGCCAACGAGATGCAGCAGCGAAACTTGATGTTCCTCAGGCTACCTTGTGTAGTCAACTCAAACAACGAGAAACAGTCAGCTGCTAGTGATGGAGACAGAAAACGAATATGCACGGGGAAAGCACCTGTGGTTGAAACTGCCCTCGTCAGGTGGATTGATAATGCCTGGTGTAATGCGTACCCCAGTAAATAGCAAAGCTGTACGTTTCATTACTTTATCTTCATGTATTAAATATACAAATGTCAATTAGATAGTAATATGCATGAGAAAAAGAAAAAGAAAAAAAAAAAAAGTTATCATCCGCTTATAGTGATTAATTTGACCCCGACAGACGTGATCACTATAAGAGGTTTCCACTGTATTTGGACTGATTGGCATATCCTATATCTCTATACACAAGGCATATACACTTTATACTAATGCAGGCAGGGTTCATAGTATCCCATAATGTAGGTTATGTGAACTGGAAAAGAAAAGCGGGGGAGATTTGAGAGCCCAGACGGCAGCACAATATGTTCTGGTGGAGGCAGCCAGATAGTTCATCCTTTTGTGGACTGAGATATCGCCATGTCTCTCTGGCTGTTGATGATGTAATCTAAAACTGAATTGAGAAATCCTACTGTGCAGATGGAAATAGCACACATCGACAGTAAGGACTGCGCTGTTTTTTGAGAAGTGTATTACAGTAAGTACAACCCATCTGGCTCTTTTGCTGTTCCACACATATACCCATACACCCCTCGGTTAGAGGGAGATATCGGGCAGGTAGAGGCCAAATCATCAGCATGTTAGCTTCTCTTTTTTCTTCTCTTTTTTTAAAAAAAACCTTTTATGTTACTCAGGAAATAAGACATCACTTTCAATTGTAGTGAACGTGACTGATAGCAAATAGGAGGTGAAACACCTGCACCAGTTTCGATTTCTTGATCAGAAAGTTAAGACCAAAAAGCCATCCAGGAGCTTATGAAACAATATTGTCATGAAATGTTATTTCTGCCTTATATGAAAGTTTTTTAGTAAACAGCTCCTCTGTTTGTCAACCCAATAATTAGATTTTTTACATATTACTTTTAAGGAGTGATATATTTCTTTACAAACTAAATAATCCTTCACATAATTTGGTTTTCTGACCTTCCTCTGATACATCGGACCATTCAGGATTGGGAAACTCATATTGGCCCATCCTGATCCTCTTCTTCATTCCAGGAGAGATGGCTAGACCATGGTTAGAATAAAAAGGAGGGTACCCACACAACCTGTTGAACGTTTAAAAAGGCAGTATTAGTTAGAGCACCCAATAAATAATCGTATGTGATGATGGGTTCAGAGATATTGCAAATTAAAAAGTGACTTACAGGATATACATAATGACACCCAATGACCACATGTCACATGACTTGTCATATTTCTCTGGGCCCAGAACCTCTGGAGCTGCAGACAGAAAGGAAGGAGTAAAAGGAGGAGCAAGGCATAGAAGGGTAGAGAAATGTGTTATATATTATTTTTTTAACGGCTTATTAATAAGCAACAAGTGTAGAGAATATGAGAGTGCACACAGAAACAGATGCTTACCAACATAGTAGGGTGTGTAGCAGGGAGTAGCTAAAGAGTTGTGTGAAGTGGTCTCCTTGGCAAAGCCAAAGTCTGTGAGTTTGAGCAGAGCACTGGTCCTCTTCGAGGAATACAGTAAATTCTCTGGCTGCAGGGAGGATTCGGGAAGCCATCCAGGAAAAAAAAAAAGAATATGACGTCAGTTACTTTCATGGAAGTCATCCTTTAAACCCCCCTCTCAGATTGCATTAATTTCTGAATAAAGAGCAAAGAAATGTCGTATTAATCTATGTGAAAACACAAAGTTAGGACACAAACCTTGACGTCTCTGTGTGCAATGTTAATTGCATGCAGGAACTGGATGGCCTCTCCTATGCTCTTCATGATGTCAGATGCCTCTAAAGTAAAAGAGTAAACAGAACTTTTAACAGAAGTGACTTGAGTGTTGTATATACTGTGCCAGGAGCAGCAAATGTAAAAGTCACCACTAGGGGTTGCATGTTGTGGATCTTAAAAGTGATATTTATATTTAGCAGGTGTCAGTGTGTGTCAATGGTATATATGTGTGTGGATATAGCGGTATATCTGAACCAGCGTGCCATGTAATCATGTAACAAAATACAGCAGTATTGTAAGAAATGCTGTGATTGCTTGAAGTCAAAATAAAGCTTATTACCTCTCTCCGTGAAGGCCTGGTCTCCTCTGTCCTGGATTCGACTAAAAAGCTCACCACCGTCCATGCTGGAAAAAAAAAAAAAAAATTTAAACCAGAATCTGGCTTTTGTAAGTACATAAACCGCTGATGTACTCATTCCTAACCTCCACCGTAGTTCTTTTCTCCGTCTGGTGTGATTTCGAACATTCAATGCACATGAAACATAAAAGTTTAACAGGCCTAAACACGCCAATCATGGATCAACAACAGCCAACAAGCATTTGCATTGACATGTTGTTGAATCATGGACTACATGAGGTGCCATCTTGTGTGTTTGCTCTACAGACACTGGGTCAGCCAGACACAGTCATTTTGGGGGTGTGTGTGTGTGTGGGGTGGGGGGGTTGCATTGACGGGAAAGGAGACAGAGAGGAAATTGACCTCAGCAGCCTTATTTCTGGGTAGTGAACTAAAATTAGCAGAGAAAAGTATAAATATTCCTACATTGTAATCACCGGAACAACAAACAAAATTTAAGACCAAATAAAGTATTAAGTCAAAATAACTGCATGACATGATGTAAGATCTAGCCTAATTTTGCCCCGGCTGTATGAAAACATAGCCAGCTGTTTCAAAGCAAAGAGGATGCAGAAGTTTTTTTTTTCTCTCTGAATGGTTTGCTGGTAGAGGTGGTCTGTGGTCTCTTGGTTGACCAAAGCAAGTGATAGCTGTGTGAAACCAGCTGAATGACTGGTTCCCACCTTTTGCACACAAACATAACTAGGTGTCAGACCAAATCAGCAATCTGCTCGCCATTTAAAACTCTACACAGGAGACACAAAATAAGCCTTTACTGTTTCAATCACACCTATTTTAATGGTTTTTCCTGAGGATTTATACAATTATTTGTGAGGCTACAAAAGCATAGAAAGTACGCTGATATAGCCCAGTACAGTTCCGTTTGTATTTTGATGACAAGTGATAAGTCATGATATTCAGTTTTTCCAACAGCACAGAAAATTAGATGTGTGATGAAACTTTCAGAACTTGTCTCATATGTTGGTTTTGTGTGCGTGTGTAGAGACATATCAGTGGTAGTTAATGTCAGTGTGTTTTGGAAATGAGAGAACAGGGAGAGCACAAAAGCACAAAATACTTTCCAGAGCTGTATAGCCATTTTGTAAGAACCTGATGTCCTCCTGATTGGCTTGTGCTCAGTTACTTCATGGAAAACAGACATAAGATTTTGACTCAAAGTGTGACTCCAAAACATCACTTAAAAGGTATAACAAGTAGGATTTCCCTAAAAAA
>NTHP01000435.1:419554-454800 GCA_003416845.1 Oplegnathus fasciatus | reverse complement strand
AAAAAAAAAAAAACAACATTGTATACACTCATACAAAAATAACCCTCTCAATCATCACTTACGACCCACTAGAAGTGTGTGGTGGTATCTGTATCTGCACAGACCCTGCCCTCTCTGCCTGTTTTCTTATTTTGTTGTGTTCGGGACGGTGTCAACCTTTGGGCAGTGGTGTGTAGCCCCCGAGCCAATAACAGCGCGCAGGGTGTGAGGACGGGACTCTATAAAAACGTAGCGACCAGTTGCCAGATTGTAAGCATGTGGCACCACCAGAAGCGTGTGTGCTGTGAGCCGGGGAGGAGGGGCCAACATTGAATGTTGCATTTACAAACAGCAACCGACAAATCCTACTTGTTATACCTTTAAAAAAGTTTAACGAAAGTACACTTGTACTACTCTGGTGTACTGGACGGTTCACATCTAATGATTTATGATTCATTTAGCACTAGTTAGTCTAAATTATTGTTTTGATAAGAAAATTCCTTTAAAAAAACATTTCAGAGAAAATGCATTCATATCTATATATTATCAAAGGACTTGAAATATTGACATGTTATAGCTTGTAGCCATATTACTCAGCTCAATCATATATATTTTACTGTACTGTAATGGCTCTGCAAATTTCAGTGTTCTAAGGGGGAAAAAGGAAATAAAGCTGGGTATTTGCACTGGACCCTCAGTAATTGGTCGGCAGCACAGCGATCTTCTTGAAAGTGCTGAGCCAGGAGGTCTTAAACCTGCAAAAGTGCACCATGGTCTGGCAAGGTTCTTGCTAGTTAATTTTTTAACTTTGACCAAAAACTACACAAGTTACATTGTTATAATGTTGTGTTTAAGATATTTAAGCCTACTGTATGAAACAATGTTACAAGCACACACATTTATATAATAGTTAGATTTCATAGATCACTGAAAACAGCATGACCCATTGCTATAATACCAGGATTATTACTCAGTATTCTCTGATCCACTAAAAGACTAGCATTTGTAAACAACACAGGTATTTACTCAGGTAGCACAGAAACATCCAAGACGAAGAGTTACAGAAACAGTTATCAGTGTAAGCAAATACTATCAAATACAAAGCTTATGGTTGTTAACCTGGATTCAATTGAGTATGAGAAAATCCTACTCAAGGTACTAGATGATAAGTTTCATTTAATCTTTTTTTCTCAGTATGACTGTGAGTTTCAGGTCCAAATCACCAATGCCAATTTTGTGTACGCGTGTGACTAAATGTGCATGACAGCACAGACCGATTCTTCAGACATGCATGTGTTAAAAGGAGAGCAGGACCTGCAGACTTACAGCCGCGGGACGGCCCTGCTAACCACAGCACACTTCCAACTTCTCAAATCAATCTTTCACATGTTGCATACTGAGTAACGGACAGTATCTCAATCAATCCGTATTTTGATATTAAAATAATCGCAATGTAAGAAACCTGTGAAATACCTCAGTTCTGCAAACGTTTTTCACACTGGCCTGACGGTTTTTCTTATGCGGTCAAAGATAGAGATGAACTTGCGGTCTCGACCCAACCCTATCATTCTGTGTTTCCGAAAATGTCTTAAGGTGAAGTGTGATTTCTCAGCAGAATAGATACTTAATGAATTTGATGAGAATGAGGAGCACTAAGAGTGCACATCTTACACCATCACAGCAGAAACACTGTAACACCCATACACATTTTCAATGCACATCGTTTCACATCTCGTGTACAGTGTGGAGACACCTCGCCAGCAGGAAGGACAAGATGTGCTCGCTGGAGATATCATAACCGGTTTCGAAATAAAAAAAAACAGCTGACTGGGGTTTTTTCTAAACGATTGACTGATAAACCAGACGATGGCAGCTTGTGGATTCTTTAATGTGTTACAGAGTCATCACCATAACTACCTTTCATATGTAATGTTAGCTGAGGTTTAATAACTAGGTATAAACAGTATGTCTTTAAGACCAGGTCATCAAGTTATCATTAGTCAGATGAGCACTGTGGTTTGCTGCTTCTGAAATTAAAAAGGGAATTCACCACCATGTTCAAACTGAAGTGTAGTGAGGAATCTAATACAAAGAGTAGAGTTTGCATTGACTTCGCCTGCAGTGTTTAAGGAAGTGGGCAATCTAAACATGTTACAATATAATGTAATAGAATTTCAACAGCACCAAACAGCCTCCAAAATAACAGAGTTGAGTCAACAAATTGAATATGATAAACTTCATATTGGTAGGACTTATTGCTGGATTGTTGGATTGGGTTTTACAGACTATCCTTAAAGGATAAGGCTGGCGATTTTCTACAATTCCGTTGGTCATAACCATTCTAATTAAATACAGAATATTGCTAATGGAGTTTACAGCCACCACCAAAGCTGAGAATTTGAGTAGCATATTAGAAGATTGGTCAGAGGGCAGATCATCAGCTGACTTCTCATACTCCCTGAATTTCCTAAATTATCAAGGTGAGTTGACATAGTGACATTATGACCCTTTATGCAACATGTAAGAATACTTAAACAGCAGAATATAGGTCATCAGACTGACTCAATTTCTGCAGTGTCAGAAGGAAAGCAGACTGAATAGCTAGATCTCCAAGTTGCTCTGTGGTATAGTGTGATATTCTAGGAAATCTTTTAGTTTCATCAGAAGAACTACTTTTCTTTATAGGCAATTAATGCTGAGCACGTTTTCTCAGGGAAATTACTCATCAGCGACAGCTTTTTTGCATGTGAGAGTGTAGGAAGACAAGTCCACTACCTCTGCTCTACTAAGGTAACCACAGACCTAATGAGTGCACGTGTGAAAAGCTGATGGAGGTTTGGTGGTTTAAAAAAGTGCTGCAAAATGGAAATACAAAGGCGAGGAGAAGACACTTTGCACATTTAGGAGAAATGGGTCATTTTCTGCTAAGGTCATACACAAGACAGTGAGGGGAGGAGAGGAGAGGAGGTGGGAGGGCAACATGAGGCTTTAACTCTCATGTAAGAGGTAATTTACAACAATTAACCTGGCTGAAATGTGCTTAGAAAGATTGAAAGGCAAGATACTCATCACTTCACCTTTACCCAGGTTAACCAAAGCTTTCTTGTACCTGCTTTCCCAAGGCTGGGAACTGCAGACTACAATAATACATGAAAATTCAACCAATACCCAGAATATCTGATTGAATGTACAGTTTTTCCAAACAAGCCAAACTGTACTGAATGAAATATTTAAATCAAAATAATGTCTGTAGTTCTACCTTTTGGAACAAAATGGTCCATTTTAACTCATATAGACTAATCCGATTTGAAAGTGGAAGTAAACAAGCTGCCGTTACTGCGGTGGCATCTCACTTGTAAACCAACACAGTAACACCACAGTTTCACCAGTTCTGCACAGCTTTTGCCAAGAAATATGTCCAGGAAATCCTGTAAGGCTCTTTACATGTCGAAAATATAGTAATTGAAGTGTCATTTAACCAAATTTTGTCCACTTTAAATAGATGAATTGGCACCTTTCTCGTGCAAGTCATCACAACCACACTGACCACACTGGGTTGTGCGGTTATCAGATGCTCCAACAGTAAACTTCAACTTTGGAAAAAACAAAACGGAACCAAAATCCACAAGCCTCTGCTCTATTAAATCAATTTCACTTTAATTAATCTCCATCAAATCCTCACATTTGCATTTTGAGCAGCTGCCAACAAAAGACTGACCAGGGATAGACCGCTTAAGACCATTGTGCCTGCAGTGTGCTGTTGATATCTTGGTAGCTGGGCAGGTGCACTCTGCATATGTTTCCTGGCCCAAATTCCACCTTTACAATTTCATGTGTATTAGATTTTTATTAAATGATATATTCCACCTAATTACAATGTCAGAAATCCCAGATCGCAAGTTTGGTGATTTTTAATCAAACTAGCAAGTAATGCCGGCTAGGGTTACAACTTAGACCTTTCACATTCAGACTGTGGAAAGTGGACAAAAGCAGTACGTTAATGGTTTTTATTTTTCCAAAGCCTACGTCACAAACAGTTTCTCACTACTGTTTAGAGACTGAACTTCCACATTTACACAGGGTATCTATCTGTCAGAGGGAGCGTGGCCAACTGTGACCAACCCAAGCATATTTGCTTTCACTTTTCAACAATGCACTCGAAAACCAACAACTTGCTTGTACAGTTTGACAGGTGGATAATGAACTGCATTCATTTATGATCATTTTATTCACCACTACACAAGGATAGGTGTGTGTGTGTGTGTGTGTGTGTGTGTGTGTGTGTGTGTACTCACCACTCCATGACAATAAGCAGACACTTCCTGCCCTGATAGAGGTTCTCATAGACATCAATGATGCGCACAATGTTGGCACAAGGTGACGCCCTCCAGTGGAGCTCCACTTCCCTGCGGGCCTTGGCACAATCCTGCAGCATCTGGACAGAAGGACAGAGAGAGGGAGGGTGAAGCTGATTAATATGAAATATAAACAAAACCATTCAATTATAAAACATACTATGAGTTACCATTACTGTTTAATTGTTCATTTCCATAACATAATAATTAATGGGAAATGTGACAGAAATGGACCCCAGGTAATCATCTGTCTCATGGTGGGATTAATCAGGTGTGATCTAAAATTCTGTGTTGTACTAGGTGACACGAAACCAATTACAGACACTACTAATTCACATCAATAGTGAATATGAAAGACAGAAGTGCAGTGCTGCCATCAGCTGGCAGACTGCTGAAAAGATGTAGAGTTTTTCCACAGTCCAGTCTTGTGTGAATGTAGCACCCTCTGTGTGTCACTAGGTCAGTGCACTATTCAACAAAAGCACCTGCAACTCAAATAATTTTGTGTCGTAATACATTTATTGATCTATTCATTGCTGCTACATTATTTAATCACAGACAGTAAAATGTTACTCTTACTCGCCACCCTACACCAGGAAGTCAAACTAGAGGGTCAGTTGCAGAGAAATGTTTCTGAAACACTTAAAAATTCAGTACGCTGCTCAAGGACACTCGGGAGGCCTGGCCTTATGGTACGTGGCATGACTCAGGCCTTATGGCCAGGTGTAATTAAATTCAGTATTGCACTGCTTGTAACACTGAATTTAAACAAGCAATTTTGTGTGGGTGTATTGTTTTTTCCCCACTGGAACCCAGTGTTATTATGTTCATCGACATGGTGGAGAGCATAACCCATATTTGTTGTCCTTTGTCTTTTTGTTTTGTTTTGGTATCTTTTTTGGTGAAGAACTTTGAGCTGCACTTTTTGTTAGAATGCTGCCTAAAAAAGGTGATCTAACGAGCTTTTTCCTTTTTATTTCATGAGACAACACAGAACAAGCAAACATTTCATGCCATATACTGCCCATAACTAAAGAAATCCTATGCACAAAACCAGCCGTTAATGTTTGATGGTTAAAAAATAACAATGTCTCAACAGGATCTGTGGTGCCCCACCATATCAATATAAGTAGTCTGAGTCACAAACCATTACAACAAGCCTTCATTTATAGAAATATAACAGCCTACACAACTTTTTTGAAAATGCACCTAACAAAACTTGGAATTCCCAATAATGCTCATGTAAGTGAAAGTAGTCAGTAAGTTACTAAGTATGAGTTTTTAAAACTGGTATGGGTACCCATGTTTACTAAGCAGAAGAACTTACTCTGGACATGGTCGTGTGTTATGACCTTGCGAGCTCTAAATAACATAGCAAATGCCATGGAGATAGTCACAGAAAACTAGCCGACTCCTTTACAGTAGTAGAAAGAGTTGCTCTGTTAAATATAGGCCTGAATTTCTGAACTATGAGCTCCACCCTGTCTCAAAGAATTAATATAAGATAATCATCTTACAAGTCCACCAAACAGAAGACAGTGTTGATTACACAGCTACAAAAATTAATTTTGTATGCAGTTTTCCATATTTTCTGTGACTACTATCGTCCTTATTTTTTGGTGCTCTTTACTTGGCCAGCAGAAAGCAGAGGCCACATTTTATAGTTTTGCTTTCCTAAAGAAGATGTCAAAACACAAACAATTCAATAATTTTGATACAATGTATAAAGAAACGGACTCATAGTAGATTTTTACAACTTTTCTGCAGTACAGATGCTCAAAGTGTAAGTTGTGAAGCAGTAACAATTTATTGTTAAATAAGCCCCAGTGTTTGTTTACAGATTCTATTATAGACAATACAATACCACAAGTAAAACCCTAAAATATCCTTGTCAGTCAATGGAAAGAATTCGGCCTTCAGTGGCTTTGACAATGAGCCATCGTCTGTCCATCTTGTTGTGTATTACATTCCAACCCTGCCCACGGTCACAACACAACAGTGGACTTCGTTCCAGCGGGCAACGAGAGCTGGGAGAGCCAGGGTATCCAGTCGGCTGTCTGGCCTGGCACACAAGACAGTCAGTACGTTTACACGCACATAAGAAACCAGGTTATTCAAAATAAACTGGTTACACAGGAAATCAGCCAATGAGTTTACATATACTGTTGTAACCTGATTACTGTGGAGCTGCAGGTCAGTAACATTAGCTTTCTCCCCTACCTCCAACCTTATTTTTGGAAGCATTACTTCATTATTATAACTGTGTTAGTGATAAAACACTGCGTTCTGATTTTATTTGCTCTGTGTGTGTGCCGGAGGGCTGATGGCACAGTGAGAGGACAGGCAAAGCTGTGTCTGAAAATTAGTAGTCAAATGTTAAATGGTGAAACATGACTTATTTAGACCTCTAGAGGCTTCTTGTGTCATTTTTAGTTGGACTTCGGGTACAATTATTTTGAACACAAGGATGTATTGCTGGTGATGTAATGATCTCTCCTTTCATCCGGTCGCTCTGCTGTCACAGCGATACTGTCATGCACATGCATACATGGAAAAGTCTGATTAGAAACCTGCATATACATGGCAGAGAAATCAGCTTTCTGCAGGAGTAATCTCACTGGGGATATTGGGTTTTCCTAATCCCCTACCCTGATTACAGAAACCGTGTTTTTCACAACATGATATTTAGGAAAGCAGGCGACTGCAGAAAGCCGACTAACCTGGGTTGTGCACGTAAATGCACTGACTGTTCTGGGCTAGAATCTTCCACCCGGCTCTAGTCATTTGTCAGATCATGTTCTTTTACTCCACCCAGTTCAACAAGGACACACTTCAACCTACGAAGTGCCTGAACTCAAACCCACCTTAGCTGAAACCAGAAAGTCAAACCATGCTCTACAAGCCCATTTTTCTGTTCTCATTTGTGTGTTCATGCACTTGTTTCAATATAAAACAAGCCAATAAGGCTGTTCTGCTTTCTACATTTGTTTAAATTCAACTGAAACATAAATTAAATGAGTGAAATGGTTGTGTCTGTTAAAATCTGTACAAGTTATTTAAAAACCTTTTAAGAAATGGTTTAAGGTTATCACCACTTCACCACTGCTTGGTTCTAAACAGACAGGCTACATAGGGATACATTTGTGCCATCATTGCTTTTCAAGTCATATTGGTTATCATGTGTGAGGACAACAAAGTCTAACTTGTCCATCAGAATACTTAACACCTTAGAAAGCATACTGGCTAGGGCTATAGACCTACTGATCACTACAATTGGTTTTTACCAGTTTTATCTTTTATAGGAGAACACTGGACAACAAAACTAACAACACACAAGATAACAGAATCTGATACAATGCCATGATCTAAAAAAAACAAAACAGTAAAACAAGACAAGAAAAGGAACATGTTTTTGACCAGCATTTTGTACATCTTCAGTAATAACATGATGAGTTGCACATACCTTAATGTCATCTAGCTTTGTTATAGCTTCAGACATTTCAGCAGACCTTGTTATGTCCTCAGTGAAGCCAGAAGGATTAACAGAAGTCTATTAAATAAACAACTTTTTTAGACTATTGAAGCTTGTGCCATAAACTAACTTTATTTTCACCACATTAATATTAGATGGCAAGGTTGTTGTTTTTTTTTTACTGTTATTCTGACCTAAATCCAAAGTTTCATTACAATTATTCCTTTTCAAGGCAAGTGAATCAGATTTCACAGTACTCTCAATTTCTTTTAATGAAGTAGCGAGAATATTTAAGTGTGGCATTGGATTTTTTAAAGTTCAAAGAACCATGCCTCAATTTTCCAGGCTCAGACCACAGCACAAGGCCTCTGTCAGAGCAGCGTGGAGTTCATGCACAGGTCAATTCCAAGTTTATTTTCATACGCTTTGTTTTTACATTTATAAAAGGGCTACTAAAGGGTGAGTTCATTGTTTGTCTGTGTCACTCCTGCATACTAGGTTTTGAATACTTTATCGGTTTGACTACATATGGTTTAAAGAGTTCACTGCATGCAGCTCTCTGATTGTGTAGCCGACTTTCTTGCTGTGCTGCAGTATGTTGAAGTGTTGCACAAGCTGGTGGTTTTTTATTGGAAAAAGCTACCAAATTCATATTGTCCTTTTGACATCATCCATGTTTGTGTTCCCGGTTTGGTATTCTGACAACATAGCTTGTGAAAATGAAGTCTGCAACACTAGAAAGTAAAATGCTTTATTTGCCCTCTGGATGTGACCTTGTGTCTCTGTTTATTAAGATGCCGGTAAGGGAAGGCAATGACTAACTGCAACAAACAAAAATGTCACTTCTGATTCGGACTGATTTGAAGTAAACAACCTAAGAAAGAGAAAAAAAAATAGGACAGGAAATGACCAAAAAAGGAAAGAAACTACCCAAGAAAGATAAGACAGGTGGAGAGACAGGAAAGACAAGATATCATAGATAAGAGATGACATGTAGCTTTTTACTTTTATACTTCTAATCTGCTGTTTTACTTAATATTTATGTAATGAATAAGGTTTGTATTTATGTACTGGCATCTTACAAAATACATGAATTGTGCAGGTGAGAAGGAAGGGTTTGAGGGCTGAGACACTGACCAATACAAAGCAACCGTCTTTGTTACCAGGAAGACTTGGTATGGTGTAGGCGTGTATTACTCTCTGCTTTATCTCAACAGTGAACACACAGCACAGTTCAATCACCTTTTGGCACTGAACAAACAAGGGTGGGTCTTATTTTCTGCGTCACAGCAGAGTGAAAAAAACGCCCAAACAGACACATGAACCTATGGACACAAACACAGCAGGTATAGGACGGAATTGATGAGCTGTGATCCTTCACCCTATCTGGGTATGACTGGCTCATTATCGGTTGCTGGCTTACGCCGGGGACACACAGAAGGCCGACAGGCCACGAAGCGCTGCGATAAGATTGGCGAGCAGCAGCCTGGCTGTTCACACCAGAAGCGCATCTCTCTGCGCCACTCAAGCGATTCTGCCCCTCTGCTCTTTTGTAATCACATGGAGGTGATCTTTAAGTAATAACCTTGTGAATTTAGAACATAAAGCCTTTCATGTGTTCCTGGATAACACTGTACATGTATATCCATTTCTGGAGTGCCTATAGTAATGAGTTTTTATCGTGGTAAATGAATGGCCACAGTATGGACGAAGTGTTTGTTCCCAGTGCTGTGTAGTAAAGTCTGTAGCTTCAATGATATACAATTGACATATTACAACCATAATAACATGTTGGTTGTTTATTCAGTTTATCAGTGTGTTTTCTGGTCAGACTCACTCGCAGCGAGCAGAGAAAATAGAACAGATGCCAAAACCATCACTGCAAATTGCGAGCCGACCGCAGTGCTCCCCGTGTGAAAAGCCCAATTGGTTAACATGGGCGCCGAAAGGAAGCGGGCAGTGCTTCGGGGCACTTCGCAGCGCTTCCGCCACGGTGTGTCCCCGGCGTTAGGGGGTTGTTTTGTGATGGTTATGGAATGATTTGATCAATTTTTAGGATTGATGCTGATCTTTAATTCAATATCATTAGAACGTGTCAACTTGATACAGAGTATTGATTAGATTCTGTTCTCAAACATTTTTACAGAAAACTCTTGAATGGGACCCTATAAAAGCAGCTGCTTATGCACCTCATCATTTTGAAAGTAACAGGCCATTTTACTGGGAGCAATGACACATTACCATTGTCTTTCTTAACCTCAAATTTTGGTGACAAAGCAGTTCAATTAATCAAACAATAGTGTAGACATTTTCACTTCTCTTTCAGGAATTAGGGTAAAAATTACAGTATACAACATGCAGTTGTTCTTGTCTCTATACCATCTAGCCTTAGAACAGTAACACAGTCACAAACGTGTTTCAGCTCAACTTGTTTTAAAGTCAAAACTACAGATGTCATGCAAAGCTATGCAAATAGCTCCTAAAAATCTGACTGCAGCACTTTGTCTGACATTGTGGATATACAAAACTCTGGCGCATCCAAAAAATGACTCTCCAAAGCCCTGTTTTAATTCTAAAATCTTTTCTCAGTTCAAAGTTCTGTTATCTCCTCCACCTCATAGCTTGCTATCACAGACTCGGCATTTGCTAAGCACTAGTAGCCCAAAGATACTGCCTGTCTGACAGCATCTGGAATCCGAACAAAGTCAACAGCACCACATCGGGTTCATGTGGGGGTAGGTAGCCAGATAAACTCCCTTAAATATCTGTGTGTGTGGGAGGATAGGTAGCGATGACAGATCAGGTAGCAAAAATACTGTTCCAATGTTTTATTGCACATTGTTTTGTTTTTTTTAAATCGAGAATTCAACACACTAACAATAAGTGTAGTCTGATCTGAATTGGCTTCCAATCAATCAATGCATGGCTACTGCTTCCTAATCATTGATAACTAATAACCTTGTGGTCTTTGCACCAACTGCAATGCTGCCTAAGTAACTAATACTTTTAATTTGCTCAGTTATGCAGGGGGCAGTTTATGTTTTGAGACTGACACCCTCATGTCTAGCTGTCAGTGCTCTGATGTCCAACTGTCAAAGAAGAACTAAAATATAGATATATGCGGATGCATGTACTGGAAACAAGAATCATGTGTCGAAACTAATAATAGCACATCTAAATATAGCAGACTTCCCTCCACAAACAAAGACTTCACACAGTCTTCTTAACACATGCGCAACCGTATATGCACGCGAGAACACACCCCCGTCACCTCTCTGCTGGTGCTTGTGTGACTGCATGGCCCCCCATCTGCTGTTGGCCCTTTGAGGCTAAACAGTGAAGCTTGCAGAGAAGGAGGGAGATGAGGGGGGCAGATGGGCACACAATACACTTCCTCTAGCCAACACAAAAGCTCCCGAGGCTGGGGCAGGACAGTGGGAGGCGGGAGGTGGGATGAGGGTAAGCTGAAGGAGCACCCATCCTCCACCTGCCACTCAGACCCAGAATAAGTCCAGAGTTGATTTAGTAAAACCTGAAAAAAAAATATCACACTGTGGGTGATAGGGCAGTGAAATTCTGTAGAGGAGAGAGATTATGGAGGGGTGACCGGTTAAGCTTGCCTCAATCAGAAAAGCCTCTTAACCTGACAAAAAGGGTTAAACAACAATCTACCAGAAGAGGTGTCTCTGTATTCGTGTCAATACTACATGATCTGATTAAAGACATCTGGTAGGCCTCACAAGACCACCATATATATGTGTGTGTGTGTGTGCATACTTGTATTATGATGTTGCATGTATGTAGTGCACATAAACAACTGTACTGCAACTTCTGTATGGTTTCATTACTGACATTTCAAGTGAATTTTAGAGGACACAAGAATGCATATTAAGACAATGCAAAGAGACAAATTCATCATGGGCGGTGCAAATTATGTGTCTTGATGTTGTCTCAACCTGAGCAAAAGATCTGTGCTAAGTATGATTCCACGTCATGAGCATACAGAGATAAGAGGAAAATGTACCAAGAAATAACAGAAAGAACTGGAGTTCCTGGTGAGTTCTGAGATCAGTCACTCTTTGCTGACACATCACACACACACACACACACACACACACGTTAGCTTCAGCTAATGTCTGTACAGCCAGCACAACAGGCTGTCTGAGATGAATAAACACGGAGCGCAAAAACACTGTCAACTGTTCCACTAACGTAAGCTTCATTTCACATTCAGTTTGAACACAACTTTGAAAAACAAAACATAGTCTAAATCAATGTTCCGTGCTTTGAAGACATCACCCGTCAGAATAAAGCTCTGTCCAAGTTCTGTCAGTAATGGTGGGATCCTCGCTCTCCAGACAGATGGCTAGTTTGCAGGTGAGTATCTGTAGCCAGAAGTTGTCCCGGTACGCAACACACATTCATAAAAAAAATGGAGTGGCTGACAAGGGGGAGGAAGTGAAAAAGTACGATATCTGTACGACACACAGAAACAGCTGTCTCACTTCCTGGCACAGGCTGGAAGACTTGCATGGATACAAAGAAGGAGATGGAGTATAGTCTTTTAAGAGGAACAGCAGGGTGGTGAGAGACAAAGACAGATAGAGATAATGAACAGATCAGTCTTGCTAAAGAAGTGAACTAGAGACTGAAGGCATTTGGCATATTTTTGACAGCCTCTACTACCTCTATCCATCCCTTTGAGCTGGCTTCACTAACTCCTCCCTTCTGACACCTTGTGATTCATGGTGTGAATCCCCCACTGCATCTGATGCAACAGATGATACTTGTGGCTTGACTATATAAACGCAAACAGTCTGGTGTGTTATCAGCTGCTTTCAAAATGACAGTGGGTTCATACTGTGAGTTGGTGATTTGGCCTTTTAATTAATCGTGTGTGTGTGTGTGTACACGTGCGAATATACAGAGTATGTTTTCAGACAGACGAGGGAAACTAGGGAACTAAACTAACTAGAAACAAACTCAGTAAACGCAATACAGAACAGTTGCCAGGCAACCAGGAAAGACTTCAGGAAGTTACTGGTCCCTGCCAAGACATAGTCTGGCACATAAACCCCCATAAAACTACAACGTTCATTTCTGCACTTCAGTTTTCAAACTGATTAAACAAACAAGATATAACATGTTAATTAGTGACCTTTAGAGGTATTGAAAGACATATCTTGATGCCTTTTAACAAGGTAGCTGTTTCCCCGTGTCCAGTCATCATGCTAAGCTAACCAGCTGCACATTTACCATACAGATATTGATCTTCTCATCTAACTCAGTAAGAAAGCAAATAAGTTTATTTCCCAAAATGTCGAACTATTCCTTTAATGTAAAATGTGTTCCATTGTCTTTTCCACCATGTTAGAAAACAGCCAATTAAATCAATTAGGTGAGCGACACAAATTGAATCAATGACAATTTTAACAATTAATTTGTTTATTAAAATTTGGATTTATGGAGGTAAAAATACCAAAATTACAGCTTCTGGAAAGTGAGGACTTGTTAGCTTTTCTAAGCACTAACCACCAAATTTGGCTTCAAATTAGTATATTCATGCAGTGTTCTGGATAATATTCATACAAGAACAACGAAGAACGTAGCAAGTTGAATGAATGAACTCTGGAATTGAGAAAAACATTCACTTCCCTTAACCGTTAACACCATTCAGCACTATTCAACCACTTTGCTTCCTTATTAGGAACTGATCATGAGACCCAAGCACAAAAAAAAATACACACACCCACACACACAAAAGTTATAAGAATAAGTCCAGCATATACAAAATTATTAAAAGAAGGTTACTTCTCTTTAGAGGCCATTAAGGAAGTATTCACAACCATTCATAAATAAGTGCTGTTTCAGTATGAGAGAGTGCCACATCAGCTTGGAAATTACTGTGTATCATACAGATACAGTTGGCTAGCTAGTTATGTGTCCATCTATCACAACCACAATACCACATCCTCCCAAATACACTACACCCAACAGAAAGGGACGCAACCGAGAAATATAAGGTCGATGTGGGGGTGTGTGGCTACTGCACCCGATCACAGATGATATAAATTGCAATCCAGTAAATCATATTATGTCAAAGGAGATTACAACACCAAGATAAATGTTCACCAAAGGGGCTTTTACGTCAGCTAATCTGTTTGTTTGTAACAAATGTCACACAAATATTTTCACAAATATATGAAGGGAGAAACAAGATCTTGTGGCATTAAGTGATCTGTCACAGTTTTGCCATAACAATGTCAAACAATACAGACTTAAACACCACAGGCTGTAATACAGATCCCTTCACTGACTTATACTATATATACACACAGTATGTACCAGCCATAAACACTGCAACTATTGGACGAAGACAAAAAAGGAAGAAAGAAAACAACACGTCTCTTAAATAGTCAATAAACAGGCATGTTTGTCTCAGCCCCTCAGTTTGTGTGGCTGTAACTACTGGCCAAAAAACAAATTAACAGTCCACTCACTAAAGATAAGGTACACATTCCTCTATGAACACATACAGAAATATATAGTTGTGTAACACCTAGCCAATCAATGTGGCTCTCCTAGCCCAAACAGTGGAGAGATGGAGTGAGAGTCTTTTATTACTCAGATGTGATTTTCTTACTTAACTTCACACTACGTTCAAGTTGCAGGTCCAGTTGACCTCTGTGCCAATTTGTAAAATCACATTTTGTAGTTTGTGCCTGAAATATAAAATATGAACTTAAAGACTTTTTGCCCCACTCAGGATTGGATATCTGTGGCAATGGACATGCTAACCCATACTAACATGCAATCCAAAAAATAATGTAAAATGTTAAACGTTCTAGGGCTGCAAAGAACAATTATTTCCATAACTGATTAATCTACTAATTATTTTCTTGATTAATCGTTTTCTGAAAAATAAAATACCAGAAAATAGCGAAAAATGGCAATTATAATTTCCCACAAAAGTCAACAGTCCAAAACCCAAAGGCATTCAATTTAATATCATACATACCAAAGAAAAGCATCAAATCCTCACATTTGAGAAGCTGGCCCCAGCAAAATTTTGGTGTTTTTGCTTAAAAAACGACTTAAACAATTAATCAATTATCAAAGTAGTTGCCGATTAATTTTCTAACAATCAACTAATCGATTAATCGACTAACTGTTGCAGCCCTAAAATGTTCATCTTAGTTTTGGTATTTTTGCTTAACAGTTTTTTATTATCTATTAGCCTAACTGTGGAGCACACTGGGCTCTATTTTGCATGAAATAGCTATGACACTTAAAAGTTTCAACTGCGTTGTACTGTGTTATACTAGTATTACCAACTTCTTCATGACCTACTAATTTGCAACCCATCTCCACAATGCAAACAGGTGTGGAGATGTACCCTATCGGTACCTTTTTGTGCATGGAAATAATGAAGTGTCAAAGTATTCCGCTTCAGAGTCAGACAATTGTTCAATAGTACTTCCTCTTCTAGAGGAAAATGTTGTTCCTAATGTAAATCAAGAGTGGAACATAATGACAGCGTTTGTAACATAAACTGCCACTATCATTGCCAATATTGTCATGTCAATTTCAAGCTAAAAATATGACCATCACCACAGACATCTTTTAAATCAGACGGCACAACATATGAAAATGAGTTATAGGCAATATGTTATAAAATACTGAGTGAGAACATTTTCTCACCATTAACATTTCTTGTGAGAGTGTAATTACGAGTATAGCGGATTTGAACAGTGACGCCACAAGTCACAAAGACCACATTGCTGAGGCAAAAACTCTCTTTCCACAACAGGGCAAAATGACTGATGACAAATTAACTTTATGTTGAAAGCAGGGGGACTTTGCTCTTGCTCAAGCAGGTAATCAGTGGCAAAGTGGAATAATGAGTAGGTGCTCTTCCAGGAATGAACAAAACACATCTTAGAGATGCCACTCTCATAAAGGGCACAGTTAGAAAGGGCAGAGAAATAACTCAAAGAGGGCCAACAGAGAACCTCTTCCTTCCTCTCTCCCTCCCTCCTTTTCCTTCCTTTCTCTCACCATCTCGTGATTGAAGCATGGGCCTGGCTCTTCCTCTGTATCTCTGTGTAACCTTTAATCAGACATGCTGACAGTGTGAATGCTACATTCAGAAGGATTTATGTTGTGTGGATGGTGGGTGTCATTAGAAAGACACTATTTTTTAAGCACACCATTTAAGTAAAGTCTGGAGTCTTCTGTTCTACAGTAGTCCAAGAGGAAATTTCAGAAATCCAAACCCCATAAACAAGAAATACAACCTCCATTGGAACTGGCCAATGGTTCCTGTTCCTCTTTTCTCAGCCAACACTTGACAGGTGTGTTTACTTCACCACAGTGACTTCCACATCTTTCCAAATTTCAGGAAGCGCAACTTCAACGACTCACAAAATGTGGCCAAAGTATTTAGTCATTCTGTCTATGATTACATCACCTTAACGACGCACATTTCACTGAGTTACTTTCCAGATGAAGCAAAAACAAGCTTAAGGAGTCAGTGGTGAACCCCTACTCTCTAACAAAGACGAGTCCGAATTTGTTTTTAAAAACATCTTTTTGGCCATTGCTTTAACATGCATTTGTTTGTAAGCTAACATTGCTGCAATCTCTTGGTCTATTGAATAGCTTTACATGTGCAGTAAACTGGTTATTGTCACCTTTCTGCAGTAGCCAGATACATTTCCACATCACGTAAACAAAAAACCTTTCCTTAATTTAGGTAAGAGATTAAGAGAAATTTGGTCAATGAAATCCAACTTAAGTAATTCATTTCAAAGACCAACTAAAACTGAAATATACAGAACACGTCAAACTGGAAGTTTATAAAGCTTAATAGTAGACTGTGGAGTAACACACTACAGAGTAGAGGACATGAAAAGGAGACCTGAATCCCAGTAGTCACCGAAATAAGAAATAAGACAAAAAAACAAAAACAATCTGGGAATGGTACATAATATATATCAGGCCGACACAATAAAACTCGGAGGCCCATCTGCATAAAAGAAATATAATCACTTAGCCATTTCTAATGAGTATATATTTAGTGTTAATAATTCTACACTGTAGCATCTCATAATTATAAATCTGTTTTACTTGTTCGTCAATATCAAGCTCAACTTTGCCTTTCCCCAGTATTGGCTGAGCAAAGTGGCTGGTAAACTCAGAACTTCATTCCCAACTGAACTTGACAGTTCAGTCATTACGTACAACAGAACTACGTACAAGCACAGTCACAGGCCATCATGCTGCTGCAATGAAAAAGCCCTGCTCAAATCACGGGGGATTTTGAGAAGTTAAGCCATTTTTTTCTTTATTTAACCGATGCCTTAGCAGGCTAATGCAAGGCATAAGCTATGCTTTAGGAGAGAGAATTTTATGTAATAAATAACTAAACCACCTGAGCCCTGAAATTTACACGACTAACTGGTCCAATGTATCGTCCGACTTCCTGCCTTAGGCCATTGTTTAGCATTAAAAATTGCAGCCTCCTCATTTATTGCAACGAGACCACTGCATTGGCACAGTGGGAGGTCCTGACACCGAGGGCTGCCACAAAAAAATACAGTGCTGTCTGCCAAAAAAGTTGACCACACACACTGCTCAACTTTTGCTGCAATGCAATGCAACATTAACCGGCAACACAGCGGGTCGCGTTCAAGTGTAGATTCAAGGTAGAATACCTTGTAACATGAACTGCATAATTCTACTGTTTACAACACAAACATTGAGACAAAAATGAGTCCAAAATGAGGTACAGTGTTTTGGCATCTGGCAAACCTTCAAACTAATGGATGCATTATTCAAACTGAAAGAATTTAATTATCTTATCCGTATGCTGTAGCAACAGGGCCACACAAACACACCACTTTTTATTTTTTTTAACACAGTGCTATTTTCAGTCAGAGTGTGGCCTTAACCCGATTGCTCCCAATAACCTGGTTTCTTGTGTGCATATAAATGTAGTCACTGTAAGACGATACATGCAAATGCCTCACACCCTTTGAGAGTGTGCGTGTAGCAGGACACTTTAAAAGGCAGACCAATCAACACAGAAGGGCACATAGATTTGTCACAGACAAAAGCCACAAAGTCAAAAGGTATTGATTCTCTGTGACGTTATAATAAACATAACACATTACAAGGTGGTACAATATCAACTTTTAGGACTATCAAGACTTTAGGGCCTTTCCATTTCTCTGTCATATTCTCTCTCCCACAAACACAGACGCTCAGAGAAATTATTCAGCTGCACTGTTAGCACAAAACTTGGTTCAAGAGACAGGTAAAAGTTTTACAAGGTGATGTCACCTTGGGCCAGGCTGGCAGATCCCTGGTCCTGGCGTCTACTGCAGACCTAATGAATACAATAGACGAGATGGGGCTGACTCAGCTGACGTCAGTGAAGGGAACAACAAGGACATTAGTTCATTAGTTCATTCAGTGAAGGCGTCAATCTATGTGGCTACAGTCTGTCTTACAGCGGCATTGGGAAGATATCAGTGAAGCGGCATATTACATGCAGGCCCCAAAATGCAACACGTTTTAAGAGCCGTAGGGGTAATTTGGGGGTTTGGAGGAAGTATATAGGAGCCTTTTACAATGACATCACTTAGTGGCCTTAAATCATGTGTGTGTGTGTGTATTTATACATATGCAGTTATCTGACATATAGAGACTATTTTCAGCTCTGACATCAGAGAGGGAGCTCACAGACGCCATCTGTCCAGAGGCTCAAAAATATTTATCCCACATTCTTATGTGTCGTTATGTTGTTATCCAAATGATGCACACATTTTAAGTAACATTTCCAGTAACTTTCCTGTAGCTCTGATGCATCATGGCATTTCCTTGCTGCTTCCCTCTCAACGTGGGATTTGTGTTGTTTTTCATGAATTAATGTCTCCTCCATCCGCACACACTGAGTCACCTTTTTTGTTTTTATTCTTCAATTTTTAGGGTTTCTCTGTGAGGCAGAGGCAGTAGCAATGACTGACAATATGTTGATGCTGTTTCTACAGAAAAAGCAAAAGCAGGTCCAATAACACCATTGTTTTTGGGGGGAAATCAGTCTGCATCAGCTTTTATTGCATCTTTATCAGCGCCAATTTTTCCACCTTTTTTCTGCTATTTCTAGCTGGGTATTTTAATGACAAAATTCAAAATGCAGAGGGGAACAGTGTATAGAAACACCCTAAAGAATGACTGTAGTTGAGCAGCACTGAGCTAGTTTGTGTTGTGTGATTTAGCGACTACTAAATTTTTTAACTCCAGTTGCTTGAAGCTAATTACTCCTCATTAAAACTTAACATCACTCCCTGTCTTATGATCTGCTTTCCTTTATTGCATTTTATTGGCACCATCATTAAAATCTATTTTGCCCTTGCAAACTCAACGCGTAACATTATTTAAGCACTTCATCACTGTCAACACTGAATTCTTGCTTATACTTCATATCATGTACAAAAGCACTGTCATGGCCCTGAAAATTCAGGTATGGCAGGATGCCACCAAGGCATGAATGTAAGCAGTCTCAGCAGTCTAAGTATAGCTCAAGCCATACTGACATAAAAAAAATAGAGAAATGAGGATCAAGTATAAACCACTCCTAAATACAAGTGAAACTAATACAACTTCCTCTTCTTACAAGTATCCCTACATTCCTGAACTCAGCGTGCCTTCATGATCTAGATCAAAAATTTACCAAGCAGCACCTCGACTGTCAGACTACATATTCAGTTGCACTAATACTACGCATATCGCTTTGTACACACAGCTTTGCTCTACTTTAATTAGTGACACAGCAAATGATTTATATCAAGCATAGTATATTTCTACTTTTGCACAGGTAGCTACCACAACGGTGTTATAAAAACTGAGCTTTATTTTGAAATCGCAGCTCTTTTTCTCATCCGTTCTTTCTGCAAAACATAAAACAAAAGGACCAAATACAGCCTGTTTGGCAAATGCTTCTCACATTTTCCAGATGTTTTATGCATCATACTATACACAATTTTCCACAATTTGGCCTTACATATTTGGTATGTTTGGAAAACTTAAGCAAACCAGAATTTTAAATAATGTTCAATGGCGTTAAGCAAAGCTTGGCTGAGCACCATCTGTCTGTAGTGGTGAATCCACTGGTCAAGCAGGTGGCGGAGATTATGCCATTTAAACACAGTGCATATATGTTTTAATTCAATTTTAGGATTTAATAATTCTAAATATCAAAGTGTACTGTGATAATTCTACCACAAAATCTTTACAGCATATGCTTTATTTTGAGGAATACATTTTATAAAATTTCTTACATAATTTTAATTTATGCAGATTTATCCAAATGATGCAAGTCTGCAATTTTAGCAATATGCTACTAGGACACATCTGACCTGCATTGGACCAGTTCATGAGACAACGGTCACTCTGGTTGTCACTGTTAGCAGAAACTCCAGTCTGCAGTGTAGTTCAATCAAGCTTACTGATAAACATTACACTGAATTACATTGAATAATCATGACATAAAAGTTAAGCTCTCCTTCTGCATGTTCCTTCTCTATTGACAGTCTAATGTCTCTGTAAATTTCCCTCTCCCGTCTTTCTTTTTTTTCCTCTCACCCGCTGTCTTTTCAGCGAGTCAGTCAAATGACATTTAAACTTTGGTATCCTTAAATCAATTTCCGTTCCTTACAGAAACACCACTTTACTGTATCCAGGTAACGTCCAACCCACATCCACCCCAGGTTGAGAGGAGGGTCATGACGTGCGTTGACCCGTTCAGATAGGCCCCTGAGGCAGGTTTGATCACGTTACTTTGTCAGTCTGAATGGGGAATTAGTCATGTCACTTTAAAATACATTCACAATGTACAGTAACCTAGCAGCAAGAAACAACACCACAGCTATTTTGTAACTGTCCTTACAGTGATGGCTCACTGTAAATCTAATTAGGAAACAGGTGGATGGATTGGGAAAATGTTTTCAATACAATGTATGATCTCATCTTCATGTCCTTGACAAAAGTCTTATAAATTTCTCTGGTGGGACGGTAAGTTTACTACCTGTTCTAATGTGGCCTTGAACAGTCTGGATGTTTGAGCTGGAATGAATAGGAGGAGAATCTTCGAGATCTTAGGTTTTTAGCTATCTAAAATGGATTTAAAGAGGCATGTAGGATGTATAATTGCTTGCCTGACGAAGACCTTGAACGTCAAAATGTTGCGTTATTACATTTTTGAGAGCTTACAATTTTCAGAGTGCCTCTCTTTTTTTCTTTGTATACTGCTTTGAACCTGTACCCAACTGGCACAGGAGTGCAATGACAAAAGCTCTCTTCAGGTGCCATATCCATGCCCATCTGACATTATAACATCTTACACTTGACGCAGACATCTTCACAACTGCAACTTTCTACTTGCTCAAGCATCAATACTGTGTAACAAAGTAAAGGAATAGCAGAAGTAGAGTGTAACATGACTTTCTATGTGTAATACTAATCGTACATGGTTTACCAACATACAAAACACATGGCTCACCAAAACACAACATGACACGACACGACACGACATCAAACAGGTTTGAGTAAGAGCATGTGCGTGTTTATGCTTAATACACACACACACACACACACACACACACACACACACACACACACACTTGAGTGCAGCTCTGTGACCCAGTTAGTTTGACTGCATTTCAGTTTGAAGCACCACACAGGATGTTCCCAGGCTGTGATTCACTTGGGGAAGACTTTGTGTAATACTTATTTATTCAACTTTACACTACGATCCCTTCTACAATGATAAAGAAATAATTGAATTAGCCGACAGTCATAAATGGCTTCACTGGGTCGTGTTTCGGTCATCTGTGTGCAGATAGCTGTTGTGACGTTTGTCCTTTATCAATCATTGACCAATACAGAAAGTGATCTGTAAAGGTAGTTGCTGATACTGTAGAGTCACTTTACAGCCCGTCCTAAACTTTGTCTAATTCACAGGATACAGGAGAGTACCTAACTTTAAATCCAGAGCACAAACAGAGAGCTTAAACTACCTACCAATATTTGCTTATCACAGTTTATCTTATCACTCTAAACGCTGGATGTGGATGATGCGCAAAACAATTAACAACAACACGATGCAGAAAAATGCTTGAGCAGATTGAGAAACAGTGTCAACATCACATTGCCTGTCCAGCAACGTGTTCTGGACTCCACTGTTCACAACACTGCGACACCTATGATAAGGGGCGGCACATCACAGCTGAGGTGGTGGTGTACCAAACTAATTCATTGTTCACATATAAAATACTCCGGTATCTTTGCCTCACCTTAAAATATGGGGAATCCTTTTATCCTACATGAGGAGTTTAAATCACAGATCACCTGCTAATAACTGATCTGCAAACATCTGGTTGTTTTTTTGGTTTTTGGTAGAGTAATCATGGCCAGTGAGGATGAAGAAATACAAAGGTGGGTAGACCATCACTGTAACGACCCCCACAAAGCAATAAATCATAACAATGAAACTTTATCTTTATCTGCAAAATCAGTCTATAAATTGTTAGAATGTAAGGAAAAATGCCAATAACATTTTCAAAGAGCTGAAGGTGATGTCTTCAGGTTGCTTGTTTTGTGACCAACAACCCAAAATGTAAAAGGTATTCAATTTACTATAATAGAAAACAAAAAAAAACAGAAAATAGTCACATTAAAGAAGTGTGAAACTGTGACTTTTTGGCATTTTTGCTGGGGAAAAAATTACTTAAATGATTATTAATCTTTTATCAAAATTGTTGCAGATTTCTGTTTATCGACTGTTCACTTAACCAACTAATCTTTCCAGGTCTTTTCATTTTATTAATATTTGAGTGAACCTCAAAAAGTGTGTAGCCTGAGTTGAGACAGTCTGGACTGCCACTGCAAGTGGTGACAGCTCCAGAAACAAAACTTCAGTAGATTTCCTCTGTCTAAAAACAAGGGGGCCTATTTTTCCTCCATGTTACCCAGATTTCCTGGCTATGCCTCAGTTCTCCACTGACAGTTTATTTGCCAGATATAACCTACCTTCAGCGCATACTTGTCTCCAGTCTTCTTCTGGAAGATTTCGAGCACCTTGCCATTGATGCCCAGCCCCAGCACCTGGCTGGTCACCTTGTAGTCATCTGTTATGGCGTTCTTCTTGATCTGTAAATTGGGTCTGGCATGGAAGGGGAGGAACTGGCCCGTAGGGTTCTGCTGCCCGGCCGTGTTCTGCTGGCCCGCCGGGTTGGGGAACAGTGGCTGGTTCTGTGCGTTGGACAGCATGCTCTTGGTCTGGTACTGAGAGACGAACAACAGCCGCCTCTCAACAATACTTCTCTGCCTTTTTCCTTGAAATACACACCGAGTCTTCTTCCTGGGTTAGCTGGCCTGTGAGGTGTTCAGTGTGTAGCAGCCAGGCCCGAGGGATAACCGGCAGTGAGTCTGACGTTACAGGTTAACAAAGTCACTTGGTTAGCCGAAAAAATGCTAAATTAGCTAGCTGTTAGCATGCTAACCTGATCCTATTCTTGACCTGTGATTCTCGGCTAACAACTCAGCTATCGGTTAGCTTATCCATCTCCGGTGGTGTCTGCCGTCCACCGGTTCCTCAAAGAGCACTTCAGGAAGTTTTTCTAAAACATCCCATGAATCGACTACAGAACTCGGTTTCTAAAATAGTAGCTTATCACCTCGCGAGTGAAGTTAAAAAAAGAACACGACAATAACAGTCAACGAAAGACAGACAACAGAGGAAGGAAAAACTCCGATACCAGTAGCACGCCAAACACACTTCACTTTCCGACGGACAGACACCAGGAGGAGCAGGTTTTACTGCTGACGTCATGGCGGGCCTTTTTCGGCGCTTAAAGGAGAAGTACCCCAGAGGAAACGGCTGCGTTTATATAACACCGTGCAGCACGAACTGAGGGCACACAACACAGGGGGACACCGACATGAAACATGTAATGCAGTCAGAAGTTATGGAGGCCCATTTCCGCCAGTGTGATGGAGGAGGGAAAAAAAGTCATTATTTTCAGAATCAGTTTTAGTTTTATTGCTAGGTAGGTTTACACATACAAGGAATTTGTCTTGGTATGTTGGTGCACAACAGTAAACATAGTGAGTAGAAAAATATAAGAACAGGTGAAAGCATGTACTGCAAGTCAGAGGCATACATTAAAACATCAAAATAGACAATAAAATATCAAAGTAAGTAAGTAAGTTAAAGATATAATCTTGAAGATTTTCATTTAAATAAATGTCTGTTAAAGGTGTAGTCTATGACTCTGGAGAAAGCTTGTTGATATTTGAACTCAACAGCCAAACAAATGTCCTGTGCACGAGCACAAGTTGTGACATATTATACCGAAGTGTTTAGTGGAAACGCGGCTGAAGTGTTGACGACCTGGGTTGGTGGTTCTACCCAAGTCGCACTGTTTGTTTCCTGTTTACAGAGCCAGGGCTACGGTGGCCGACAGGGGCAAACGTGCAGCCACTGAAGAAAACACATGCAAATTAAGCAAACATCTTCATCTATTTGACAATACATGCGCAGCATTTACAAAACGCACTGCAAACACAGAAACACTGCAAATACAGAAAACGACAACGGAAGTGTTTCCAGACGACACTAAAAGTGCTGAACATGGCTTGGACACACTTGTTGCCACGGTTTGTGACTCTGTCTGGTTCGTGTATCATCTCTTCATGTTTATGTTGTGGATTTCTGACTTCTGCTACTGCTCTACTCTGTNNNNCATGAGCTGATAGTAACCGCTGCACATGTGAATCAGTTCTATTTGTAACACCCAGAGTTCCTCAAAACCCAGTACTGGTCATCGTCACCCTCATCAGTGGAGGTTATCTCATATTACAATGCTTGGCCTACTGTAGGCTATACGTCGGGATATTTCTGCTCTAATAATGCTTATATGATTATAATACAGGCTCATCAGAAATCATTAAAATGACTGACCGAATTCCACTTTTTCGCTCTGCAAGGTCCTGACAGAAAGACAGAAATCCATAATATAAACAGGGAGAGATGACACATGGACCAATTCAATAACTTCATGAGTCACAAACCAAGGCAACAAGCGTGTCCACACCATGTACAGCTCCTTTAGGGTCAACTGGAAACACTTCCGTTGTAGTTTTCTGTATTTGCAGCATTTCTCTATTTGCAGCGCGTTTTCTAATGTGTTGTCAAATTGATGAAGATGTTTCCTTAATTTGCTTGTGTTTCATCTATTTGCATGTGTTTTCTTAAGTTGCTGCGCGTTTGCCCCTGTTGGCCACCGTACAGGGCTGTGTATGAACACCAGACTTTTTTTCAGCGCACACAGAACGGAAAGCTAGCGGACTGTGAGGAGATATTCACTGAATTTGACAAAAACTGTTTTTGATTAGAATTGTAGACTATATCTTCAAGTCACTATCTATTGCCGAATGAGGTAACAAAATGGTGATTGAGCCTATGGCCCACTGATAAAAGCCCTTGCATTTGCAATATTACAACCTGGGTGTCAGCAGCAACTTTCCCAGAAAAATCACAAGTGTCGCACAGTTAGGCTTTTAACAAGGCTTTTAATGCAACAGACTTGCTTTTCAACTCACCTGCGTGTGAAGCAGTGTACTGTTTTTTCAGGTCAGTGAAATGAAAATCTTTGAGATTACAACTTTAAGTTCAAAGATTATTTGCAATGTGCAAGATACAGTCCAAAAGATGTGCATTAATGTAACGCATTGATTCAGGTGTGTAGACTTTATGGTAATGTAACGTGTGTGTGTGGGGGGGAGTGTTTGTCATTATAATGACTTACAGTATCGTTTTTTTTTTCATCACATTGGCGGAAATGGGCTTCCATAAAAGGTAACCAACACATTTTCATTTTTTTATCCTGGTATTTATATTCCTTCAATCTGCAGACTGGCTTTAACATCACACTACAGGCCTTAAGAAGAGGGAAATTAAATCGCAGATTAACCCTCTGCTGTTCTAAAGAGACCCACTTGCAATGTTTTGATAGTAAAAGGGAGAGGGACAAAAATAGACCTCCTAATCTCTGACCACAGTCCCTATAGGTTACTCCAAGGTTAGAGATGTTTTTTTAGCCTGCTTTTCCTAAGTAAAACTGTATCCACCCATTTATGCTTAATTTTGACTTTTATTCTTCAGTTTTGAGTTTTGTGGCTTTGCTGCTGACAGCCCAGAGGGTATGAGTCTCCATTGGTCAAATGAAACCCAAATATCTGCCTCAAAACATGGGGAAAGCTATAAAATCATTATTCTACTATACAATTTTCACCCTCAGGTGCCATAGCCTGGATTTTAGAAATATACCGGGTCATGAATCCAAGTGCCCCTACCACACTCAGACAATAAAAAGAAAGTCTCTCTCTCTTTTATTTTTCTTCAATTATTTGCATTTCATTTGTTAATTTAACCATTAACTGTTATATTTTCTGTAAATTACATTTCACAACATGACTGTCTTTGGCAGTGTGGAAAGGGCTGTCTCAAAGCCTTTTCCACTCTGCCTCGAATACAAATCTGGTGGTGAAACACTGAATCCCTTGTATATTTATGTGTTGACATAAAAGTAGTTTGAAAATACTGACATCAACCTATACAACACCCACCATGTGTACAAAATGAATGTAAATTTCCTTGAGGTTGTTAAAACGATGAATTCAATGTCCTCACTTGTAGCTTAGGCCCTTACCTTCAGTAAATATATATATGCAATACACTCTACTCAGCAGCACAGTCATTTAGCCTCTGAGCTTACCATCAATCTGTATTCAAGTCAGCATTGAAATACAATGTCTGTTGGCAAATATTAATAACAAAATATTCTGTAAATAAATATTATATGTATGTTATATAACTATAATAGTGAATTGTTATTGACCATGGTAGTGTCTATGATTCATGCTTGATTATAGTCGGATTTTCAAAACAGTGGAAAAGCCAAAAATTACACTTGGCTGCAAATCTCTTAAACCGACATTGAACATATTTTCTTTCAACAGTTCACTTTGTCATAGGTTTAATGGGAAACAACATTCAGCTTGATTCATATGTTTGGTCACATTTCGTTAATCTGAATGCTGTGTCTGATGCGCATAAAATCAACTGATTGAGTTATCAAGCATAAAAATGAACCATTTACAATGAATAAAAACCCTGACTCCAAGAACATTATTTTCTAAATGTTTCTTTAAATTCTTTAAATAAGCCTTTGTAGGAGCAATATCAGAGGTAAATTATACAATGTAGGCTATCATTTTACCCATAAAATCATCCAGGGTTGCAGTAATACAGTAATTTCATACTATTTTACTTGTCCATTTAACTGTATCTTAGCTCACATTAATATGTCCACACAGCTGATATTCTGTGTTGTTTACGCTGATTTAAATAATGCTTCCTCTGCTTCTATGTGTGGTTCTTGGACTCACTGGCTGTGGTCCACCTGGAACTTAAATGCAGCACTTCTTGTAACCACTAGATGGCAGACCAGTATAGGTTTTTATTAGAACCAAATCCTCATGTTGAATGATATTTGAGCTCAACTCAGTGTTTGCAATGAAAGTGTTTTTGAACCTGCATGAAGCAGATGAATAGGGTTTACCACACAGGACAATACAGTGTGAGTCACATAATCACAATACATGTTTAAAAATGTGTTAATAAGTAGAGTATTGTATTATCATTGACCATTTGTCTGACACTGGACTAAAATTGAATTGTCCTCCTGGAATACACTCCAAACCCCTCTATCTCAGTCAAAATGGTGACGCTGATTTGAAAATACTACCCAGCCCTGATGTGTTGATCAAACTTCACTGCCTTGGTGGCTTAAAGAATTCATTGTTGAAATGCCTCAGTATGTAGGGTAATAACGTGTGAGTCAAGCTGCTGCCTGCTGAATCTGAAAAAATGTGGAAAATGTCTGAAACGCTCATGTCCCAATAATGCAAATGCTTTAGTTTGGTGGTGTTGTTCAGCTAAGCAATGTACTCGGCTAACCTCTATTTGTTTGTATATGGTTGTCCTTAATCACTTTGGATTTGTCAAAGGGCTTCAGATCAGCCACATTACGCACCAGTGAAAATGGCAATATGACTACTATTGTTAAGTTTAATCTCGAAATCTCTTTAAAATGCCATCAAACAAGAAGGAATATTGCTGAAATAAGTTTACTATGTGAATATAAGATTTAAGTTTATTTTATTATATAGTGTCACATTATTAGAAAGCTTTTAATATGTGGTGTAATTGGTACCACTGTGTTAGCGCGAAAAAGACAGGCACCAGTGATTGTTTGCGTCTTCAGATCAAGATCACATTTAGGTTTTTAGATCGGATAACATTATGCAATAATTATCTAAGGCCACACATAAACTCCAGTCATTAAGTATTGCACTTCCATAAAGTTCATGAACACTCAAGCGTCACATTCAGAAAGAAAATGGTCAAAATTAATGCAAGCAAAAGCTCCAAAAACACTGGATCCTAAAATTCCCGCAATGCAACTCTGTAAGCCCAAGCCTGAGTTATTTTGTCAGACTTTAGAAAGCTCGTCCAGAGCAACAGAATACATTATACAACTGTTCACCAGATGAATAGTGCTTCAAATGATGAGTAAACAGATCTTGATGTGTAAAATCGGTGGAATGCTCCTTTCACAACCTTTTACTTTTAGTATGTTATGTATGATTGCTGAGTGGACTGTCAAGAATAGTTTCCCATTTAGATCATCTGATCTGTACAAAGATATCTTTGATACAGTTTGCCCATAATAACGCTGAGCTTGCTTCTCTTCTTATATTCATTATCTACACATAACATGACATGATCTGATAACTTCCTGTAAGCTTGAAATATGCTGTTACAGTCTTCAACAAACCTGTAATCCAACACATAATCCCCAGTGTTTCAAGGTAAGTGGCTGTAAACTTAAGGATAATAAATTCCTTGATTTACAGTGTATATTTGATCAAAAATCATGTACTATAAGCATATCATATAAGATTCCTAACTTCCCAACCTATAGAAAGTTTTGCTGGCGGAGCATGGAAGGGGACACGGTCCATAAGCTCAGTTTCCACTTGCATACATTTCACTGTTATTATCCTCTGTTATGTAAGAGAAGCACATCACATGTCCTCCCATATATACACACAGAGCACACCTTTTAAAATGCCTATGCACAAGTACACGCACACATGTACACACAGTATGCACCTAGATGGACTATGTGAGAGAGGGGTCTGAAATTGGAAACTGTTGCCTGAGCTTTGACAGCTTTGTGCTGATGAATTAACACAAGCTACAGAGTTACGGTTACTTTGCATAGCTCCAGGTTCACTTATAGCTGTTCTCCAGACACTCAGGACGACCTGTTCATTACAGTGTTCTCCCTGGAGAAAGGGTCATGGCTCCAGCCTTTATTTTCTGTATTCATTATCAGAGAGACCAGAATGCTCACATTGCACCGAACATGGAAGATTTCTGTTGGGTTACGCGCCAGTGTCCCAAAGTCTGCCCTGGTGTACAAGGATCAGGAATGCGTGGCCTGTGCTCAGAGCTGTAGAATCTGGCATGCTGACATTTTCCTTTTCTCCACTCCTTCCCAGAACGCTCCCTCGACACTCTCTCTAGTTTCACAGCACTTCTTTTAACTTCCTGACAGGAAGGAAATCTCAGGGGCAAGGGGTGCATCTCCCCTCGTCTCTCTCTCTCTCTCCCCTCCCTCTGTTCTTCATTAGTGCGCGAAAGTCGGAGCAAGTTTGGATTAGTTATTTCAGGCTGGCCAGAACCCGTCTTTGTCAGAATAATCCTCCATCACCGCCTGGGGCTGAAACCCTAGCCGGCTCTTGATATAGACCCATGGTCAGCACTGGCTCTGATATAGGATTCTAGCACCTGAACACTCACAAGCCTCCCACCCAACATGGAACCTGTTGAACCTGCTCACCCCTCTGGGGCACGCAGACACACACACAAACACACACATCCCTTATGATCCTCTTGTATGATCTCTCACTCACTCTTGCTCTTTTCTCTTTGTCTCTCCATCTCTCTCGAATTGCTATGCAGAGCACCAAGAGCACCACATTTACATATGATCTCATTTTACCCTCCTTTATCTGCATCCTTCAACCACTGCAATGCATTTGTTTACACATGGCCTGTCTTAATTTAGGCTTAAAAGAGACTCTGCAGAAACTAGAAACTTTGTCTATCAGTCAGTCTGTCTGTCTGTCAGCCTGTTTACTTGTCCATCTATTTGCGTCGTGATTTGCTCCTGGCCTGGTTCACCTCAGCGGAGCATGATTAAACTCTCTGAGGACAGGAGAGGTGGTTTCCCTGTTCTGGTTGCATTGGAGACGGATGTACAGTGTTCCTCAAGTGACTACAGCTCTTAAGGGCAGCGGCTGACTAAACTCACTCTTCCTCTCCCCCGTCTCTTTTCTCACACTCTCCCTCTCTTTCTCATTTTCACACACACATACACAAGGTCATAAAAATCCCAATGATGAGTCACGGACGTTATCAGCTCCAAGGCAATCCAGTCTGCGATGGAGCGATACAGAGCGAGCAAAATCACTTCCAATCTCAGCTCTGCAACACAGGCCTCTGGAGGTGGAAGTGCGCCACGGGCCTGGAGGAGATGATTGTGGTTTGTGTGTGTGTGTGTGTGCTATTGAATATAATTTATTAATATAGCTCATTTATATTTAAGTATAACTTCAACAGTGCATCATTCACGTTATTCTCATGGAACACTTTTGCCTGCCCATGCATTCCACTTCAAAGCCTTGAGCACCAAAAACAAACAAATTTCTCTTTTCTTTCTCTCTCTCTCTCTCTCTCTCTCTCTCTCTCTNACACACACACACACACACACACACACACACACAGATAAATACCCGCATACCTGCACATGTGAAACCAAACATGAAAACAGCACGCGTCGTGCACAGGTTGCCTTTGACAGAAGAGATGCACAATGCCACAGAAATGTGCACATGCATCCACACAAAGGGAACCATGTACAGCTCGTCATCCATGAAATAGTCAGCCTCCTCTATAGCCCTGCAGGAAGCATGTGACCGCCACTGGAATCCCCCTTTCATCTATGAACAGAGCCTGAACAACATGGGTCCCTGCTGAGGCGTGAGGGCCCTCAGTGGTCGCGTGTGCTGGCCTTTTCAAACTGACCCCAGGTCTGCCGCGGAGCTGAGGAAAGAGGGAAAGTTTCGGGTGACCGAACAGGAAAAAAAGAGATAGAGGGAATGCGGAATTGATGCAAAAACAAAGGAAACTTTGCAAGTAAGATTGAAAATTGATTAAAGAGACTAGAAACATGAATGACTCGATACAAGTTCATTCTTTCATTCTTTTTCGAGGTTAGTGGGACAACAACTTGTTAGCTTATGTATGAGCAGTTGCTCTCACGTTTTAGTCACATGGACATTCCTGTTCCTCCTCTTCCCCCCTAATAAACAAGAGGCCATTTGATGATAGGGGGCGATTATTTAGCCTACTTCTGTTGCCAGCTCGTCTTCTGCCCTGCTCAGTTGTAAAGAATGCCCTAATTTCTTATCCACCCCGCTAACAAACAACCCCACACATACTGTCCACACTCGCCCACACTTCTCTTTTTCACCTACATGCTTGTGGCTCTCTCTGTCTCTCGTTTCTTTCTCACATTTGCACACATACGCAGGTCTGATTCTGCTGACCCAGTGACATGGGCCAGCGGGATGCTCCAGTTCTCCTGCACAGAGAGAGTCTCTGCAATTATTGGTGCTTTGGCACAATGCTGACTTCCTCACAGACACAACAATGTCATGCTGCTTTTTCTCTCCATGATTCACTCCAGGCCACTGACCCAGTCTTGGAGAGAAGATACAAACTCACGCTCACTCACTCATACAGGCACTTGAATGTGTCTGTTTTGGCACTTGGACAGACACAAACACGTAAATCCAGTCTGATGGGTGCTATGATGCCCTAGATTAAGACTGGATTTATAAACTGCCTTTCATGGAAATGTATGCATAATGAATAGTTACACTGTGAATATGACTGCGTGTGTGTGTAAAATGATTGCACATATACTATCTGCAGCTCCGTTTGTCCTTGACAGATTGACATAAAAGTCACACTGGAGGTTTCTGCGTATATATTCAGTTCAGTTCAACTTCCTGTGTCTGTCTGTTTAATCAATAATGTCTCAATGACAAAACACCTATTCCCCTTCTACACTAGTCAAGTCCATGCAGAATGCTGGTACTTGACTCTCCTGAGCCTGTCATGAATGTCTGTTCTCTCCCATCCTTAATGTCTGATTAACGTCCTGTTTCTTGCTGAGAGCTAGATCTCTCATGTCTGTCGCTAAATATAAGACTACAGCCAGCAGCTGGTTCGCTTAGCTTAGTAGCTTGTGAAGTAAAAACACAACATGTCACTTTGTTTTTTGTACAGATTAAACAAACAAGATATAATGTTTTAACTTTTGAGCTTTATATTTATAGCTCTTAGGCAGATTGTGTTACCTGTGGACAGAGCCAGGCTAAACTAAGGTAACTGCTGCTGGCAATAGCTTCATATTCATCGTACAGACGCGAGAGGGGTATCAATCTTCTGATCTCACTCTCAGCAAGAAAAGTGAACAAGTGTATGCCCCAAAATGTTGAACTATTCCCTTAAAGGGAGATACAAGGAGTAGCCTAGAAATGTTCAAAATGGAGGGAAAATAGGGAGGAATGTCATGAGCTCGCATAGCAGAAGTCACAAAGTCACTTGGAAAATCTAATGAATAAACATGTACCAATAAACATGCTGTACAATCGGGAAGTGAAATAAAATGTTCCTGTGTTCTTTCTCCCTCCCTGGGGAGGCCCTTGTAATCCAATAATCCATCTTAATCCAAACTGAGATTACATGAGGTGAAAGAGCCACTTTGTGCATGAGATTATCCTCCAATTTAAATCACTCCCATAGTTTATTTTTGTGTATGTCGAACGTGTGCACACTAGCATGTTTTAGTATATGCCTGTGTGTGCATATGTCTGCATGAGTGTGTATGTGCTGTTGGGGGGGGAGGGTGTGTGGTGTGCTGGTGCATCTTTAATGAGCAGCTGTTCCTGCAGCCTCCCCTTGGTTTCTTCATCCCTTCCCTCTGTTCTGTGCATTAGCAGAGGTCAGCCCAGCGCTTTTTAATCCTGCTAGTCTGATCCCCGTCATGTTTCACCTCCTACACTCAGCCTACTGCCCCACTGCCCCTGCATATCTGCCTGGCTCGCTTCGCTACAGACTCCATACTCCTCAGCTTACTGGCCCTGTGACACCTGTAACACAGCCCTACCTGACATGCCTGTAACACTGCCCCTAACCTGCAAGCAGCACACTCGCTTCGCTTCTATCAGTCTCCCATCATTAAAGACAGACAGCTCAGATGGGGCCCTGTAAGACAACTCAGTTTAATCATCGTCCTCTCTTGTCTCGTCAGTCATCACAAAGCTGAGAGAAATCCGCTGTGAATTACTATTGGACTGGCGGTCATGTGTTCCTAGAGTCCCGTGCAGTTGCAATGCTCCACTCTGCACTATATTTAAGCTGCCCAGCTGGCACTACCACCCCGTCACTCCACCCCCCCTCACCACAGATGCACACACCCACATAGACTTGTGTGCATGTGCAAGGCTGGTATGATGGTCCTCTGCCTCTACTATGCCCTTGTACGGTTGTATGACCCACAGACCAGCATGCCCCACTGGTGTGGATTTCCATTCCTGGAGCTCGCTCCTCAAACATATATTCCCCTCAGCCAATATCATGTCCTGTCACGTCTTCTGCCTACTAGCTGTCCTACTCCTGACATACATATACAGCATATCCACGTGGATATGCAGCACACACACACCTGCTTATCTATATGAAGTGAACCCATACCATTTTCACATAAGCGACATGAATAGACATCTCAGTCTATACTGCCCATACAGTATATACACAATGCAGCACTGCCTGCCTCACGTTTCCAGTGTACATTTCACCAACTGACAGGATTAGTAACATTAAGCCCTGAACTCTTGAACTCTAGACTTAATGCACTCAGAGAGCAGATAGAGGATTGACTACCACTGTTCAATCCAGCAGGCCTCATACTGTTTTGTTTTGTATTTGTCTGTGTGTGTGTGTGTGTGTGTGTGTGTGTGTGTGTGTGTGTGTGTGTTTGTGTCGAAGCCAAGTCTTAACTCTGACCTTGACTGCACCATGCACCATGCAACCACCATGAGCAAAGTTTCACCCTTCTAATACGTGCACACAGGTTCCCAGGCATCTGTGGGACAACGATGGGAAGCAAAAGTTTGACATTTGTGGGATATTCTGTCATTCGCTTAGTGCCTGAGAGTTATGGGGCTAGATAGCTTCGGAAACCCCCTGCCCCCACACCTTTCCGATGTCAGATTGGAGGCCTGAAACTGACAAACAAACATTCACACCCACTTAATTCCGTGATAGGGCAGCTGTGCGGAGGTGAGAAGGTACGCTGGGTTTGAACGTCTCTCTCTACCGCTCTTTTTTCATTTGTTACACAACTATTTGTGCCATTTTTCATGTGTACAACAGAGTGCAACACTATGAATGTCTTCCTGGAGAGACTGTCTAAAAATGTACAGCCTTATAAACGATATTGCGTCTCCCCCCTCTCAATGATGGCCGGCTTTTCTCTCTGCCTTCAAGTGTGCCCATTTGGAACAACTATAAAGACTTTTGATTGCTAGTGTGATGTGATCGGACAACATGTTGTAAGAACTAGTTCTGAACTAGTATAAATCAACCCTTAGATGAGAAGATCCATAGTACTCTCATCCCTGTCCATTAAATATAAGGCTACAGCCAGCAGCCAGTTAGCTTAGCTTAGCATAAAGACTGGAAACAGGGGCATACAGCTAGCCTGGCTCTGTCCAAAGGTAACAAATCCGGGAGGTTATATGCCGGACTGTTTCTTGGCTCTGAGCAGTTGCCAGGCAACCAGCGGAGACTCCATTACTTTATTGTGCCTGGCACATAACCCCACTGTAAAACGGCAAATTGTTGTTTTTACACTTAATTAACAATAATGACTGTGTTAATTGGTGAGTTTAGAGGTGCTAGTAGGCGGATTTTGGACAAAGCCCCTATTTTTCAGTCTTTGTGCTAAGCTAAGCTAACTGGATGCTGGCTGTAGCCTTGTCATGAATGGACAGATATGAGAGTGGTATCTGTCTTCTCATCTAACTCTCTGCCAGAAAGCGAATCAGTGTATCTCCCAAAATGTCGAACTACTCCTTTAACGCTGGAGGCCCGCAAGTAAAAACAGACT
>NTHP01000435.1:365703-419544 GCA_003416845.1 Oplegnathus fasciatus | reverse complement strand
TAATATAGCACAGAGTTTCTGTGTTCAGCCGCCAGTGAAACATAAGCATTAATGTAGTGCAGAATGACTGAATTATTGATGCCCAGCTGATGGGCTGTGTTCAAACATTTCCTCAGTCTTCCTCAGAGTATGCGTGGGGGTGTGTGTGCCAGACAGAAAGCCAGACAGGGAGATAAAGGAAAAGGAGAATACACCATGTGATCGTCATTTTGGCTGCCAAAGGAAACCTTCCTCTCCTCTCCTCTCCTCTCCTCTCCTCAGTAGGTCAGCGTGTTTCCTGTCAGAAGCAGACGGAAACTGGCTCTCCACACTCTGCCATGGAAAAAGCTCTTAGGACAACAATTCACCCAGCAGCTGCTACAAAGGAGAGAGGGCTGGAGGAGAGAAAGAAGGACATCAGAGAGAATGAGGCCAATGGGGCTCCCCCCCCCACACACAAACATATAAACATATATATAGATATCTACTGTGTACACTACTGGTGCCACCCTGTCCTGCAAACATTGCCATATAATGCACTGTTTAATACCTTCAGGGAACATTTCAATGGAGCTTTTGTCACTTGTGACCAAGTAATGCAGTGTGTCGTCTTCAAACTAGATTAACTATAATCAGCATTGAATTGACTTTCCAAGTACCCACTGCTGGCGAAGTACTGGCTGTTATGAGAGCATTTAAAGTACAGATGGCCTGACTGGAGCACACTAACTTCTTGTTCTTGTTGACCAATAGTAGCACAAAATGTCAGTTTCACAGAATTCTTAGTTCTTGCTGAATAATAAATAATGGCATATATTGAATTCTATGCTTGGAAAGCAGTTTCAGTGAAAGTTCAAACAAGACGAGGCATGTGACAGAAACTGATGAGTGTGTGTTTACTCTGTGCGTCCACTGATGCAAACACAGACACACCACATGAGCTTGTGTCGTGTACATACACACACGTAACCACAGACTTGGAGGGGGAGGCTAGTACAAGACATTTGCATGTGCTTTTTGCTTTTGCTTTTTTTGCTTCACAAATGCAATTCCCCTGATTTACAAATACCCAGAAATTAGCTCAGTTACTGTGAAGTAACCTGAAGGAGGAGAGATAAGCTAAAGGTAGCTCAGCAACAAGGGCCAAGGTTCGCGCCAGCAGATGACTGTCTCCCAAACTCCAAAAATTCCCTGCTAAAGGTTATCCTGTTTTCTCCGTGAAACCTGAAACCAACCATAGATATCCCATTTACCCAGCAACAGAGAGGTTGTGACAACAGCGTCCAGAGTGTAGGTGCCTTACAAGACAAAAGGCGTCCACAGCTTCACCACAGATAGCAACACATCTTGTGTATAACCACTTGCAGCATCGCAGTGGCAAAGCTGCTGTCGCATCACAGTGACATGTTTAAGGTGGACAGGCGTGGGAGTGGATGTATGTGTGTGTGTGTGTGTGCGTGTGCGTGTGTGTGTGTGAGGAAGAGAGTGGGAGGATAAGGTGTAGACAAAAGAGAGAGGAGGAGGTTTGATGGTATGATACAGTAAACTGTGTTTTATGAAGTCTTCAGAGGACAGTAGTTGGGCACCGCTGGGTGAAGTAGCTGTTTATGGCTTCTTCTGGTAATGAGTACATACTGTATAAGGATATTCGCTCTATCGCCACCTCCCTTTCATCAGAGAGGCTGGGCTAAGAACACAAGTACCAGCGTAGGAATACAATACAGACAGCACTAGATAGATTCTTATAATCGTTCCATTATATTTGGGACTCTACATTCATATCTTGCGCTGCACTGTAATTTTTATTCATCTATTTAATCTGCTTTATACAATTTTAGCATATTTTCATTTTACTCTTATAATCCTATTTATATGTTTGTATATGTATTTTTTTATAATGCTTTGTGTTTCTTTTATATTTTGTCTTAATGCCTTTTTTATGTGTTATGTAAAGCACTCTTATGTGAGTTTCCATGTTGTTGAAAGGTGCTACACAAATAAACTCACACTACAGTTGATAGAAGAAAAATAGGGAAAAGACAGTATCAAGATGTTGAAAGAGAGATGCATGTTACATATAAGAATTCAGCTTGTTTCTTTATGGCTCAGAAAGTAATAAAAAGGTGTAAATCGCAGGATTGTTTTGGTACGTGCAAATATGCAATTCATGCAGTCATGGGTTATTGTGAAACAATATTTTGATCTGAAATACATATTTTATAATAAATATATTCATCCGCCTCTTCATTTTAAACAGTCAAAGGAGAACAGACTTTGGAAAATAGCCTCCGCAGAGCTTTTGAGTGGGTGGGTTTACAGATATGGCAAAATGATTGCTTTGATGTGCCCTTGGAGCTTCTTCCCAGAGTGTTGCTATGCAGACCTGCTACCTTGATGCTATAAGAGAACTGGAAAGACACAACCATAAAAACACATGCAAACTTGCACACATAAACACACGCACATATAGAGAAACAAGACAGACAAGACAGATTCATCTCTGTAGACAGGGGATGAGTCATCCTCTATTCCAGTCCCAACTGTGACCCAGCCAGGTCATGTAAACAAGACAAGGAAACTGAGAACCTAAATATGGGGGCTGCATATGCAGGCAGCAAATACAGTAACTGTAGGAAGCTAAGGTTTCAACCAGTGAGATGAAGTTAAAGGTCTCAACAAAATGCCTTTTGCAAAAAAAACAACAACACACATCATGCATATGTGTTCAGCTCCTCTGCCCTGCAGTTTGTGTGGAATGCAGATTGGTGGGTTGAGTGGGCAAAAGTTCCTGGAGCACAACCCCACCTCTCCCAACGATCTGCATCTGTTCAGCCTGTATAGACATGTGCTCAGCTGTGCATTTGTGTGTGTGACTAGTGTGCGCTCAGCTGTGAGCGTGTCATTGTGTGAATATGAGTAAGGAACAGTGGGCAGTGGTCTGCTTTTGTGCATGTGGGGACATGTGTTGTCTCTCTTTCTGTGTGTGTGTGTGTTGGTGTAACGGGGGGGACTAATGTGGCATTCTCCTGCTGCTTCCATCGCCTGGTTCGTACCTCAGCTGTCCCAGTGGACCGAAGCCAGACGACACTCATAGCTCTGGTGTGTGTCTGCACTCTGTGACCCAGGACTGTGTGTGTTTATAGTTGTGTGTGTGACTGTATTGTCCGTTCCAACGTCCAGGCTTGTGTAAATGAAGGACTGAAGTAAAGAGGACCCTGCGTTGGAGCAAGTGGTGATTCAGTGTTGTGGTTGAAGCTTCAGTCCAGACAGCACGAGTTCCTCTGGTTGATCACGACATCAAACAAACCACATAAAAAAATGTTGTATAACATGCAAATATGTGAACAAACAAAACATCATATAAGCACTGCCAGCCCTCAGGGAAATCCTTCAAGTTTTCCAAGACACATCAGTTACTCTGTCACATCCCTAAATACAGGTTAAGTAAGTCTGCTGTCACAGAGGAACGAAGAAAAGTACAAGTTCTAGTTAGCTTTTTTTTTGACAGATACTTTTAAAGCCTTTGTGGTACAAGCAAAATACACCTTCACATATCTGAAGCAATGTAAGTAACAATCATGCAGATTTATGATCTTAAACTGCAGGATTAAGGGAGCATTGTTTGCTTTTGGTTCCATCATCTAAAAAGGAAGCCTGCACAATAGCAAAGAACTAGTAACGGCTCTTCAGATGAAATCAGTCATCATTCAATTGATCTCACATGTGTTTTTGTTGAACTCATAGACTGTATAAAAGAAGTGGACGTAGCCTCCGGGTCTGAAAAGTGAAGTGATGCGGAAGTGCCTTAAACCTGCATTCTTTCTAATGGTCAGCAGAGGGCGATCCCACTGGTTGCAAAAAGTCCAAGATGGCGACGCCCAAAATGCCAAACTCAAGGCTTCAAAATGGTAGTCCGCAAACCAATGGGTGACGTCACGGTGGTCACGTCCGCTTCTTTTATACAGTCTATGGTTAAACTCCAAGTTTAACCACTTTGGTTCTCATTATGCTGCCAATCAAAGCCAAAATACCAAAAGGTACATCCAGTGGTTAGGTAAACTAATAGAAATATTAATAAATAAATAAAATTAAAGGGTTGGTTCACCTAAATTACCAAAAACATGTTTTTTCATTTACCTTGCTTGGTATCTAGCCACAAAGACAGTTTGGGTTTTATTTGCTTGAGTTTGACTGTACCCAGGAAGGTGTTTGTGTTATCCAGTGTAACTGTAACACTGTTTGTGGAACAACACATCACTATTGAACTGTCGAAATGCAATTAATCCCAAACTAAAAATTCTATTCACCTACATTTTTAAGGGGTGGAGGCAGAAACCATCTGTGAAAAAGGTAAATGTACCACTTAAACTGAAAATGGAGCTTTTGCTGTTCATACTGACCCATGATTCGTCTTGAACAAAGTGCCTTGACAGCAACTGACTGCAGGTACAGTATACAGTACAACCAATCACATCTAATCACAGGTGTCCAGATGACAACATCAACAAGAACACAAAGGGAACAGAGAGATAGATAGAGAGATGTTTACACTTTGAGCCAAACAGGGAGCAACAAGCAGGTAATCAGAGAGCTGTACCCACTCTGCCCCTCCTCGTCCACACTTGCCACCAGAAATCCCGCTGTGGCTCCATATGGTCTGAAGGCTTAGACTCGTTCTCATATAAAGGCGAGAGGAAAGGAGAGGAGGAACACCGACGTATGTGTGTGGTTCAGAGAATAGAAGTCAGTGTACCAAAGGGGATGTAGGGACGTATGAGCTTTAGACCATATGGTCAGAAGGTGACTGGATTGGTGTCTAATGGGATTGATCTAATCTGCTTTTACATTAATAGAAAGAGGGGAAGAGAGAAAGACAGAATCATTGATGTTGAAAACAACTTACTGGGGTGTAGTTAGCATGATTTTGAGAGGAACTCATGAATAAAGAATTGAAAAGGAAAATATCAAGAAAAACTAGAATATAGGAGGAATATACTGTTTCTTTTTGATACCAATTCTAAAGATATAATCTGCCATTGAGCAAATATCAGAATAATATCAGAATAGCATCACTATTGTATAACAACAGATAAATAGAATAATATAAAATACATCCACTTTACTTTAAAGTCCCATTAAGCTCACCAAAACATGACCATCTCTGTCTCCTCTCATACATCGTCTACTTGCTTGTTTGTTCAACCTGATCTCACAGTAATTTGAATAAACATGTCAACGAGGGCACACTGACTTGCTGTGGATGGAAGGAGTGTGCCACACCCAGACTTATGAGAAGTAACAATGCTCACGTCATTTTACCACGAAGCGTCCGTCGTGCTTTCATGATCAGCAGGCATTAAACACCTGGGTCAAATTCCCCTGCACATACTCAACCACCCACTCACCAAACGCCAACTCTTTCTCTCTCTCTCTGTCTCTCTCTCTCTCTCTCGTCTTCTTCTTCAGCAGGTGATGTTGCTCAACCGGTTCCTCCTCCTCCTCCTCCTCCTCCTCCTCCTGTTGCGTGTATACCTGACTTTTCTTCTTCCCTCGGGGTACAAACCTGCGAGTGTAAACATCCATGAATCATCAGCGTTACAGGAGATGATCGGTCCACCGTCTTTATTACCTAATAGTCATCCTCGATCTTTTTCCACTCTTTTCTTCACAGCTGAAATCTCTGGTAGTGTTCCCACAGATGCACATAGACGTTCTGTTACCCGCACAGAGAGGACACAGGACAGATAGGGTGAGGAAGGGTAGGACCAAAGCAGAGGCACATTGTAAGGAAGCACAAAGTACTTTCACAGATAGACACTAAAATAATCTTGGAAAAGCAAGATAAATATGGCTAGTGCAGGGGCGGGACACTGGACTGATGTGATGGCACGGAGTTTAAAAAGAGCTGTTTTAGGTTCTTCTCAGTGCAGTTATCTGCCTAACTAGTTGAAGAGTTGGTGAACTGCACAGGGAGTCAACAAGTGCCAGAACTGGTACAATAGATGAGCAGCTCTCTCGAAACCCTCCCAGAATGACAATGCCGAGCACCTGCGATCACTTACTGACCACAAGTGACATCATTACACACCCAACAGACCCGTTTCACATGTCACAGCAGGGTAGACGCAGCTGCAGCTATAAATTAATAACAATACCAAGTATTGTCGACGCTCGTTCATTGGCTCACTGTAAACAAACCTGTACCCATCATTAATATCATCAGCTGCAGCTGTGTGGCTACCCTGCTGTGACACCTTTGGAAAGAAAATCCCATCAGAAGCAAGTTATTAAACATGATTACTGTTACATATCCTGTGTTTCATATATCCTGCTGTGGCCTTTGACTTAGCACTTCTAGATATACTATAACTGAGAATCTTCACACATACGTTACACGCTTTGTTCAGTCTATTCTTTCTTTTTCACGACTCTCATGGAAGCGCATAATAACAAGGCAGTGTCAGTATCACACGCTGCCTTGAAGTTGTGTCACAGGCCACTGACTCATCAACGTCCCGGTGTTCACTGAATCTGTAACCCTACCGCAGACTGAAATCCAATTCACTTTATAGTGATTCACTATACCGACTGAACCGGGGGCCGTCTGGAGAGACGCACTTTTGTTTCATAACACAGGCCCCAGGTGTCAAATAGCAAAAACAACCCTGTAACCGCTGGTTACAAGAGCTCCAGGTTAGACGACAAATGAGGAAGGATAATCTGAATCAAAGTGTCTCTTGATCTATTGTCTCACTATCTCACCAGAAAATAGAGCCTTACTCAGAGCTGAACTGAAAATCAGATTTTAAAAAGGGTTCAAATCTTATCTGGCTCTCTGTGGACAATACATACTGGATTTGGCAGATCTTGACATAAAAAGGGAATGTTTTCTTCACACTGCGTGTGAAACAGATAAAATCCACTTTTAGTTTTATAGTGTTACCTTGTCAGTTTTGTCAATGTCAAAATATCTTTCTTTTTTGTTTTTTTAGAAAAGGCAATATCGCAGTGTGAAAAACCTTTGATATTTTTACATAAAACCCCTTTCCAGTTTTTTATATACATGTATATATGCATAAGCACAGAAAGAGGTATTTTAAAGCCGCAGTACTTGTGGGCCATAACTCAGTCCTCCATCTTCACTTTCAGTACGTATCCATACCCTTCCACAAATACAGGTTTAACACCTCTACACACACACACATCTATATTCACCCGCATACCTACATGTATACAACCTACATACCAATGCATACTTTCTTACATACGCTCATCCCACACTATATTAAAAATGTAAAATATGTGTGTTTCAAACCAGAAATCAACCCAGAGCAAAACATTTCAGTTAATAATCATTTTTATTTTCTTTAGAAAAAGAAACTATCACAACTTCATTTGGTTACTGTACAGTTTCTCTTCTCATAGTCACTCAGTCTGATAACAGGTTGTGATTTCATGCTGGAACACCAAACACCCTCCTACTAACGCACACCACTAGTACAACATGACAGTATACAACTTTCTCTTTTTCCGCTTTTGCATTTTACATCCTCTGATATTCTGGACTGAATAGCAATAGAAACCACTTCTATAAAAAAATGGAGACAGAGTAGAAATCCCTGACACTTTCGCTTCGGAAACAAGGGACGAGAGAAAGAACTCTTTGAGCGGTGTGGTCCATAACAACATGCACCTGACGTGTCTCTGTGTGTGTGCGTTTCGGACAGCACCATAATTCACTATATATATGTGTGAGTTTAAGAGGTTCCCTGCCCTACATGAGACAGAGTGTGAAAAACGAGAGAGAAAGAGATGGGGGGGGGAGGGAGGAGATGGGAATCTAGGTCAGATTGTGGAGCATGCAGACCCCCTTCCCTGAAACACTCGTATATGCATTCTCTCGCTCTCGGTGGACAGAACCGCATGCATGTTCGTCCACAGTCGGGACAGAGGACTGTAAGTGGAACACAGTTAATATAAGATTAAGGGATGTATCAAGTATGTCTCCCTGAGAAACACTTCTTTCTTCTGTACCATAAAAACCCGCCTTTGTCACTGGCCCGTCCTGACAACTCTTCTACACCTCCCCCCTCGAAAGAAAAAAAGAACTTGGCTCATATTAAACATACCGCCCTTCATTTTATCCCATGATCTTTCTCACCTTGCACTATTCTTCCATTAGGATTAATGCACCACTGCCAACAATCACAGCAGCCAATTAGGGGCATGGGCAGGTGACATTCATGCAAACTTTTAACTTTCCAAAGCCAACTTTCCACTGCGTAGGTGTGTATGTGCAATGACTCTCCTTTGCGCTCTCTCTCTCTCTAATATATATATATATATATATATATATATATATCAGTTTATATGAGCCAGCCTCACACAGCAGTCTCACGCAAACCAGTTTATGAAGTACCGAGTGTGACGGTGACACCTTTGTGACAGTTTGAGTGGAGCTACTGTCCTCCCCACCCCCCCTCCCCTCTTTTCACTCAAATGGGGGGAGTTGGGAAGGAGGAAGGGGCTGTAAATAGGTTGTCCTACGCCCTCTCAATGTCTCCCACAGTAGCACCACGAAGCACACACACATACTATCGTCACATATTGAGCTGACATGCAAGCACCAGGGATCAGGAAAGGTAGAAAAAGAGCGCAATTAGAAAAAGACAAAAGAAGTGAAGACTTATTGCTAAAAAATGTTTTCCTAATTATTCACTACATAATGCCAATCCCTCATTACCTGTGTAAAGGCGTTTATGTTGTATATATGAGGGATAAATGTGTCAGTGTGTGCAGGGCCCAATCACTAGAGCATGATTCTTTTTTTTCTCTATTAAATGATGTCAGGTGAACAAATCTTTGCTTGCTAACTCTAACCTGATAAGAGTAATCTCTTTAGCCCTTTTCAAGTTTCACTCAGATAAACATGTCCCAAGAAAGGGTGGCGTCCTCTGAGTGTTAAGAAAGAGTGTGAAGTGAGGCAAGTGACAGTGCAGGTGTGTGCTTGAGTGTGTTTTGCTAAAACACGACACTCACGTGAGAACACACGCAGGTTAAAAACATTTGCTCATTTTACGAAGCTGTCTACTCATGCGAGGAAGTTTTTAAAAAGCATTATCTAAAATCAAACCATATCAGTGGCTGTATACAGAAATTCCACAGCCGCTCAAGGAAATCCCCAGTAAAAAAACTTTTTTTAGAGTGTTTCTTTTATTGTCTCTCTCGCTCTGTTCAGCTAATATTAAAAACCAGGAACTGGGGTGTCGACACCTCTCAGTATAAAACAAATAAAAGAACAACCAAACGGGTTTTAAAACCTAGGCTCCACATTCTCCTGTACTCAGACTCCTCCTGAGGAGTGCAGAGGAGGAAGAAGTGGAAGGAGAGAGGAGATTACAGGACTCTCTCTCTCTCTATGAGACAAGTTTGGGTAGGACTGTGCGAAGAGGTATGGCCTCCCCAGAATCTCCTATCATGTTGCTCCTCAGTTTGTTGTTGGCAGCTGTGGTGCCTAAGCCAGGCCCCCCTTTGGCCAGGATAGAGGGGAAGGAGGTGCTGTGGTGCTCGGGGGGCCGTTTCACCGTGGCCCCTTGGCTCTTATCGGTCCCAGGTAGGGGCTTGGGTAGGCGGCGATACAGCCAAGGGTGTCTGAGGGCCTGGCTAGGGGTGAGACGAGACGAGGGGTCCCAGTCCAAACACTTCTTTATGAAGTCAGTAAAGGTGGGGTCTTCGCAGCCCTTGAGCGCAGCACTCCACTCCTTGCTACCTGGGGGACCTCTCATCTTGCCACGGCGAGAGCGAGACCCTGTCAGCACAGTGGCCCCCGTGGGCAGGGTGTTGGCTCCGCAGTAGCGAGGGTGGCCCTTAGAGTTGATGAAGTTCTTTGCCCTTTTGGCCTGCTCCAGGATCTTCTGCGGAGGCATGCCCAACAGCTCCATGACACAGGCCAGCTGGTCACCCTCGTCCTCGCCAGGGAACAGAGGGTAGCCAGTCAGCAGCTCAGCCAGTATGCAGCCGAAGCTCCACATATCAATAGGAAGGCCATAACGTGAACCAAGGATCACCTCTGGAGCTCGATAGAAACGAGACTGGATGTAGGTGTACACCCGCTGGTGTTCAAAACAGCTGGAGCCAAAGTCAATAACCTGGCAGAGACAGGAGAGGAAAGAATTGTATGAGTGAACATCAAATGTACAAAACCTTTACCGTTATTGGGCTTGTACACAATTTCACAGGCCACCCATGGGTGTGCAGGTGTCCTACCTTGATGCCGCTGCGTCCCTGCTGTTTGAGCAGGATGTTCTCTGGCTTGAGGTCACAGTGGATGATTCTGTGCCTGCTCAGGGCCTCCAGGCACTGCAGGATGGAGTGTGCAAACTTCCTGACCAGCGGCAGGCTGAAGCCCTGGAACTTGTTGCGCTTGATAAGCTCATACAAGTTCATGCTCAGTAGCTCAAAGGTCATGCAGATATGGTTGCGGAAGGTGAAGTTTTCAAGCATGTGCACAACATTCATGGTGCCGTTCCGATCCTGCTTGCGCAGGTGCTCCAGGATGCGGATCTCCTCCTGCGCCTGCCGGTGGAAGCGCTTCTCGTTCCGCACCATTTTCAGAGCCAGGTGCTGCTGCAGTTTATGGTCATATACCTTAGCCACCTGGCCAAAGCTACCTTTACCAATAATCTGAGGAGGGCAAGAGAGAGGGAGATAAAAAAAACTGGATTAGTTAACAATCAGACAGAGACATAATTAGTTTTACAGCTGTGATTGTGATAGCCTACAAACACCTCACAATAACATAATTTATGTGTCTGACCTTGAGGAACTCGTAGCGATAAGCCAGGTGGTCATGGGGGACATGAATGTATCCTCCCTGCTCATCGTCGTAGCCACAGTTGTTGTTGCCTCCAGCAACCGCAGGCCTCTTTTTGGCATTGGGTCCCACGAAGTAGACATCTGGGTAGGAGTGGATCTCCGTCTGCTCCAGGGTGGTCAGTTGGGATCGGTACAGTCTCAGAGCCTGGTCAGGACTGAGAGGGCCACACAGCTTCCCGCTGTTCCCTCCATTCCCAACTCCGTGTGGGCCGGAGGATTCACTGGAGCCCTTGCTGGATTCAGTGCTGTGGCAAACAGGTACGACAGAAACATGGTGGTGAACAGCTGAAGAGGTGTTGGCCATTTAACATGCTCTGAAAGATGTTTTTACGTTCTTTTCGTGTCTTTGTGCATATGTGGCTTTCTCACCTGTCTACACTGCGCTCCTTGGACAGGCTGGAGACGGGGGCAGCTTTACTGGGCGTCTGACCAGTGGTCCCACTGTTCTGAGTGGTTGCTGTGGTTATGGCATTGATCTTTCGGTTGTTGGTGGAGTCTTCATACAGGTACTTGACCTTCAGCTGGCCACCTCGCACAGTTACCTGATCCCTCATTACAGTCTTGTTACTGACAACCTGTTAGAGGAAGACGAAAGACGGACAGACAAAAGACAAAAAGAAAGTCATTAGAAAATCCTTTTGGTAAAGCTTATTCAGTCTATGAACAGAGTGTACACATTGTACCTCTTTGTGTAGAAGACATGTAGTTTATTGTGTTGTATGAGTGTATTCAATAGAGTGAAGGGAGGACCTTTCTGTTTTTGTGTGTGTGTCTATCTACAGACTAGTGACATTGTGCAAAACAGGAGCTACCTGTAGCCTGCAAGACCTCGACTAAGAGGCAACTGAACATAGCCATGCACAAAATATATTTCAATATTTCATATATAATAATATAAAATAGAATTAATGAGTCTTTCAAGGTCATTTTGCAAGCAAAGAAGGGGGACAACTGAAATGCTGAACACAGATAATGGCACCCTCTGGATATCTCTATTTACATATCAACACCACACACTAACATGGAAAGAGTGCAGAGAGAGATTCCCGATGAACTCATGATTCATCCCATAAACAAAAGTAGAATGTGCAGCTAGTTGGCAGATCTAGTTCAGGTTTTGTTTGATACAGGCCTGAATATCAACAGCTGACTTCAGAGTCACGGGCAGTGAGCCACCAGCAGAGATGCAGCAAGCTGCAGGTGAACCAGCACAACTGGATCTAGATCCAGTCTGGTAGAAATTCAGAAGAGCAGGCCCACCCCCAACCATAACTCATAACTCATGACCCACATCCCCGCCTACCTTGTTTGTTTGCTAGCTGTTAGCAATTAGGTAAAAGGTATAAACAATCTTTGGCTCAGCTTTGCAATGATATTTCAATTTTTTACGTCGAGCATTTAACTTCTTGAAAGGATTTGAATATTCCGATTGGGGTTCAACATGACCGCTAATAGCGGCCGGCCATTGTCACTAAAACCTGCAACTCAGCTGCTGTAGATTAGCACAAATGACAGTGCACAGAACAAAAGCAATTAAATTGAGCAACAGGGATTGCATTTGTATCTGGACTAAACAATCACTGTACATTTTGAAATCCTTTTTGAACATATCTGCCCACAAACTTTGACAGCGACAGATCCGGCTTTGCTTGGGACAACCTGAAAGGTTAGAAGAGTTTCAGGAAAGTCTCGCTCTCGCGTGCCAGTAAAACAGCTTCATTTTAGCAACCCCAGGAATTCATTCCTTCTCGCTCTCTGTCTCTCCTTCTTTTCTCTCTCTCACCAGCGGAAAGAACCCTCCACAAGATTATGGAGCACAAGGGAAATGACAGTCATTAAAGTTAGATTATACTCTTAAACTGTAGAAACAGTGTAGCTGTTAATAAGACACGCTGACATAAACTCAGCATGGCCTTCCTATATAGAGACACACTGGAGAGGCATATTTACTGGGTCTGTCTAGCAGTCTCTCTTTCACATGAACACTTCTTATTTCAATGGCGGCGTGGCTTCACCCATCTGAGCGAGGGGAGATTTTGGACCTAATGTTTTCTTTTCTCCCATTAGCTTGCTATGCTGCCCTGTGGAGCTTCTGGCTTCAGCTTGTACACACAGCTGAGCGGGTCTATGGCTAAAACCGTGTCAGCTGATAAAGACAACACAACAAGGAAATGTACTTTAAAAGTAGGTGTTGACATGTTCCACTGAAAGAGGACTCAGCTTGGAGTGTGTTTGTGTTGTAAATTTGAGTACTAAAATAGAGGTGGAATGCAGGATGGGTTTCCATACATGTAACCATATAGTCTTAACTTATTACAACAGCCCTGCTGCTGACCCAGGGTCCCATGCAGCTGTTGTCCCAAAGCTGTGCTACAAACACAGTGAATGTCATTGATCGAGCCCCTTCACCCACACACAGACATAATCGCTGACATAAAAAAAAAATCAAAGCTTTCTACATGCGGAGCACCAACTGTGATGGATTATTGATCGACCGGGCAGGGGGTGCAACTAGAAAAAACATTTTAAAAAGTGACCAATGGTGGAAATGAAAACCAGAGAGCGTGACTCTTCTTTAGCACCAAGTAATACTGAGGGTGGCGAGTCCTCCGTGTGCAAATCTGCATGGTGCAACAGATGGAGAAGAGCTAATCTCTTAGCTGTCAGAGAAACACCTAAGTATGCTTTTCTTCTTCTCTCAAGCACACACTTACTTACAGGGTTGCACAACTCAACACGTGTAAACCTTTGTCACACACATCTGCAAATCGCAGCCATGCAGAGATAGAAGTTGGGTCACAGACAGGAAAAAATCCATGTCTGTAGTGGTGTGGAGCAGAGCTGTCCGCTCCCTCACTCGTTAGTGTTGTATTACGACCCGGAACTAAGTGCGACTACAATTTATTTTATTCGTTTGTTCCTTCCTGTAACAAAGTAATAGAGCACGAGGCAACTCTGAGCACAGTACAACGCGCTGAACCGGGGCGAGCTACCGTCAGTCACGTTCAACAGAGGATATTACCTCTGTGAGCGTGACAGAAAATACAAAAGGAAAAAGGACAGGACTAGAATAGAAAACTAGGCCTAACCTCTGTGCAAGCCTACTGATGGCGGATTACACGGAGGAGGGGGAGAATGTTGATTGGCGATTTGGTTTGTGGGTCACATTTTCAAGCCCAATAAATCTTTACAATATATCAAACCAGCCTTTTTCCTCTGCTGGTGTGAGAGGCTGTGGAGTGTCATTGTCTGTGCATTTTCTGCCAAAGGGGCTTTTCAGAGAGTCAAACATAGCGGAAAGGTACCCAACGAGGACCATGGCTCACATTTTGTTCATGAAACTATGAACCCTTTTTTTGATGATTAATTAATGTAAACGCGTTAAAATAAACACACACCGAACAAAAGCTGTTACCAGATCTTAAAGTGATGTCCTAAATATGTTTTTCTTGTCTGGCCACAGTCCAAAACAGTGATCAAAGATATGAAACTAAAAAAGCAGCAACTATATTAACTGATCAGTAACTTATAATGATATATGGGTCAATCTTCTGAAAACTATGAACGGCATGTTATCAATGAGAGTTACTGGTATCTCCATTAATATGCATGACTACACGCAGACCTGCAGATAAAAAAAAAATGTAATTCGTCTGAGCAGATGAGAGCAGTCATGTATCAAGCAAATGGAAACCATACAGTATGTCAATATACTGCACATACATTGTACAGTACATCTGCATCCTGTAAACTGTAAATGTATGTAAATGCACTGTTTTGCACATTCAAACTACAAAAGTTCACAAGGCTGGTAACGGCTGTTGGGCCTCTTTACTTTGGCCGGAGACACAAAATGGCTACTTCACTTCCGCTAATCTGACACAGTCATGAGAATTCCCCGCAGCAACACACATTCTCATATCCCCTCAGGCAATCAATCAATAATACTCACAAGATCACGTTATTCCAATTGAAGGGTATAAAGACTTGACTGAATTACACAGGTTGGAGATAAGAGATAAGACAAGAGATAAGCTACCCACCCTGCCAAGCAGGACTGTGGGAAAGAAGGAGGGGCGCAAATGTGATGAATGGGAACAGGCTGAGTGGGGAATATCTCTCTGAGGAACAGGATGTCTGGAGACAGAGCGTGCTTCAGCACAGGAAATACGGCTTTACTGGCTTTGTGTGTATGCATGCATGTTTGTGTGTGTACTTACTGTGTGTTTGGGCATTGGGGGCAACCCAGACGGACTGTTTGTGTCCGCGTCGTCTTTAAGGATGTGGTCTGTCCTCATGTACGAGTCGTATAGACCATCGCCGTGCCGCGCTGAAGGAACACAGATAAACAAATAAATCAGTGTGATAATGTGGAATCATCAAATCTGCAACAGTGACACACTCGGGGATAAAGGCTGAGGATGACGTTCAGAAGTAACGCCTACAGAACGCAATCTAATCTCCACAGAGGCAGACAATCCTTTGTTTGTTCAAACCAGGTAAAGTCCCATTGATTATTTCATCAATCAACCGACCAGTTCCGATGGCTACCTTGAGACTAAAACAAATGGTTTGGTATGGCCCAACAATTCCCTAGAGCTAGCCTCAGCAGGACTGCCCCACAACACTGGTCTCTGTAGACCAGTAGGGATGCACATTGTCTGCCACAACATCCTAACCCACATTTACTGTGAAAAGCCCATTATTAGCAGATACATCCATTGTATCTATTGTGTCCAATACATGGTATCCAAGGCCAGAGCTCCGACCTGACCAGCTTAGATAGGGCTTAGGGTCCCAGATAGCTAGCGCTGCAAGTGGTATTATTGGCCTAATGGGGGTAACAGATGCCTCTGTGACGACAGCATCTTTCCGTCTGCCCATCTGTCCATTCAGGCCGAGTCATGTAGTGCACACACCAGGTGTGCTCAGAAATAGAGCTCATATGGAAGGATGCGGGCGCTTGTCATTCAATAGTGCCGCGTGTGGGCACTCACCTCCGTGGCATCAAGCCAAACACCTCATGTGAGATGATACAGAGTAGATGGATGAGGGGAGCATTTGGGACTGTAGGAGGAAGCCAGTTACTCAAATGACAAACCTCCATCAGCCGGCTGTTCATCTGAACAGTCATTTAGCTTGCCCACAGGTTGCTACTTCAACAGAAGTAAGCTGCCAGCATTAATCTCTGATAGCTTGAAATGAGGCGGAGTAGCCTGTCAGCATAAGCCATTTACAAAGCTATTGTGTTGGGATAGCTCATTAGCAAAAGCCCAAAACTGTGGCAGGTTTGGTGTTCTCTCCGATTAGCCCTTGAGAGTGTTGTAACCATGCGCAGGTGCGTCAGAGCCCATGTCCCTCGCTCGTCAACAGAACAGCTCCGGGACAGATTAGACCTGCTGCCTGGATACAGATGCATTAGACCTGCACAGCACAGCAAACAGAGGCATTAGGGCTCCACACACAATATTAGCAAGCACCAGACCCCATTAGCCCTCTGCAAACTCCTAATCACCCAGCGGGGGCTCAGCACTTTCTGTACAGCGTCTGACTTTGTTGTCCAAGCAAACTTTCCCTTAAACAGAGCCCAAACTTCTTTGCAACCAAACATCCAGCTGGTCCCCCCCACGGCAAAGGGGAGAGAACAAGGTTCAAGCAAACAAGACATACAGCAGATCATGTGTTGTAAAACGTGTGAGTGGGGTAAAGTCACCGCTTTTTGTCCTCCTCTTCCTGGTTGTCCTGGACAAAGCGTCTCCTTGCAGACAATAAGCCCAATGTACACCATATGGTACATTTAACAGAGGCTTGAGAGCAATGTCATAAAATGTTATTTTCCAGTATGCATGCAAGTTTAACAATTGCTAGTAACCCAAACACACACAACACAGAGACAAACAAAGATGAGGACAGTGCACATGTACATATAAAACAATAACAACTATGACAGTCATGGTACAAAGTCCAAAACAGCTGTTAAAAAAAGGAGCCGACATAATCATGAAAGCTTATTACACTCTGATAAGACTTTAAATGCTTACGAGGAAGACGGGAAAAAAACAACAACGCGGAGCTTCCTGGACAGGCAGAAGTCTCGTGATTGATATCGAGATGCAAATCAAAAGAAAACATGTTTACAACCCGCGTCTTGTGAAATAATAACATCTGTCTGTTCTCTGTCCCGCACAGTGACATGACGTGACATTTAGAGCAGGGAGCCAAGACAAAAAAAAATGAGTCAATCAAAACCATTTTAATCACAAGATATTTCTGTGAATGCCAAGAGCTGCAAACAGTAGCTGGCAGCTGCTGTTTTCGCTTTAATGTGCATTAAACAAAACAACATTCAGGACACAAAGCTGACAAAGACACGCTGCTGTTGTGGTTACCTGTTGCTATTGGGCCCTCTGGTTTTCTGCTTATTATCATCATGATTGCAATTAATGTGTGATGCCAGCATCCGAAGTGGACAAAAAATCCCGAGTAAAAAAAGTGGAAAAGATTCAAACTAGAGTCCGTAGCAAACTTTAGCTAACATTCACAACTTTGCCGTGTTTGCTAAAAACAAAAAAAAGAAGTCCCTTGAGTTGTGGTTTCGGTTGAGCTAACTCAAGTTATTCTCTCCTTGGGGGTTTAATCTAGCCTTCTTCTCGGCTTTTGGCTGTAATTTATCCTTGTTTTATTAAAACCACAGAGTTGTGTGTTCAGCGTGCTGCTCCCCGGCTAACATTAGCCCTGGCTGCAGTTTGAAAAACCTGAGCAGGCGGTGGTGGGGGGTCGTTTCCCTCACTTAGCTAGCCAGCTAGCTTGCACAGCCACAAAAACACTCGTCCGCCCGAGAGCCGCTCCCTCTGTTAAAAATAGTTTGAGTCCAAATGTTACAGCTCAGTGGTCTGACCCGGGTGCCCCTCGCCTTTCTCTGTCGGTACAGTGAGTCGATCCAGAGCACCATCCCCGTGCTTATTCCCGGTTAGCTGACTTTGTAGTTAGCAAACAGCGATGCTAGCACTCGTTGAACCCCCAGGATTTTGTCCTCCTCCGGGACAGCTTGGGGCTGCTTCGCTCGTCTTCGGGGACGGCTAGCCGGAACAGGCTAGCTCGTTAGCTGTTTTCAAGCCCCATGTTAACTGCAGAAACACCCGGAGCATCGCCTTCAGCAGAAAAGCTTTACCTGTACTCAGTGCAATAAGGCGGCAGTGTTTAATCCGTCTTCTCTGCGGTAGGACTATCTTCTTCGGCGCAGCTGTGTGTTGTTGCTAAGGGCGTCTTCACTGAGCCCGGAGTCAGCAGGCGGACACAGGGAGGGAGGGAGGGAACGGGGCGGTGCTTAGCGAGCACCCAGACAACTGGCAGCAGGGCGCCCCGCAGCGTCCACCTGGAGCTCTGCATGGGAGCCAGTATGGATGTGCTCAAGCAATTCACTGTAAATTTGCTCTATTATAAAACTGCCAGTACTAGAAAGTACTGGAGAATTACACACCAGGTTAATAAAAGTCTTTCTGGCTGTTCAGTCATTAAAGTCAAGTCATCTTCAGTTATATGTTGATAAGGCATTACTAAATGGTTATAAACATCAAGTCTGTAGTTATAAATGTTAATAAATCATTCATAATGGTTAATTAGCATTAAGTCTGCAGTTTTAAATTTTGACAAGTCATTAATAGAGGGTGATAATAACAATAATCTAAGTCTGCAGTCGTAAATGTTAACAATTTGTTCATAAATTTAATTTTGATCCATGCTCTGCATCACTTTTCCAAAGGGTCAGAGGTCAAACAATGTATTAGAGGAGTCTTCCTCATGAAAAGCTAAAAAGACAAATTAAGTCTAAGTAGATGTTCCTCTTAATGGCTTATAACTGTCCTGTAAAGCATTGGTAACTTATTTATTAATCATTAATAAAGCCATTTGTTCCAACTGTAAACCCACTGTAAAGTTGCCAATTATTTTACAGATGAATGTTTGAGACGTAAGGGGCTCAACTAAGTCCTTTTTGAGCAAAAGTGTCAAAAATTCACTCGTTCTGACTTCTTGGAGGTAGTTGGTGGTTTCCTTGGTTCACTGGGGTTTTGGAGAGTTGGCAATTGTAAGACCTCAACTTGACCTTTGGGAGATTGTGATGGGCAATTTTTGGACATTTTATAGACCAAACAATGTATTGATAAATAATGAACAGATGGATTGATAATGCAATTAATCACCAGCTGCAGCCCGATGGCTAAGATGACTTATCCTCAGGCCCACACAGTGCTGTTGGTCATTCACTTTGCATACCCTGACACGAAAGGTGAACAGCGGACTGAAACTGGAGAGGGTACGGAGATCTATACAGGGCTAGATATAGTTAGGGGCAGGGCAGAGGACAGACGGAGTGAGACCGGGCAGGCATGAGAAGGGGAATAGGCTAAATTCAGACAGTGATACATGCTGGGCAGGGGGTGATGCTAATCTTAGCTCTTTCTCAGAGGTGAGAAGAGGGGTCTGTCTATATTTGCTGCCATAAATAAGCATACTGACACAATTTCAGGCGGCCCTCTGGGCAGCAGCCAGCCCTTAAGGCCAGCTTGGCCATGCAGATTATTCTTAGACGGTGGTGTATAGAGAGAGTAGGGTGACAATGCCTATAAACTGATCTGCTTATTGCACTTTCCTCTCAAGAGGGTTCAAGGTGTAAGTGTGTGGACCAAGCGGCACTCTAATCACAGCCAGTGAATTTACAACCACAGCAAGAGATGGGACCAGGTGCAAAGCTACCTATAGGTCCTTGTGGGGGTTGGGGGTTCTGGGCTGTATTTGGTCTCAGAGCCTGTGACAGACACTGACACCTGTGGGTTTATTGGTCTAACACCTTATTTTGAATGCCCTTTGGAAACAGAATCCGCCTAAAAACGACCATATGAGGGAAAGTATTGTGTAAAACTGCGAGTGTCACTGCGAAACCTAAATGTTTTATGTCGTGTCGAGCATATCAGAACACATGAAAACAAAATCACACACACGTGCATCTGCGCATATACACACACAGCTTACACTCTGATAGTATTTGCAGTTTTAAATGGCGTATTGCCACCTGCTGGTGATTTGAAAGCAGTACAAGCTGGTTTCTGGTGAAGAGAACATGAGATGAAAAGCTCAGCACTTTCTACTTGGGTCATGTCTGGACAACACATTCTTCAACACTACATGGTGTATGAATAAATAAAGAAATCTAATCCCGCAAGCACTAAAATCTTGGTAGGCATCTCTTCAGGATTTCTTCTAGGATGCACCCTGCAGTTCATAACTTTCTGAGAAAGACTGTTTCTGTGTGAGAAAACATCTTATGTGATGTGATAAAGGCCTACATGAAGTGATTTTCTGCTCAAGTGAGGGTTGAATACGTTCACACAAGGAACCATTTTGGGCCTCGTGACATAGAGACGTGCTAAAATTTGAGACAACTTTAAAATGCAGAAGAGGTACCTTCAGTAATGTTTTATACTGCTGCACGGCCTTCAGTGAAACCATGTCGAAGCCAGAGACGTGAGGATACGAGAACATTTCAATAAAGGGATGACCTTTTTATTTCGTTTTGATATTCTGTACACTTCTACTGCTATATTTATACACACACTTCTTCAATTAAAACAAAATAAATTGCAAAAAAAAAGCATTAAGTCTCAACATCCTTGATATAATATCATATGGATGAGGTGGACCATGAAATAAATAACACACATCACACACATACGCACACACACACACACACACACCCCTCCCACACACAGAGGGTTTGTTGGAAAGACAAATATGTTAAGGGTAGGGGAAAGAAAGAAAAAATGACATATACAACACCACCCAAGAAATACAGATTTGCACACATGCAAAAAGCACCCATTCATACACTCAGGCACCTGTGCGCTGAAACCCACCTTACATAGATACACAGGGGCACATGAAACAAAAGGCACTGCCAGCAGGAACAGCTTGGGCTCTGGGTGGTGGCGTTAAAAAAAAAAAAAAGAACAGGTTCGGGTTTACTGAGAAGCATGTGCTTATGGACGACGGGCCTCATTTATCAGCGCTTCTATCGTATTAAATAAAAGATGAAGAATAAGGGTGTGTGTGGAAAATGATTACAGTAAATGCTTTGATTAAATGCATTCATTTTATGACACATGCATGCCACATATCTTTTCCAAAACATCCTAATTTTGCAGTCGTAATGTGTTATGTTACATGTGCACTCGATGTATGTTTTAATACTCGATAAGTGAGGCCCAATGAGGGAGCGCTGATGACACACAGACACTCATTATAAAACACTATTCACATTATCCTCACTGCCCTAGATGGGCACACACACACACACACCAACCAGTAGGAATGATACCAAAAGAATATTAATATTCATCATAATAACAACAAAGTTAAACCTTGTCACTCTTTTTCCAGTGTCTACATAATACATATGCATTGCAAACACATTATTGGTACATCATAGCCATTATCATGAGTTTTATATATTTTTTGTTTCTTTTTTTTTTGGATGGAAGGTGGGGGGATAAAAGAGAAGAGAAGCAGAAATGCACGCCCCAGCTCCATGAGTTGGAGGCCATTCAATGACCTGCATCTATATGTGCAAAAACAGAAATCGGTTTCATTTTTTCATACACCACCTTTAATTAACTACACTTCCAAATGTCTCTCATCCCTTTAAAATCATCTAAATAGATCTGTCCCTCTAAGCTTTGGTGTAAAAATCCTCTCACATTCAAACGCAACCCATATACGTTGACAGCGTAACATCACTTTTACAATAAAGTGTAAAATCTGTAAAGGTACGTGGATTGCCCCGCTCAGTAGGCTTCATCAGCAGGTGGAGTTCATGCAAGGTTGGACAGATCGGGAGATAACTGTGTGAAATCACAGTTATCATCTGAGAAGAGGAGAGGATTGGTAACTGGGTCGGATTTCTGTCAGCGAAGCGCCTGACATCCTCCTCACACGTGTCTTTTCTCATGGCATTAAAGCAGGAACATTGAATGATAGGAATACATAAAAAAGGCTAAGATTTTGGACAAAGTGGGCTCAAATGGGGTGGTGTAGGGTGGAATTCAGTTTCTTTCCTCCTCTAGGTTTTCTCTTTGCTCAACACATGCTCCCTGAGAAAAATCAGAGAATGGATCTCGCTTTCTTATCTTTCCTTCTTGTTCTGGCCTCCAGCCCTGATCCTAAACACCTCTGTCACAAATCCACACATCTTATATTCCAGCACAAAAATAACACATCTGGTGATAACCCTATACATCTGTTCCAAGAAAAAAAAAAAGAAAAGAAAACTAAGTATGATTGTCCTTCCATCCCAAAGAGATGTTGAAAAAAGTAATCATGCCTTCTGTTTTAATTCTAACTCTATGTGCAGGGGGATGAGCTGAGAGAGACTCATGCATAAGTAACACTTGCAGTAGCAGCAGCAGCAGTAGTAGCAGAAGAAGAGAGAATCTTTAAAAACACTACTGGTTAATATCAGTCCCAAATGAGATTTCAAGTCGGATTTTCAGATCTCGCTGTGATCTTTCTGTGTGTGTCCTTGGCAATGAAAACACTCCTTGTCCGCAAGCAGACCACACACCCTGAAGCCTTTCATGTCGCTTTCGCCTCTCCTCAGGGGGAGTGGATGTATGGATGGTATGTGCGGGGAGGGGGCTTGTATGCGTCCTGAGAAAGGGTATGCATCTGTGTCTGGATGTACTGTATGTTTGGGTGTTTATGTGGAGGGGCGGGGGGGAGACAAGTTCAGCTCCGGCTCCAGTCTCTGAATAGATCACGGGTCTCAAGGGGTCAGCGTTCAAAGGGTCAGTCTCTCCCTGGGTTGAGGTCATAAGGTAACAGGTGAGGGGTCAGGGGTCATGTTGTTGTAGGGCCTGTTGTAGTTTATGTCGGTACACGGCGTATTTTTGCTCCACTGCCCGCACACGCTCCGCCTCCTCTTTCCCCAGGATCACCAGGAAGTTTTGTAGCTCAGGGACAGAGAATGCATGCCACTGTCAGAGAAAGAGAGAGAAACAGATTATTATACCACTGCCAAAAGTTAGTTTTCGCTACTAGCCTTCTATGAATGTCTATGAAAAAGGAATATTGTCTCAGCAGTACAACTCCCCTTTCAAAAATGTTATTGTGAGAAAAAATAAATAACCACAGATACATAAAATCTGCCTGTATAACCCAAGTGTGTGTGTATATGTGTGTGTAAGTATGTGTGCATTCTCACCTCCACCTCTCCAGTCTCATTTTCCTTAAGAACAAAGCTGAGCTGCTCTGCGTCGGGCCCTGCTATCAACCTCAGCAGAAGAGGACGCTCACACAGAGGAAGCTTCTGGAACAGATCTGGAGGGGGGAAAAAGCACAAAGAAAAACACATCATTCAATGCTGTCATTTATTATGTTTTCTAGTAACATATTTAACAAACGAGCTAGTAACTGGGTGTGTTTTCCTCACCCTGTCCGTCGCGGTGCGTCTGCCTGTACAATGCAAACTTGTTGGGATTGTCCAACACCATGAACTTCTTCAGCAAGCCCTGGATGACCTCTCTGGTGGTGGTCAGAGAGCTGATGTGGAGCTGCTTCACACAGTCGCATGGTAGGTAGAAGGACGTTCTCTTTTCACTCGGCCCACAGTCCGTCCCTTCCTGGCACTCTGGCACCGCTTGGTTGCGGCTACCCGTCTGCCTGGACGCTCCCTCTGAGCCCGCCGCCTCCACATCGGGGACTGTGACTGGTCGATTGAGCCTCAGGTGGACCTTAATGAAGCCTGTGTAGGATCCGTCTGAAGCCTAGAACATACAGAGAGAAAGAGGGAGACTGTGAGAGAGGAGCACTGTATGTGGTTCTATAAAGAAATAGTTCAACATTTTGGGAAATACAGTAGGTTGATACCACTCTCATGCTTGTATGGTGAATATGACGCTACAGCCAGCTACTGTTAGCTAGCTTAGACTGGACGTGTTAATTAGTGAGCTTTAGAGGTGCTGGTAGGAAGATTCTGTTACCTTCTGACACAGCCAGGCTAGCTGTTTCCCCCTGTTTCCAGTCTTTATGCTAAGCTAAGCTAACTTGCTGCTGGCTACAGTTTCATATTTACCGTACAGACATGAGAGCATTGTCAATCTTGTCATCCAACTCTCTGCGAGAAAGCGAATAAGCGTATTTTCTACAATGTTGAACTAATCCTTTAAAGTCACAACATTAAGTGTTTTTTCACCTCTTTCACCTTTGCCAATTTCCAATTTTTACATATTTATAAATAAAAACAACAAATATAAAAATATATTTCCTTCTCGTGCATAAGTTACTTTATTTTGATGAATTCATCCATCTTTAATCGTTACTTCACTGTACATCATTGAGTGTGGGAAAAATTCAAATCCATACCACGCTCCTGTTATCTCTTTCACACCTTTGTTCCTACTTTTGTATAATTGCTTGCTACATTAACTCTCATTTCCTGTTTCTATTCAAATTCAAATTATGAGAGCTAGGAAGTTCTAAAAATCTATACAGCACAACACATTCGCCAGCCACAACAAGTGTTCAAAACTCACCAGTTTCATGCCATTTTCAGAGACTTGAGCATTATATTCTTCTATCCTTGTCCGCACCTCTTCCCCTGACAGGTCCTTTGTTCCTCCCTCCTCTTCCTCCTTTGCTTCATTCTGCTGTAAGGCAGAGAGAGGACGGGTGTCAGTATTAGAATATCAAAAGTAAAGTTACTGGTAGTAGCAGTGTTTTATTTTAACCAGCAGATGGTGCTGCCTCCACCACAAGGCCGTAAAAAAAACATGCTCTCTGTTGCTTTGCTCAAGTTTATGAATAGATATCTGAATACAACAGAGTCAAGAGAAACCCTTCCATCCCTTTAAAGAGAAGTGGCCTGACCGACTTGCAGACATATCAGGTGTCATATTTGGTTGAAAACAGGACAAAACAGCATCTAGGCCCATTCCTGTTCCCCGTGGTCACTCTCTCAACTACTTGTGACAACACCTCCCTCTCCTATCCTCCATCTTTGTCAACCTTAGGATGAAAAGCTGCTTCTCTGACTGACTCTGATGGGGATTCTTATAGAGACTACACTGTCTCTTCCTCCTCAGCGGGGTTACACAACTCTGCAGCTCTACATGGGGACAGGAAATGTTGTGAATGGAGCAAATCACACATTCAGCATCACAGCACGAGAATATTGACAGTGCTGCCTCCCTCTCACTCTTACTCATTTCCCTCTGTGACTAGGAGTGAGAGAGAGAGGGGGAGAGGGAGAGGGAGAGGGAGGGAAGAAGCGATGAAAGGAGGAGGAGAGGGAGGCAAAGAGGGGGAAGCAGCAAAAGAGGCGAGTAAGGGGTAAGGAGCGATGAAAGAGTGGCTGCTGAGCCAGCCTTAGCAACACAGAGTTTGACTGGGTTATTTATAGTACAGTGGGATGCATCCTCTCTATCTCACAATAGCATTTTTTTTTCTCCTTCTCCTGTTCGTTTGCATTTTCTGGGGCAGCGAGAGAGAGACAGTGTTTGTGTGTGAGTGAGAAGGGGGGGGGTGCAGGGCAGGAATCGTTTCTGTAGGGGAGTCCTCAGGTTGTGCGATGAAGTCACTGTTTCATTCAACACAGATGCAGTGTGCAAGTGCACGTGTGTGTCACTTATAGACTGAGGCACCTTGTGGTAATAAACAACACACACAGACACACACACACACACACACACACACACACACACACACAGCACAGCAAATGTAGCTTAGCTCATCCAGGCTGACATTCAGCAAAAAGAGGTGATAACATTATAACATTTAAAATTTCAAGGCTGACGTTTGGAGATAGATGACGGGGACAGAACGGCGTGTGTGTATGTGGTTTTATGTGTCCATGTGTGAACATTTTGCCTACTACGTAGCTCATTCTTTTTGTTGCCACCTTATATTTCAGCCATTGTCGGCCACTCCTCTGTGCAACTATCATGGTAAATGTCCATGTTGCAGAGAAACAGCAGTGAAAGCCGCTGATGCTATCATGGTCACTGCATGCCACAAATTCAGTGCACAGACACATTTAAATATGAGAGTTTACAGCCCTGGTCTGTATCTCCACAGACTCATAAAGAGTCACTAAGGGTACTGATCTAATCGCATTCATATAAGAACAAAATAAAAAGCCAGACATTTAATAAAACTCTGGTGGATAAACATCAGGGGCATATGGCAAAATCCAGGGTTAAGAAAAGAATCTGAGGGATACGGAGGAGTTGACTTGTGTAAAATTCTTCCCAGTCTAAGGCAACAAAGTGAAAGGAACCTCGCAGGAATTCCTGCGTTTGTATGTGAGTTTCTAAATGTATCAGAGGCAGTGCCCTGCCCTCCCTTTCTGCATACCAGCGAGAGTGGTCAGGGGACAATAGAACGGGACAATAGAGCAGTTTCCGCCCCAGAGAGTTCCACAAAGTCCTGGGACACTGCCCCGATTGGACCAGGTCATGATGGAGCCAATGACCGGCAAGACACAGACCCAGAGAGATTGTGAACCCTGAAAAGGCTTGTGCAGCCTGCACTGTGGTTACAGGAAAACACCTAAAGTTTGAGGGACTAGCACGTTAGTCAATTTGGTTTCAGAGCTCTATTTTAACTGGTTAGTATGAAACGAATGATACTAAATGATGCAAGGTAATAAGACCGATCTTATGTTTTTATAACATGGCTGACACACTCATAATGTAAGAAACATAATTGATTTAGTAAACGTAATGCTGCCAGGTTTATCTTTAGAACTATTCAAGGTGCTTTACAGTCTTTCCCTCTATCATGTTCACTTCTTGTAAAAACACAAGTTATCTGATCGTAGGTTAAAGCAGCACCTTGTTTTTTGATTTTATGTCTAAACTGGTCCAATCTCACACACCAAACTATCAGGTTCTGCTGCATTTAATGCTTTTACAAGGTCTTATTTTGACTCGTAATTTACACTCAGCATACACAGTGCTAGACATGGACAAAAAATGTACACGATGACACAGGTGATCCAATATGACAACTAAAGGTCAATTTTAGCCAGAAAGCGCAGGCCCTCTGGAAAGAAGTGCACCTTTGTCACTGTCTGATAATAACAATATTACAGCTGACAGGTCCAGGACATTTAATCCAGTTTAATGGTGTGATTCAGGTAGATGTAAAGCAGCTTAAGTGTGTAAGGTATCTAGGACTGTTACGTAAGGGTCACACACACATATGTACACATGCCATGCAGATACACACACAGCCTTCAGGGTGACATGAGTAAGTGTTGATGCTCTCACCCTGATGAGATCAGACAAGAGAGGTCATATGACTGCTTGAAATGTTGCTGGAAAGTAGTCAGTATTAAACCATTAGCCAAACATGTGTATGACCTGACTGCCTTTTTGTTAACTTGAACTTACTCCTGACGTCGGTCAAACCTGCAAGTGTGTGTGTGTGTGTGTGTACGATTGACATCATGATCTTCGGGGAACACTAGACTGTAGGCTCTATTACAACTGGCCAAGATTGAGGACATGACGAGCGTTGTCGGAGCTAAACTAGCTCAAGTAATAGAAAAATATGCGGACAGAATTCAACAATAACACATGAACACGCACACGATGCACACACACACACACACCACGTATGCACACACACCGATAACAGCGCTTGTTAGCACAACGCCTTTACTGGGTCAAGTGTCGAGGAGGAGAAGCACCATCGAGAACACACACGCTGATTCTATTTCACAGCTCAGAGACTGCTGTGTGCCAGCACTGCCAGCAGAACACACGTACACATACAAGTGTGCACACACACCCACACACACACATACACAATGGTGAAAACACTTTGACCCTTTGCTTAATTCAAATTAGCATACCACATTGTATAAATTCAAGATTTTAAATAAAGATTCACCGAAGCACCAGCAGAAAAACATACTTTTGTATCAAAAGTAAATGTACTCATTGTGAAGAATGAAACATCAAATATTTATTGTGTTAGCGGTACTTTGATACTGTATCTGGTCTCAGTGGTGCTAATCTAACTACTTTTTATAGCATTGTTATGTATAGCTATGCATCATACTTTAGAGTTTATAGTATCTTATATTTTGTGCGTGCAGTCTTTATCTGTGATATAACCAACTACTCCCTCAAAAAATGCAATGGATCTCATCTGAAATGTAGTGGAGTGCCGATGTAAAGCTGTACAAAAAAGTACTTCAGAACTGTACTTAATACATATTGCAGTTCTATAATAAGTACTATATTAAGACACACACAGGCAATCTTTGTTTCCTACCAATGTTGTCTGATGTGTGCTGTGTATGAGATGCACAGAACAATATGTCACGTGTGTCTGTTAAAATGTGTTTTATAGTGTTGATACATTACCAACAGCGATGCAACACATTCATTTTCACTGCATCAAAAAGCAGACCAGAAAAACCTGAATATACCCCCTGCTCATCACAGTGTAACACACACACGTCCACACACACACACACACACACACACACACACACACACACACACACACACACAAAACACATTAAAGCTGGCTGGCTAATCTGGAGCAAAAGGCTCAGCTCTGGAAATAATTCATAAAGAAAAGAGGATCTGAACTCCCCTTCCCCTGTTTTGGTGAATGTATCTCCCTGTGTGTCTGTGTACATAAATACACACTTGCATGGAAGGACTTAACACCGTGACCCATTTTTAATTATACTCAAAACACATGATAATGTCTCTATCCACAGGATGCCACACAGATCTTTGCATAGCTCCTTTTCATATTCAAACACAGGGGGAAAAAACCCACTTTCACTGCAGGGCCACTTTTAGTGCTCTACCAGAGGGCGCAATCCAATTACTATGGAGGATATAGAACCATTCCCTCTCATGTGTAGCTGACTGTGCTGCTACACTATGTGTCAAACCTGTGTAGTGCCAGAGAAATCAGGCTCCATCAGCTGCCAGCCCAGACAAGCTAACCCCAATACCCGTCTGTCTCAGTACGGCAGCAACCCTAACTCCACTTGCTGACAACACAGCTGGTCAATTATTCAGAGATTATACCTTCTCCAAGTCAGACACCAAAGGCACTGCCAGGACAAGGACAGCAGGAAGAGGGCTGAGCGTGTTTTACATGAACGCAAATGTCTACGTCGTTTCAAGAATTTCATCTCCAGGCTTCTTGTGCAACCAGAAACACTTTCTTCTTTTCTATTTCTATCTGTCACACTCTCCCTCTTTTGCTATAGAAAATCCTTCAATCACCTGCTGTGCATCATGGGACAAGCCTCAACAACAACCAGGCAGCACCTAACACCCTGCAGTGCAATTAATACTGTATATACTGTAGTTATAGTATATGACACAGTTATGTGTGAAGTAATCAAATGTACAGTAGACCAAAACCAAATCTCAAGAAGTGTTCACAGAGTGCCAACAAAACCATGAGTTGCTATGGTAACTAGGAAAATGGTTTGCTACAGCTAAGTAGTTGCCCAAGACACACACACACACACACACACACACACACACACACACACACACACACACACGTTCTAGTGCAAAAGTATCAGCTTTGTTTCTACGGAAACCTCTCCCACGCACCATGGAGAAGAAGCCTCTATGGAATCTGTAGGTTAGCATCATTAACTCAGTATCTCCGCCTAAACACATTATCTCATTCTCACTCTGTCACTCTGTTGAGATGAAACCACACAGCAATAAGTCTCCGCTCTCCAAAATGTGTTTTCAGACTAAGATGCTAAATCTATGCTAGCCACTTGCATGATAAATGAGCTGCCAAAAGGCATCAAGGTTGATGAACAAGGCTGGTAGGCCGGGAAATCAATGTTACACAACAGATGTATGACAGTAACCCCTTCCTACACTCTCACATACATTCACACACACCTAGAGGCCCACTCAAGAATGCACAAACACAACCACTTCCTCTCCACACTTCTGCATTTTGGTTGCATGTTTTTGATATAAATGGCAGTTTGTTTCCCGGCCCAACTGAAACATCACCCATCTGACCCATCTGAGTTTGTCCTATTCTTACAATTTCATCTATCAGAGTGAGGGTGCCCTGATGATTCTGTACCTTAGCTGCACGCCTGGGCCTGCGGAAGAACGAGGTCTTCGCTGTGAAGAAAGTGACTTCTTCACTCTCATCATCCAGGCTGCAGTACCCGCTGCTCATGCTGTTACTGCTGGTCATGGAGGGGGTCAGCACCGTGTTGACGGTCATGGAGAGGTCCTGGGGCGGCCACCGGCACCAGCGCAGCACCAGAGCGGCACGTTGACAGCTTAAGGAAGTTGCTGGTTTATTTTCGAAAAGGCAGGGCTGATGTGACAATCAGTCACACAATCAGAGTCCGCACGCATCTAGCTGTCCTTTACTCATCCAGAAAAAGTCAGCGCTCCGCTGCTGATGCATCCAGAGAGTTTAAGTCCCACCTGTGAGGGCGAGACAGGTGAACTCGGCTCGGATTCGGCGCTTTGCGTGCTACCGGAGAGGGGACCAGGAAATCCGAGAGCGAGCACAGACGTGTCACTTCCTCCTGACGCGCGTGTGTGTGTATGCTCTGACGCCGGTGTCACAAACACACCATACAGTATATGCACCTGGTCAGTTGCAGCTAAACATATACACATGTACAGGCTCATACACAGCATGTGACAGTCTCACACACACACATAGGCACACGCTGGTGTCATGGAGTCAGTTTACAGGTTGGTTTCAAGTTAACCCTGCTCACCTGAGAGCCCCTGTTATACCCGCAAACAAACGTTCATAAAGGCATGCACGCAATACCACATCCTGCTTTCGTTCTGCTCTGTGTCTCTGTGGCGACCTGCTGCGATGAAACGAAGAACAGTTCGATTAGAGCACCAGCTCAATTATGCTGGCATTTATGTGTGTGAGCATCCATCCGTCCCTGGAGTCCAGAGTAAACAGCGGCAGAAGATCACTTGCCGTTCACAGACCCTGTACTTCCTCCTCTCCCCTCTTCTCTCAGTTGCTTTGGCAATAGTACCACAGAGACGGATGCCTCCCACTCAGCCTCTCTCTCTCTTTCTTACTCTCTCTCTCCCTCCCTCTCCTCTCCTTTTCTCTCTCTCTCTCTCTCTCTCTCTCTCTCTCTCTCTCTCTTTCTGTCTGTCTGTCTGTCTGTGCACCCGCTTTGCTCCCTCACTCTCTTGCAGCCTTGCTCAACCATCTGTGGTTGACTGTGTTATCAGCCCGCAAGCTCCCTCCCCCTTCTCCCTCCACTCTCTCTCTCTCTCTGTCTCTTCCTGCAAGCGACTGCACCCTGCAGAGCATGGCCACTTCCTCTTACAGAGAGAGAGAGAGAGAGAGAGAGAGAGAGAGAGAGAGAGAGAGGGGCATGGGCAAGTAGAAAGAGAAATGCTGATGAGTGAGAGATATGAAGCCTCCTGTTTTACATACGTAAGAGCAGCAGTGACAGGAAGCAGCAGCAGCAGAGAGGCTGGGGAAGATGGCTGCTCTTCTGGTGAGATTCTGCTGCAGCGTGCATCGGTTCAGCAGAAGCCATCACAACCACTATGAACATGTGGATTTTATGTAGGTCCATACCATCATTAGGGCTGATGTTTTGACACCTAAACTAATCGGGGACAGATACAGACCAGAAAAAAAAACCATAACCTCCACAGCTGCACTACCACCGCTGGTTTGTTGGTGGAGGGGAGGGCTCACTCATAGCGCTTAAGGTGAGATTAAGAAAATAATGAATGATTGCCCTCAGGATAGAGATTAGTGACCTCTAACCTTACACTGACCCTACAATCTGCCCTCTGACTCTGGCAGTGACCCCCTCGTCAAAAAGCAACTAATGCTCCTGTCAGTGCTGAGATTGATGGCGCATATGTGCGTCTGTCTGCACATGCTGTTTCTGTGCGCGTAATATGATTTTAAAATCTACTCAGACGTGATTATAGGTAAGCCTATATAATACCGGAGGGCTGCAGCATGCGGGGACAGTGTGTCACCCTTTCATCTGGTGTCTTTCTGTCGGGTTTGAGTCAGCCGAAGACTGATTACCTGCAGCTCTGCTCCTCGCTTCCATCAGTGTAATCACTGAGGGAGAAGGCAACGCACAGGGGGTGGGATGCTATACACACACACACACACACACATGCATACTGAGCGACACTCCTGCTGGCTTCAAGTCGATGAAGCCTGGTCAGTGTGCTGCATGTATGTGCTTCTTGGGGGTAAAAAGGGGATCAATTTCTGCTGATGCACACACAATAAGGAGCTGCAAAGACAGAGGGGAAATAAAACACAACCACACACACTCACACACAGCCGCAGCTATAAAACAGAGCAAAAGGGGAGAAGGAGGACTGCAGGAAATTAACTGTCATATCTCCTCTTGTCTGCAGTACTAGCATACTCTATGAACCAAACAAGAGTGTGGAGAGAGACAGGCCTGAGTCACAGAGTTCGCATACCTCCAAGATAGACATCATCAACGCTCACTTAATTCAGACTTTCAGCTCATTATCTTTAACTACACAGTCATTAAACTCAGAAAGAAGAAGTAGCAGCGGTTAAGCTAAAAATGACTCTACAAAAAATTGCATGCCATTATTTTGTTTCCAGTAGATGTGGAATATTTAAAGAAATGAGCACATTTATGGAACAGCCTGAAGTGCAGTTTGAGCAGTTGCTGCTTGAAATTTGGTAAAAGACATTTGGCAAAATTTACTCAATTTATCCCCCTCCTCGCTCGCTCGCTCCAATTCTCGCCATTCCCATCAACATGTTTCAGGGTAGCGGGTAGCATGATTGTGTGTGTTTGTTAACGCTCTCTAGAAGCGGAGCACTACCTGGCACACTACCAGAGGTTTAATTTTGTGTTATCTGCCCCCTGGGCACAGAGTAGCTGCCAAAATTCTGCTGCAGGCCTGTGGGGTTATCCAGCTTTCTCTCATACATGATGTGTGTGTGTGTGTGTGTGTATGTGAGTGTGCGTGGACCACATTGCGTGGGTGACTGAGGCTGGGATGCCAAGAGCAGCATGCAGGCTCTCAATATTCCTGTACTCACACATGTGCTTACACAAAGGGTGGGTGAAGCACTATTTTGAGGATGAATTTTACATAATTACTGCATCACTGGATAGCCTGCGACTTGTACAGTGTGAGAGTATGAACGTTGAAATGATAGAGTTAAACTTGATGGCGAATATTGAAACGGTGGATAACTAAATATATTCCACTTAGCATGCATAACATCTGAGAATGCTTTGAGCTAACACAGCTAGCTCTCTACAGAGAACACTGATGAACCTAATTAGTTTGCCTTCATATAAGAGGGGCTGAGGACGTGAGGACATCGGGATCCACCGCTGATTGAATAAATCAGACCCATGCTACAGGGGAGAGATGGCTGAGAAACTAAGGGAGGCCATGAGAGCAACAGAGCAGGCAGGAGAGAGGGAGGCACATCAGATGCTTAGGTGACGTAGCATATTCTGTCCTGGGAACGTTCTGTGACCGAAAAAAGCAAATGAGCAAATATATGAATTCATAAGTAGACAACCGAGGCGGAGGAGGAGGAGGAGCAGGAGGAGGGACAGCATGTTGTGAAAGAGGAGGATGGTTATGTAAAAGTGTAGGCTTGAAGAGATGCTGCAGAATGAACCCTGGCATTACCCAACTGTGACTCACGTACACCTCTGCAAAATAACACACATGAAGAGCTCAACACACTCAGTCTTGTGTGAATGCGTTTGCTCTTCAGCAGTGCCCCTAAAAATGCCCCAAGAATAGTTCTCCACACCCTTTTGTTAACTCTTAATTCTCCTAAATAATATATATTTTTTGCATTTGAAATGCTCACCTTGTGTTGAGGGGCTGTGGAGGAGCAGTGGCTTCTGGGAGGTGGAGTTTGTTCGGGCGCTCTGTCCCTCTGGTTGCAGTCCACCTGGACCTGGCTCTCACACTCCAGGTGACAGGTGTAGCTGCAGTCTGAGGAACACAAAAACACACCAATCAGAGACAAGAGCACGTGCAGTGGAACAGGACCAAAACACTGTGAACTGTACTCCTCTGTGGTGTTTCATGTCAGAGAGTGTGATGCTGATTAGTCACCAGTAAGTGTGTGAGTTTGAATGACTGAAGGAAGAATTCTGATTGAATCAAACACATACACTCATGCAAACGCTCCCTTTAAACAGAAGATTAGCTCCATCTAGTGGCTAATGCCAGACACACACGTACAAGGTGCTGGACTGCAGTGTGAGTGTTCATTATCAAACATCCCTGACAATACATGTTTGTGTGTGGAGTGACTTAGATGAAATAATACTTACACAAGATACACCCATTCACTTAACGAATTATCCAAGCAATAAATCTATAAATGTTGAAATCTCACAACTACTAATTACACCTTCGAGATCCACTTCCACACATCTCATTTAGCCATCACATGGCAGGAAATACTTAGCTAAGTACAACTGTCACAAATGAAATATGATATCTTCCGGTGCAGACACATTACACAATCTATAATGGACATACTGTACATGGTCCAGCAAAGAACATAAGGGAAATAAAGACATAATGTAATACAGTCATACTGTATTGTAACAATGGATGGACACGTTCCTTTTACACAGTAAAAGCCAACTAACTATACCCGTATAGCAGCCCTGGTATGGTCAGCTCACATCTTACTGCTCAGCTAGAAAAGAATGGATTTAGGTACTTCCCCCAAAAACTTCCCAAAATAGTCCACTGTTCTTTGATTTTTAGCCGGTTCCACATATGACAGCCGCAGCTTGTTTATGCCTCGTAGACTTTATTGTGGCCAGAGGCTTTTCCACTGAGACGCATAGCCTCACATCTAACTTCTGTTGGTGAGATAATCCATGCTAAAGAAAAGAGAGATTTTAAAACCGCATTGGGAAAAGAGAGGACTGCAGTTTGGGGGAAACTCTGAGTCAGATCCTTTTTGTGGTCCTCAAGCAGGAAAGCTCCTTAAATAAAACACTGTACAGCAGGCGACACGCAATCAGCCAGACTGAATAAAACAGTAAAACTAATTCACCAATGTTCTGTTTAGAAGCCCCCATACTTAAATATTTGCTTCAAAACAACACATTGTTTTCTGGTCCACCTCTTTGCTGCTGCAGTCAGCGCTGAATGAGTGAGCCCAGCTAAGCCTGGTTGGTTTCCTGTCTACTGATATTAGTGGCTCTGTCTGTATCTTGCTAAGAGAGGGACACCACTGCGTCTCTCTCGCTCAGCATCAGCACCGTAACCATGGCAACAGGCTTCTTGATGACCACTGTAGAAAAAGAAAGAGCTGTGGTCACTGCTAGAAAGCTGTGTGTAGAGTTGTTTTTAGTTATTAATTGGCTACAAACCTCAGATTAATCGCCAATGACTTTTACTTTCATGCCTGAAATTGCAGGTATTTTAAAAATGTCTTGTTTGGCAATAAAATGCTCCATGTATTTTGCACTGGAATGGAAAATAGTAGGCCTGATTATTGAAGCAGGGACAAAGAAGGGAGAGTAAAGGGAGACGGGACTGGGTTTACTGACAGGAGGGATATGCCTAGCAAAGAGGAAAGCTCAGATAAAGGATACTTTGCTCATAACAGTTTAGAGGTCGCTGCATTAAGAGAGGGACATAGACGTAAGTATGTGTGTGTGACAGAGACAGGTTGGCAGAGGGAGAGAGTAAGAGGGAAGGGCTGCAATGCCTCGCTGACAGGAGGGATGTGTTGAGGAAAGAGTAGAGCTCAGATAAGAGATGCTCTGCTCATGACAGTTTAGAGGCCAGTGCAGAAAGAGAGAAAGAAAGGAAGCACACAGGGGAAGCGAAGAGAGAAACTCCTTTCCTGTCCTGCTTTCCTTCATTTACTCCCTCCACCCTCACTCCGCATCACAGACTGTGCCTCTACTTCAACATTCAGCCATAGAAATATTCAATATTTTGTGTAATACGTTTCTTTGCTCTCTTGCAGATAGTTAGATGAGAAGATAGATGGCATGTTCATGTCTGGACAGTAAATATGAAGCTGCCACCAGCAGCGGCTAAATTAGCTTAACACAAAGACTGGAAACAGCGGGAAAGAGCTAGCCTGGTAACAGCTTACAACAAATCGGCATTTAGAGGTTCTGGTAGGTTGATTTTGTTACCTTTGGACAGACCCAGGTTAGCTGGTTCCAGTCTTAGTGCTAAGCTAAGCTAACCGCTGTGGAAGAAACTTCGTATTTTATCTTCTCATATAACTCTCGACAAGAAAGCAAATGAGCACATTTCCCTAAATGTCTAACTTTTCCTTAAAAGATGCCCTGTGGAGGTTTTTGTAAACACTCACCAAAATGCATTGTGTGTAACCTTTTTATCATATCATGGTACAAAGAAAAATGGAACCTACTTTTAAAAACACTGCTCCACAGCGCCACTAGTGGTCAAACATTGCACAGGGCACCTTTAAACTTCCTCTGCTGTCATTCTCAAGACAGAAATCAGTGTTTGTGTTGGGTGGTGGTTACTTAGAGAGGACTCTGCCCTTGGTTTTTCTCCTGATAATTAATTTAGAAGACAGGAATTCCTGCTGGAAAATGGGAGGAACGCTCAGAGATCAAGACTTTTCCCTGTTCCACACCTACAGTAAGATACACCACTGTCAGCAAGTCACGGTTCACCTAGGAGCCAGATTATTCCCACACTGATAACACACACTGTCTCTCACTTACACACATACACAGTACTGTATATACACACAAGGAAATCAGCATTTCAGCATTTTGGACCAAGTGATGCCTGATTCGAAACTAATGTACATAAATAAACAAAGATTTGTGTGGCAGTGTGTATTTTTGCTGACATCCTTGTGAAAACATATTGAAGTTTGACACACTGTTTTACACCTTACTAACCTCGGGGTTTGGATTTTAGTCAAAGTTATAGGATTAGGTTTATTTTAAAAAAGGTGTTTCAGTAAAGGTCAAGTGATTCAGGCTTGTTCTTACATGCATGCATACTACGTGTGTGTCTGCTTTCGTGCAGGTGTGGATGTGTGTGCAGGCCTAGTATTAGGTGGACCTCCTTGGGATGCTGCACCATGCATATGTGAGCGCTAATGAGCAGGTGGAGAAACTGCAGCAGAGATCCAGTGACCCAGAAGGGCTCTGAAGGTTATGCAGGCGTGCTGACACAGGCACAATCACAGACTCGTGTGAGAGAGAAGAATTAAAGAGAAAGCAAGAGAGGGGGGGGAAGTCAGCAAAAAATACTATTTTACTTGTGTGGCTGTTTTTGTGTGTGACAGTCGTTTGAATGAGACAAAACTCCCCTCTGGAATCCATGTTAAGACTTGCAGGAGTTTCCCTTCTGCTCTTCTGTGGAAAGTACATTGTTGCGCAGACTATCAAACAAGGAAGTTGCTTTAACTCAAAGACAGCGAGGCCGATTCCCCTCTGTGGGATTTTTAGGAGAAGTTGTGTTCAGGTCCACTTACAAGAATCCGACAACAGGTTTTGTTAGAAGAGCCCCATATCGCTGGATTCTGCACAGGCATGGATTCATTCACTGGTACACGTTTTTTGTAGTTGTGCCATTTTACTTCCATATTTATCACTCCAAGTTAGGCTGGGAACTACCTTTTAATCCCTATATTTGCTTTCTATTCTTAAAGTAAGTACTGAACAAGAGAAAAGAGCCTTCATGTATTCTGCTCCCTTTGACTGGAAAGTGCTTCAGTCACACAGAAAACTTCAAGAACCTGTCTCACTGGACTCTTTTAAAAGCATTTATGATTTGAAGGCGAGCTAATCTAGCTGTCAGTGCTCATAGAGCATTTTATGTGACTGGCCTTCTAAGATATTTTGTCCGGTAAACTGCAGAGCTATGATTCTTTTGATACTTTTATCCCTTTCAACAGGTTGAACTGTCTTTATTATCCCACTTTACATTTTAGAGGATTTTTATATGTTTAATGTGGTTTTGGTTTGGTTTTCCTTATTTTGCAGTATATATCTGATATTTATCAATTTTGCTTTATCCTTCTGATCTCTTCATGTTTTATCTGAATTATAGGTTTTGTAACTGTGTGTGTGCGTGTGACTGCTGCTGCTGTCTTTGCCGGCTGCATCCTGTAAGAGATATTAAATGTCAGTGAGGCATTTCCTGCTTAAATAAAGCTATTATAAAAATTTAGACACTTTGATGACAGTGAACACACATAAACGTGCATGCGCACCTGCATGCAGGGATGGGACACCGAGAAATGACTGTAATGAAGTTGAGCCATAAACACTCATCAGCATGCGTCCCTCCTGCACAGAGCCACAGAGTCTAGAGTCTGTGTGTGTTGCCTCAACAAGAGGAAGGGCTGTGGTGTTATGTGCCGCTATGGTTAGACTGGCCTCGGTTGCTCCTTGGCGACAGGAGATGCGTGCGTGTGTCTCTCATCCCATCATTCCAGTCTGTCTGCTTTTAAACTGACAGTGCCTCTAGACAGAGCAGGACGATGATGCAGATAGATAGAGGGAGAGAGAAAGAGGCAGCACTAGGAAGCTCCATCAGCGCAGTGGAAAAAGACGAGGGATGTACAGCATGTAAGGATCTATATGTGGCGGCTGTGTTAACTTCCACTGCTGCACTTGGGTCGATAACACCCGCTGCGAGGGAAGACAGGAAAGGAGGAGCTTTGATTGCAGCGTGTTAAATGGCTCTCAAAAGAGGACATTCAGATTGTCTTGGTGGAGGCCGCTGAGTGATCCACGGTCATGTTTCTATCTCCTGAAATCCCTGCCTTTTGTTCTCTTTCCACTCCCGTCTTTCTTGGAAGGTGCAAGGAGCCAGAAAACCTTTCTGCATCATCTCCTGTAACTTTTCGGAAGATAGGGGATGTGGGTGGTTGTTATTTCTGTGAGACAGTGGGTGCGGGACAGACAGGGGAGGGTAAAGACAGAGATTAGCAGGTCATGGAGGATGTCTGTGTGGCACCAGATAGAGACAGAGGGAGGGACATATTGTATTTACTCCTTGTCTGGTTGAGGAGGGAGGGGCTAAACAGGGCTAAGGTAGCTTTAACGTAGGGGCGAGGATATTAACACGGTCACTAATTAACCTAAAGGGAACTCTGCAGGTCTTACGAAGGAATTAAGAGCAGCTTTGGGGTCTTTGGGGGGCTTTAGCCAGTCTGATCCCATCATAGCTCATTTAGAGCAGTTATCCATGTTCTCCTACTGTGCGGCTCATACACGCACACTCATACTATTGTTTTTCATCCCTCATTTCATCATTATAAATCAAAATATAGTGTTTTTGTTCTCTCACATTCTCACTTAAACACACTTTAACTCAATGGGCTTCCAGGACACACACTTCATATGCTGACCTACCAGACATGACGAAACAAATCTCTCCTAACCTAAATAAAATCTGCCCCCATTCACCTTGACATCCGTGTGTGTTTGTGCTCAAACAATAATTTCATATCTAATACTGACATTCTTTATCTCTATCACCACAACATCTCTATCTTCCCCTCCCTCAGTTCCTCCATCTGTCAAGCTACAGATGCCTACCGAATTAACCACACAAACAAGAAAAGAAGAACCAGGCTTTCATCTCTTTTTTGTTTTTAAAAGGCTTATTCTGTCCAGGGAGCTGCACATGGATGCAGCTCAGTGCTTAAAGGGGTATTTCTGTGGCTGAAGATCACATCATTACTGAGCTTCTATGTTTCAGTGATTTTATGTTATAATTTCAGTTAAATGCTCTTTTGATGGCTGAGAGAATCGGGCTTAGGAAACTTTTCAGGATCAATTAGATAATCAAGAATGCAATGTTGTCAAAATAAAAACTGATTGTCTGGTTTGGCTGTTTTCGTTTTGCCATTTCACACAATGGCGGCAAAATGGGTCTTTTAGCTACCTCACATATTATCATCAGACTCTGATATTGAGATATACATATATAATGAGCAAATGTAGGCAAAATTACATAAAACAGTCAATAAATTGATTTGACAAACTTTCTTAACTCAAGGGCCATTAAGCAGATTTCTTCCAGAGCTTTCAGGCACATCTCTCTGCCTTCATCAACGGATAGAATTTGCTCAGTTGTCATTGAGATAGATCATACTTAGTTCCATACTTAGGTCACATGATGAGAACTGAACCATCTCCATGACAACTGAGCAAACTCCATTAGTTGATGAAGAGCCACAAGATGTGGCTGAAAGCTCCAGAAGAAATCAAATAGGAAGACGCTGAGTTAAGAATTTACTTTTGACAAAAGAATATTTCCAAGGTCAAGAATGTACCTTTAAGCTCAATCACACTGATGTTTAGTTCAATAAAATGTGTTCCTCTGTTATGGATTTGATCAGACGAAACTTTTCAAATGTGTACAACAAAAACCTAAATAACCCAATTAAGTTTTTGATTACAGTTTGCTTGAATTAAAGGGGTACTCCGATGATTCAGTGTTGCACTTCCATGAAGTTGGGGGATTCAACTCAACACTCAACCTAACACAACAGATTAAAGATCAAAATCAAAGCTGATATCCTTTTTGTCCCTAGTATGAGTCAAGCTCCAAAAACAGTGGATCCTACATTTCCCATAATGCAATTTGACAGCATCATTTCATCTGACCCTCCATGCTTGATAAACGCTCTTTCAAACCCCTTGGCCAAAGTTTATAACACAGATTTGCTGTTAAAAGTTTTTAGTTCCCAAGCCCAAGCCGAGATAACCCTGATGACATCATCTGGGTAATTTTTCGTCAGACTTCAGAAAGCCCCCTCAGAGCCACAGAATACATTATACAACTGTTTTCACAGGTTGAGTGGTACTCTCCACGGCGGGTAAACTGACCTTTATGTGTACAATTGGTGGAGTGCAGTTTAAATTTGGCCCTGAACACATACAACCCCTTAACAGTCCTCCCCTAAAACACATTATCCCCTCCAACCATGAGATTACAGTTACCAAGTTACTATATTTTTATCAATTTAGAGAATTTGAGAGAAATTTTCAGACAGTATCAGCCAAGATTATGACGTAGACAGATGATAATAATAGATAGAAGAAGCAGTAGAAGAGGAACTGAGGAATCTGGTTTGGGCCAGTTCATTATTAAAAGGATTAACCGGGTTTCCTTACAGGGAACACCATCAAAAATACCCTAAAAATACTCATTATCTGTCTGTGGTGGCTCGTGCTGTTGATGCTGTCTCTGAAGCTTTTGAGGCTGCAGCATGACGTCACTCAGGTGGAGTGGTGAGCTCTTGACGAGCAGCTCCCTGAGTCATGTTTGGTCAGGGTCTTATCAGGCTTAGACAGAAGGGCACACACACACACACACACACACACACACACATAAACACACACAAAAGAACTGAAGTAACATCTTGTTTTATTCAGCTGCCAGTCTCTTGCTGTGAATTAATCAATAATTCCGCAGCACCCAGCCATTTTGCTCCCTGACTCTTTTTACCCCAGCCACACTTTGTGCTAATGTTACATTATATATTCCCCCCCCCACACACACACACGAAAAAAACTGCATTAGCCAGTCTTCTATTTGGACAAAACATGGGAAAGATCGATACCATGCAGCCTCCAGCAGGCTCCCTTTTATCTCAAATTCCTGCTACAAATATGAAAGTCAATATGATAATCCACTTAGGTAAGATTTTCTCAACAGTTTGAAATTGTTTAAGTTTTCTGTGTTTGTGTGTGTGTCTGGAGCAAGAATTAACTGTAGATCCAATGGCTTTCATCTGACCTGTTTACTGGACTATTCTGCCATTTACAACCAATCTGCAGCCTGTGTCCTCACTGTTCACACACGATCTTACACACAAACACACTATGTGCTCTTACACAAAAGCGAGGGGGATAGATCAGCCGATAGAGAGAGGGGGGGTATAGACAAAGAGTAACAGGGCTTGAGGGCATTGCAGTTCACAGATAGACAGACTGATGCACACAATACCCAAATATTTTGGCCCACAGCCGGCCTCTGAGGCCAACCCTGCTCAACCTGTCTACTCATCATCTTTCCCTTTTTTCCAAAATACTGACCTCTATCACCACCAAACTGATCGGGATTCAATGTTCAACTTCGAAGTCTCAATTCCCATTTTACTACTTGAGCACACTCCCTTCTCCACTCCATACCTGAGGTGGTGAGCAGGGATCCATTAGACGATGATCGTCGGAGGATCCGCAGGCTGTCACTCCAGGAGCGAGACTTGGGCAGCCTCTTCAGCAGCCGCCCCAGCCGGCGCGACACCTGTCCAAAGCAGGCACTGCCAGCCTCCCCCTCTGAATCGCCCCTGACCTCCTCCAGGTGCAGTGACACCTGGCCGAGAAACGTCCTGCCCACCCCGACGCCTTCAACTGCCCCTGAACCGACCCCCACCCCTGCCTCCCCCTTCGCTTCCTCCCGCCCCGGGACGAGAGGTGCTATCTGTGCCATGGATGGAGCATGGTGGCACCATCCGGCAGGCACCGTCCTGTGCGCGTAACCCTCGCTGGCCTTCCTGTCCTGCCCCTGGCCGCCCCTGTCCCTCTGAGGACTGCCCCAGCGCCAGCCCCCCCAGTTCCCCCCTCTGCCATCCCAGCGTAGCCACTCTGCCACCGGTGCCACGCTCCGAATAAACAGCCCCCTCTCCACTCGCTCTGCCACCCCTCCACCTGTACTCCTCACACACTCCCTAATGCTCTCACCTCTCCACTTGCCTCACACTTTTCTCCTCTGACCGGTCTTCCTCACACCTCAGCGTGCGGACATGAGTCCCGAATCTCTGCTGTACTACTTGTTCCTCTCTAACGTCTCTCTGTTATCAATGCTCCCTCATCCTCTCTCTTCCTCTCTCCCCTCTTTCTCTCTCCCTCTCTCTGTCTCTACTGCAGCACCCACACACTCTGCAGTAACAAACAGCCAGCTTAAAGAGACAGAGACCCCCTCACAATCCTGGCGTCTCTATTCCCTTCTCTCCTCTCTTTCTAGCAACAGGAGCCTTTCTCCTTTCTGTTCCCTCAGTGGTTGACAGTACACACTTCATTCAGTAGCAGAGAACATGGTGGGATCTCCATACAATAGAGCAGAAACGTCACAGACCACTGCAGAGGTGTTTACCGACGCTACCTCCTCTCTTCTCCCCCTTTTCTGTCTCCTTGGTGTGAAACCCTACAGCCTGGTTGATGGGAAGTGAGTCAGCCATCCTGTCTAACCCCACAACAGTGACATATCTTGTCAGCGCAAAGGACATGCATCACCTCAAGTGTGTATGTACGGGTGCTTGTATGTGTGGGTTGAGGTGATGCGCAGTCCGTCGGTTATTAATATGCACAGTGAAGGAGAAGAAGAGAGCTACTGGGAGTTCTTCTGCCCTACTTCTAAAATTGAAGTTTGGAGGAACAGGATGTGCTCACCAGTTTCACTCACAAGCCGTATGACATAATCACCAGCAATGACATAAGAAGGTTATGCTCTGATGTCATCCTTTCTCTCACTGCAGCACAGAGTAGGACGTTATGCATTTTTTGAAAAGTCCAAAATCCCCAAAATCTCCCTCAGCTAACATGTGCTTAAGGATGTCTTTGTCTCGTCCTTTCTGCCCTAACCACCTCTTCCTCTGCAGTCCTCCTATCACTATCCACCAAGGGCGACCTAAATATAGCCTGGTTGAAAATCCCCGTTGTTCTGCCATACATACAGCTGAGTGGTGATGCACAGCGAGGGGAGCACAAAACACCCAGCAGGTCTTTCTGCAAAAACAAAACCCTTATCTGCATGTCCCATCTTGTCACTTTTAAAAAAAAAATCAAGGTCAAATAATGTGATTAACTGATACTGATACTGAAGAAAAACAATGTATAATAGAAGTGTGACGTAGTTATTTGACGAACATGTGCTCAATAGCTTTATTCAATATTCAATGCAGCCTTCTATTCAGATTCTGTTTGTTTTCAACTTAAGACATATGAGCTCTGAAGGAATGTTTTGGCTGAAGTCTAGTTAAAACTATATTCATCGCAGGTCTGGCAGAGCGGCAGCAGTGGTATGTCGGGACAAGAAGGTTATGAGCCATTTAACACAACCCTCCTCCTATGTTTTCTTCTTCCACTGTGAATAGAGCTTTGAGAGGACCGATGTGAAACAGCTAAAGACAAGGTCGGCATTGTGTAGATCAGGGGAAGAGGCAAAATAAGGAAGAGATGGAGTTTAAGCAAAAAAATACATCCTCTAGAGAGAGGTCAGGAATGCCATGGGGCATAAGGAATACACCGGTAGGGTTACAGTGCAGGTCTGTGGGAAATGTGTGAGTGTGTGTGGCTTCCTGGCAGCCATGTGTCAATGTGAGTATCCCTCCCTGTCTCTGCAGTGACCAGCACACGACCCCACATCTGCTGCCGTGGATGCACCGTAACACCAACCATCTCCTCTCTGCTTGCAAATATTTAAGCACAAATACAGTCAACAGGGCTTTATTAAATTCTGAGATGTATGTGAGCTAACGGTGCTCACATATGTAGTTCACAAAGGCTGTTTCTTGTTGTGAAATCGTGTTTGGGGAATGGAATGGAATCGTGTTTGATCTCTGGAGCATTCACCTTGGACACAAGGTGCAGAGATATACGGGCTAACTTGCAGGACCAATAACAAGCCAAAGTACACGTGGGGGTGAGAAGGGTACAAATTCATGCAAACATGGCCACTTTGAACAATCTCTGGAGTACCTAGTTAATGAATGTAGTTAGCTGACTAAATGATTAATAGAGTGACAGAAACTATTTTGATAATCCATGAATCATTTGAATCATTCAAAGATTCTCTGATTCCAGCTTCTCAAATGAGAGCTTTCTTCTGTTTTATATAATTGTAAATAGAAATTTGGGTGTTTTGGTCACACAGAATGAACAACTGGAGGATGCCACCTTGGGCTACAGGAATTTGTGATTGATATATTTCCCCTTATTTTTGACATCTTACAGCCTAACAAACTAATCAATTAATTGCAAAAGAGGATAGATTACAATAATAATATATAATAATGAAAACAAACATTAACTGCAGCCCTAATTGAAAGTGCATGCGTACAGTAAGTGGTTCTCACACTTCATTTAAAATCCCTATTTAGTATCTATGAGCAGTATTAAACACATAGTTAATGGTTTATAACACGCTAATGTAGCTGTAAGCAAATATAAGGACATTTTTAGGTGTTTAAGTGTTTGTCAACAATTCTTGCTTATCAACAGTTAACTGGACAACACAGTATCACATAGCTCTATTCATATTCAGTATAATGATATTTGATTGCACGTGAACAAATCCCCAGCGTGTTATAAGGTATTAACTGTTTGAAATGCATGAACAAATAATTCAGGTGGGTTTAAATCTCTTCACAGATGTAAATGGAGACATTTATAAACACTTACAAGTGTTCTTAAATCTGCTTACAACTATATTTTAGTATATTATAAACCATTAATTGGTCATCTGCTGCTTAGATGCTAAATTGGGGGGGTTAAGCTACCCCACTGTGTATATACAGTAAGAGGTGCATGTCTCATTGCTTGACAGAGATTGAATCCCAGTGTGACAGAGCCACTGGTGCCACAACAGCATGGCTCCCTGAAAGCCTTAATTAAATATTAATCTGACGTCTGACTCTGTCTGCCAGTCTGTAATCCCAACCTCTCCGTCCCTGAGACATAATCCCAGGCAGGAGACACACAGAGCTGGGATTAAGGAGGCTGCCATTCCCCTCTCCCTCACTCCCTGCCTCCTTCCTGCCTTCCCTGACCAGCATGGAGAGGTGACAAATCAAATCATGAGGACAATGACAAACAGCCACTGACAGGACACAACCCAAATCTACTGTAGAGATTTATATAACTGTTACACATTCAGCTTTTCTGTACATTTTTATTTAAAAATGTATCATTGTTTCTGTGTGTGTATTATACTGTATGTGTGTGTTTTCCTATGCATATGACAACAGAGTGACTTTTGGATACAAACATCAGAGTTATCTCAGTCAGTAAAGCAGACGTATAGAGCTTATAGATGTCTAGACTGACACTTGACATGTTGGCTATATGCTTCATTATTTTATGCCCCATTAGGGCCTGATGGTATGGCTCTCATCTGTATGTGTGTCGCGTATTTATGCATATATAGTGTGGGGGTTGCGGGGACATACCACAAATCTAACTCTAACATCCAACTCCCAAGAGGAGCAATAAAGAAAACAAAAAAGCACAAACATGGACGAAAGCCAGCCATAGGAATACATTCAGAGGATTGCGCAACAACAGAGCAGCAGACTACGAGACTGGGAGCTCTGGTTAAACTGACAGATTCCACTGTAGGGGAAAAGCCACATCACAACCCTGCGAGCTCTCGACTGTCCCGGGGGAGAATAGCTGCATAGCTCTTTCTATAAGCTTCATATGCAACAAAGCCAACACAGATACGGGGAGGGTGATAAATTAAAGACAGGCAGAGCGAGCGAGGCGCACACCAAGACAAAGACACAGAATGATGGTTGTTTATGGTTGCAAGGCCTCCATCTCTCTACTCCCTGTCATTTGCTGGGTGTAGTTGAAAGAAGAGCATGTGTGCATGTGTGTGCGTGCTGTTTCTATTTTGGCAGTTTTGGTTGCGTTTCTCCCCACAAAAATACCCTGAAATGCCCAAATTTGTATTGCTTGTCATAAATGTCTTGGTGACCCCCGTGACTGCATACCGCACTCACCTCTGATGTTTTCCAGGAAAAGGGAGTTTGCTCTAGAGGAGAGCTGCTGGCAGCATGAAACTACAGCTAATTAGCTTGCTCCATAAAGAGGCTGGTGAGGACAAAAAAACTCAGTGAAGTTCTTGGGTTGTAAAGAAACTCATGACTGTGCATGCGTGTGTGTGAATAGTGCTCCAGTAATCTACTCTCGCTCCACTGATCTCTTGCTGATAGCACACTAAATCAGACAGCTCTGCAGTGCTGGACAAACTCTCGCTCCTTTCCCCCCAACCATCACTCGCATTGGCTCGCTTTCCTCCTCATCGCTCTTGGTCTAGCTCTCCGTCTCCCCTCATTCCTATCACCCTGCCTGCCTCCACCTCTCCTCTGGCTCTTTCCACTATTTTTTGTCATCCCTGTTTCCGACTACTTGTCGTGCTTTCCCCCTTCCCCGTTCCCTTCGGCTCTGTTCCTCTATTTCAGCCAGTCCGTTCTTGATCTGTCCCTTTCTTCCCACATTTTCAATCCCCTCTTCAATTGCTCTATCTCACACTGCTCTGCAGCCGCAGCCACCCCGTGACAGAGTCCTGCTGACACAACGCCAACTCAGCAGCCGCATGCACTCACAGACACGCACATTCGCACACACACATATACACAGCATGCATGTACAGTATGTGCACGGAAAAGCCACCCCACACACAAAACTTTTGAGTTGAGCTCAGTGTTTCTAGCAACATGTGTGTGTGTGTGTGTGTGTTAAACACACTGCCAGGTCAAATTGGCTTGGCCCATACTCTGTGTGTCCCAGAGCTGTGCAGGTGGGAGTGATGTCATCAGAGGCTGAGCCGCTCTCAGCAGTACAGTATATATAGTCAGTGCAGTCTGGTATGTGACTCCAGAGATATCAGGCACAATGAATGTAAAAAAGTTTTAAATGACCTTAAATAGGCATTTGGATATACAATATATTAAGGGGAAATGCTGCTTTCAGTGTCCCTAATACATCTGTATGCCTCCTCATCAATCTAAAAGACCAAAAGACTTCAGTTCATGCACACTCACGAGTAAATGTGAGCTTTACACAATGTGTTTCTGGATTTCACCAATGCACCGCTGTGAATTCTAATATCTTTCGCTCGCTCTTTGAGCCGAGGCTGCAAATCACAGAGTGAGAACTCTGGGAGGCAAAGCTGGAAGGACAAGATAATGGGCTTTCCATGGAAGGCTTTTGGCTTTGTCTGCGGAGCAAAATGCTTGGAAATGTCCTTCCCTGTCACGCTGGCTCACTCACAAAGGCACACGCACACTTTATTGTGTACAAACACACAACCACCAGTATGGAAGATATTAGCACTCGGCTACTTGTGCCCTTCAATGAAATAATCTAATAGTGTACCAGAAACTAGATACAGGCAAGTATTAAAAAAACGCACCAACATCGCCTGTTCTGCACCACAACTGAAAGAAGTGTACATATTCAAGTTTCACTTAACTTTCTGATGATTCACTGTAATTTGTTAACTCTTTTGTTTCTATTGCTACCAGGCCTTCACTCTACATTTAGTCAGAGTAATAATATTCAGAAGCCACTTGTACTATGGGTACAGGAAGTAGACTGGCATAAACCAGAAACCACAATCACAGATGAAGAAACATGGAACATAACAATGATGAAGCCCTTCATGAAATAATCGAATAGTGTACCAGAAACAAGATCCAGGACAGTAAGTGGGAAAAAAAACCTGAATTCACAACATAGCCTATTCTGCACCATCTCAAAGGGGACAATAAAAACAACTGATCACACAACTGACAGAAGTGTGTGCGTATTAAAGTGCATGTTTTGGATTCACATGATATGAAACGGTCCAGTGGGTAGCTAATAACTAATATGACTCATCTCCACTGGGCATACACGAAAGATACTCTCTTGACAGATGAATACGTGGTTTTGACGACTCTACTTACTTTGACACTTGAGTGCCTGTGCAGTGATCTGACGGCTACAGGCGTCACACCAGTCCTGCTTAACGGGCTTGGCCTCGAACCGGTGTCCTTCGCCCCTCTCGGTCCTTACCCGGGGGTCCATCCCGTGGGTGAGGGGAAAGATGGACCAGGCCTCCATGCGGGGAGGCTCGGTGCGGGCCAGCCTGACCACTCCAGTCTTGCCCTGTGTAACCCGCAGGAGACCGACGCTCTCTCCTTGCGCTGGCACGGAGGAGGAGGAGGTGATGCTCTGATATCCGCTGTCTCTGCTCCGGGTGTCTCGTCTCCCGTGTGGCGCGTCCCGGCGCCGGTGCGCTCCTTTGTGTCCATTCATAACCGACCCGCCCGGCATGACATTGATGCCACCAGACCTCTTGAGCGAAGTCCCCCTCCGACCACCTGTGTTATGGTTTGAGTCACCGTCGATGTTGCAGTTGCAGTCACTGGTGATGTGCCCGCTTTCACTTTCTCGAGTCCGGGTTGCGGTGCGCCTGTCGGTGTCCGTGCTGCCCCGCTCTCTGTCCCGGTCCGGGCTACGTGGCGCAGCAGGGGCGGCCGGAGCTCCGCATCCTTCACCGGGCATCACTCCTCCTCTCGCCGCCGTTTCTCCCACTGGTCCCGGAGACAAGGGATGAGTTCCCGGTTGTCCTTCAGTAGTGGCCGATCCGCACCCCCCGCCGCTCCCCGAGCTTCTCCTGGACATCATCTTCTCCCAGGACAATTTCCGAATTTTCTTCCTGCCGCCGTCCGGGTTGAAGAGCCTGTGCGGACCCGGGTGCTGCCCCACCACACTCGCAGACGCCATTGTCCCGTTCCCCTGTGAGTCGTGTGTGTTTGGCTGTTTGGAGTGTGTATTAATGCGTGTTTTCACTCCGTGCCCTGAATGTAAACTCAACTCACGCCCGCGACAAGCGTGTAGTAGTGACGCAAGGGATCTGACGACTTTAAATGCCGCGAGCGCGCCCCCTTTCAAGCGACGGGCGCGCGCACTAATCCCTGGTTTACACTGTAGGTTTGCTTTGGCATTACTTCATGAATTATTAAGCACTAATTCACTGCATAACAGCACTTAACTTTCTGATGGCTCATTGTAATTTGTTAGCTGCTGTGTTACTATTGCTACCAGGCATTTACTCTAAATTTAGTCAGGGCAATAATCTTCTGAAGCCACTTGTACTAAAAGTAGACTACAGAAAGTAGACTGGCATAAACCAGAAACCACAATCACAGATGAAGAATCTGTGGAGAGCTACCAGAGACTGGATTAAGAAGTATGACACACAGAACATAATAATGAGGATTTAGGTTTCCAATTCAAATTGTCTATACTATGCCAAGGTTTTTTTTTAAATGTGGTATGGCAAAATATTAAAGAGCAATGTCTGTGACATATAGTACCTGTTTTTGACAGTGGAAAGACATATATTGAGTGCTATTATTTAAACATTTTTCTAGGTGCTAAAGAGGGCTGGTCAGAAGTGTTGTGTCACTGTTGAAACTACACAATGATCAACCAATTATCTCAATAACAAATGTCATGTGTGGGTATGATACAGGACTGACACAGCAAGACTTATGATGAGACGGCCGACAATATGTACAGAATATTGCCAACAGTGAGAAAGTCTAAGTGATAAAAACACATTGTCACACTTGTTTGTGTAGGCCAAGAACAGGAAAGTTATCAAATTTTCCACTTTGCCAAGAGCGCGTCATATGAGCGGCACAAAACCACAGAGGCAGTTGCGCTCGTTCCCCCTGAACAAGCCGAGAAAGCCCCCGAGGACACCCGCACCACTCCTACACAGACTGAGAGAAAAACTTTCAATTTCATTCTCTGTGCTCTGCAGCGTCACAACAGCTCACTTGTTTTCTGTTTTGTGTGAGACCTTTCATCTTTCAACATAGTTACACCTCCCCACCCCAAATTTAACATTAAAGTAATTTGAGCACAGACTGAATATGAGAGTGTGCTGTTGACTGCAGTCATTTGTGACCTTGTTGACTTTTCAGAACGCGATGATTCAGCCTCACAGATGTAGGTTCCCACTGTAAACTGACAAGAGGGGACATGAAATGGTTTTTGCTTTCACTTTTCAGCCGAAATATTACTTCATCAAGTGAGACTATATCATTTTTCAAGACAAAAAACAAACGACATTAAAAATGACAAAAAAAGTTTATAAGTATAGTTAAAGTATGTTTTACAATTTTCTCTGACCTGATTCATCCCCTGTGACCTCTTTATAAACAAATAACAAACCCTGGAATTTCCCCAGCATGTGAACCCTACTGGCTGATGTCATTTCACACTGTCCATTTGCTGCACTGTCACTGGACTGTGTCTACTTCTGCTAAGTTTCCCTGATTTAGTTACTTCTCTTTTACAGTGAAACCTTTAATAGAATATAGAGAAATAACTTATCACTCAAGTTAAACATCAACAGGAAGGAAGACAAAACTGCAGTGCTGTGCGCTTGGAGAAGCTGACAATCAAGTGATGTAATCAATCACTATTCAGTCACTGAAGTTACAATGATATACTTGGAGTCAGCCTAGAAATGAAGTCGCGTGAAACGATTTGAATGATCAACCATTTGGAAAAAGACAGCAGACAGCAGACACACATACACAGACAGAGATATACCGTCAGTCTGGTTAAATTAATCACTTAAGGTTCTCCAGATGTCGCAGCGCTTCTTTTGTGGGACAAAGAAGAAACACGGCCTTAGATAAAAACACTCCAGCAGCTGACTTGGCATTCATTTTGCTTTATCCTGACAGTCCATCACTGTGGCAGCCTCTTAGAAATACAATAACACTAAAGGCATTAATGAGGTTTATATTGAACCACTGTACTCAGTCGGCAACCACACACACGCACACAAAGGCACCGAGTAAAAATCCATCAGTGGTGTTTCCTCATTCTCCATTCTGTGCATCTTATCTCTAAATTGAGATTCACATTTTATTGATTGTCTTCCGGCTGCTTCCTCTTCATACAGCACGGGCGGCAGCCGGTCCTTGAGAGAAGATCCAGTACTTTGTCCACAACTGTTCATGAGTGTCAGTTAAAGTTAGGTGCTTGTCAGAGAGTGAGATTTTGTGAGTTGAGATGCAACGATGCTGCACTTTTGTCACAGTGTCGAAGGTCTGGCCAAGCTTGGCTCCAGAGCCGCTGGAGAGTTCGCAGCTCCCAGACTACAGGACAAAACAAATACAATCAACATCATACTTTCAACAGAGGAGCTGTATGAACATGAAGTTAGTCATTCAACTGACCTCTCAATAATGCTGTTGTTACACTGTAGTTCCCTCACCAAAATCTCCATTTCCTCCTTCAGATGGTGCATCCTAGAACAAAGGAAGATATTTATCAGGGAAATTGGGCAACTGTCTCTATCTTACACACACACACGCGCACACACACACACGTTTGTTTCCTCCACTTTTGGGGACATTACATTGACTTACATTCATTCCCTGTAGAGTTACCCTAACCCTAACCATAACCACTACTTGCCTAACCCTAACCCTCACCTTAAACCAAGTCATCACACTAAAATGCAATGATTTACGTTATGGGGACTTGAATTTTGTCCCCATAAGGGAGGCGAGTCCCCACAGTGTGACTGTGTAAACATATTTATGTCCCCACAACATGAGTGATACACACACACACACACACACACACACACACCTGGAGACCATCTGGTCCTTGTCCCTGGGTGTGATTCCAGGCTGTTGTCCTGCTCTCTTGGACTGCAGAGAGAAAAGGATTCTGTCCAGAGCCTGAGGAGGACAGATGAGACGTTACATCATCACATCACTGACATGCTACATGAGTGACACACACAATAATACTCCCAAATCTACCTGACAGAAAAAATAGTGCAAGAAAACATCTTTGTGCATACTGTTGTGTTACAATCTTTGAGACTGATCCGAAGTGAAATGTTGACCTTGTTGTGGCGCTGCTCACTCATCTCCAGGTCTGCCAATAAGCCTGTGGAGAAAGAGCTGAAGTCCTGCAGTCGGGTCTGCATCTCCAGCAAAACACTGCAAATACGGCAGAGACACACTTCAGTAAGTCAAAGCTACCATCTTTACAATCAATCAATGNTAAATTTTCTCTTAAGACTAAAACAATACTTGAACCTTAACCAAACACTTTTAGTTCACATGAGAAGCCTTTGGTTGCATATATCTACACACACATTCACACCTGAAAACTGCACTACTGCTGTTCACATGTTAATGAAGCCTCATTTCAATGTGCAATATGCAACTTTTGATGCTTTTAGCGACTTTTGACAGACTTTTAAACAGTATATGAATAAACAAGATTCTTATCAGTTGGATTTGAAAAAGGGATATCCATTCATCAGTTAAATAGTAGTTCTATAAATATTTCGACATTTCTTAACACAGGAGCAAATTAAGTGTTTAGAATGAATACATTTGGAAATTTCAGAAAAACAACAACAACAAAAAAATGTAACCCTTCATGTTTATATTTAGATCAGGTCACAACCACCACATCATTATGCAACATTTAAATTCAAAATGTAATTTTAAATTGATTGCTTTATCCAAACAAAACTGAACATAAATTCAAGAATTATAGAGTGAAGTGTGATCAAATTGACAAACTCAATATCACTTGCTAAACAAATGTGAAGTGGGGATTAATAATGCAGACTACTAACTTAATCTGTTTAAGAGGGACTGCTGAATAGCAATGACCTACTATCATGTGTTAATCTTCTTCATATAAGCTTTCATCATCTGTGTGAATGGCTGTCAAACCAAACAAATAGTGATCGTATTGTAAACAGTCAAGAGTGGTTTGGATAACACAGCTGAGGTGAATCTGGTCCAAAGTCTACACCGTGTTTGGAGTTTAAAAATGCGACTTGAGAGCCTGCTCTGACCTGCTCCACGTCCTTGTTGAGGCCAAAAGCTCTTTGTATCTCTGCACGCAGTCCTCTCTACAGAGAGATTTCACTCGCTTAATGTGGCACGACAGGTGGATTCTGGGAAGGGAGAGTGACAAGCAGATTACAGGAGAGCTCAGAATAACATCCTTCACAGGCTGGATGAGCAGGACAGCAGCTGTGTGGACATATACTCACTTCTCAAACTTGTGGATTTGCTCGTCATTATATGCCAACTCTGTGGTCAAAATTAAAA